>ML685765.1:34470818-34526888 GCA_007922175.1 Pelusios castaneus | reverse complement strand
AAAAAATTAGAAACTTCAAAGCGTCTGACGAAGTGGGATTTTCTCCCACGAAAGCTCATGCGATAAATAAATCTGTTAGTCTTTAAAAGTGCCACAGGACTCTGTTGTCTTCCTTTTTATTATCTGGTGTGGGACACTTGAGTGGGTTTGAGGCCCCCTTACAAAGACAGCATGTGAGGCCATATAAGGGCTGCCTTACAGTGTATGTCAATGAAAGATGTCATTTTGTTTAATGAGCTGGCAGGCCAGTAGGTTTATTAACTAGAGATGCAGGCAAATTAAGAACCAGATTACTAATGTTAGCAGCATTCCCTGTTGTTTAATAGACTGTTTGACTGTCTCTTTCTTGGGCTTGTTTGTCCTGAAGAAGAGCTCTATGTAGCTCAAAAGCTTTTTTTTCTCACCAACAGAAGTTGGTCCAATAAGAGATTACCTTACCCACCTTGTCTCTCTCGTTCTGAAGAGCACTTTCTGCAGGTTAAAGGGACAGTTTCTACCTCTGATGCAGAAGGACAAACTTTGATATTTGATGGCACGTACCATGCTACAGGTGCTGGGACTAGTTAAGTTACCATTCTTCCTTGACCTCATTCAAGATCCAGAAATTAATTGTACTATTGCAGTTTGCATCCTCCAGATGCAGTTTAGATGAACCAATAGGAAAGAGCCCTGTCTGAACTCTTGAGCCCCAGAAGCCTCTGGATTTTTGTTGGCTCTCCTTCCAGTACATGTTCATGTTAAGTCCGATCAGATGTGCCCATGGGCACTGGAAGACTTTTCCCTAGCTATCCTGCAGCCCCCTGGAGTCGTGCGTCTATAACCTTCCTTATAAGGGCTTGCTGACCCTCCCCTCTCCGGTTACCTCTTGCTGCCTGTGATGGTCAGTGGAAGTACATTGCCTCTTGCTTGGCAAGAGTTCTCTCCCTAGTGATTTACTTACCTATCTTTGTAAATAGTTCAATTAGAGTTAATAGTTAGAGTAGGTGATAGTTCTTTAAAATCATCTCCTCAGGGGTTTGCTATTCACTCCTACCGGGGACTGGGATATGCCTCAGTCTCCCAGTTTTAAGCCATGTATGGAAAGTAAGAAGCCCATACTGAAGAGCGATCGACATTCATGTGCTTAAAGTGTTTAGGGGAGGCACACCAAAAGGAGAGGTGCAAAACCTATAAAAGCTTTTGCCCCCATACTCAAAAAAAAGTCAGATTGCAATTCTTCCTTATAGAGGTGGCACTCAGACCATCTCAGAGCCTACCAGAGAAGACACCCAATATGGCATCAGCAAAGAGTGCACCAATCTCCACATGAGACCTGACACCAAGAAAGGACTGTCAGCACTGGACAGGATTACTGATACCAGAAGACAACAACCCAGCACTGTTCTCATTCACTAGTACCAAGGAAGAAATACAAGACTGATAGAGGCCAATTGTCCACCTTAAAAATAGGACGTAAAGAACTTAGTACTGTGCGACCAGCATCTGGCCACATAAGCACTGCCTCTAGGCTGGCACCGCCGTCAACTCCGGCCCTCAAAAGGGACACGTTGAACCTGGCGCCAGCCACTTCCCCACCCAGGGAATTAGAGGTGGAGGATATGCAATCTCCCTCCACCCCAGAGACGTGATGCAGCCAGGGAACTTATTGAGAGTACAGTGCCCCAACATCCTTACAAGCCCAGTCTACCAGACCCATAACTGCCAGTACTGCATAGAATGGTGCCATTGAAGGGCAAGCCGACACCATAGCCTCAACGTTCTTCTCCCTGGCACTGGTCACTGGCACGAAGAACCATGGCCCCACCTTGGTCACCTCCCACAACAAAAAGGGTTGAGCAGAAATATTTCATTCCATCCAAGGAATACAAGTACTTGTACACTCATCACTCACCAGGTTCCCTAGTTGTGGCAGCAGTTATCAGGATGGAAAGATGGATGTCAGGGACCCATTCCAAAAGCTAAGGAGGCCAAAGAGGTGGACTTATTTGGCAGAAAAGTGTACTCCACCAGAGGCCTACAGCTTAAGGCGGCTAACCAACAAGTCATTCTGAGTATATACACAAAACACCTCGGGGGGGGGGTCCATGCAAAAATCCATGTAGTCTATACCATCTTACTCCAGGAAGGAATCTGTTGCCCTGGTAGAGGAGGAAAACCAGCATTAAAAGCTTCTTTACAGGAATCTCTAGATGTAGCTGCCTGAACTATGGCTTTGGGAGTATCCATGAGGCACAGCTCTTGGCTACAAGCATCAGGCCTCCCTTAAGGTCCAACGAACAGTTCAGGACCTACCCTTCCAGGGCCAACCACTGGTCTCAGAACAGACTGACTCAAAGCTTCACAGCTTAAGACTCCAGGGCTACCCTAAAATCTTTGGGCATGATTACACTGGCTCCTCACAGAAGACACTTCAGATCTTCACCCCTTCCTCATTTTTACCAACAGCACCAGAGACAGGACTTGAGGTGCAGGAGGAGGAGAAATAATACCAGTAATAGAAGACCTTATTTCTCAGTGAATGGAAACAAGGGCACCTCAAAAAAAACCTCAAGTCCCAAAACTGTAATGATCTTGAGGGTTCATTAAAGACCACACCATTGAATGAGTGAGGAATAGAACTTTAATAACACAGACAGGAGTGATTCCCAGATGTGTAGCTGGGAGTAGCCTTGTTGTATCACCTGTAGGACACATCTCCCAATTCACACAACAGTGATCCACGCTAGGGAGTGTCTCTAAAATCACAACCTTCTACAAGCATCTCTACAAAAACAAAATTTTTGAGGCTATCCTCAAGGACAGAATACCAACACTTCCAGACCATCACCTCAGTTGTTTTTGAGCCGTCTATCCCACTTCGACTCTGGTTGGTTGTCCCAAATCACATTGGAGAGCTAGGTGCTATGAATGGTGGAGTTGAGGTACTCTATCCAATTCCTTACTGGACCCCTTGTGCTACTATCTGGATTTAAAAGCTCATGTATATTATTATTTACCATCCATATGTCAGTAATTGCAATAATCCATAGCAGGTATGCCATGTTGGATATCCATGGAAAGGTTATAATTTGCCAAGAATAATTATATTACGTGTACGTGTCATCTGTATTAGAAGTTATGAATGTTTCTTATATTGGTGTTTCAACTTTTGTGATTCTGGAAAACCCTAGACAGGATGTTTACAGCAATTGTCTCCTTAATGGCCCCTTAAAGGAACCACAGGTATAATGGGCCTAGGGAGAGACCTGAATGAGTCATCAGGATTTGCCCATGTGCCCCTGATCTCCATTTTGTTTCTGTAAAACTCCACACACAGCATAGAATAAGAAAGGACATATAAAAGGAGCTGTGCCCAACTCCATTTTGTCTTCAATCTGAGATGTCAGTAAACTTCTATCTATGGATCTGTTCATCTACAATTTAAACTGTGAACAAAGGACTGAGACCCCTCCAGGTACTAGATGCATACCAGAGGAACTATAGAAGCCTGCAAATTCCACCAAGGATTTGATTTCCATGGACTTTTAATCGTATGTATATGATGTGCTTTGACCCTTTAACATTTCTCATAGTTTTGTTTCTTTTTTGTATAATAAAGCTTTAGTGTTAGTTACTAAAGGATTGGCTACAGCTTGGTAATTTGGGTAAGATCCAAACCTATGCTGTTCTCGGTAATGTGGCTGGCCCTTTGGGGAACCTTTTTGGTAAAGAGCTTGGCGTTCTAAGTAACTTATCCCTGTACTAGACCCAGTGGCTATTTGGGAACCAGGGGCTGGAATGCTATTTTATGGTGGCTTTATGATGTCCAGTGTGAGGGATCAGAAGCATTGTTTGACTGGTTGGGAAAGTTTATCTTCAGGGAACCCACCAGTTCTGGGAGAATCTGCTCTCCTTTTTGCAGCCTGCCCTGATATTTGCCTTTACAGGTAGGTATCTCAAGAGGCCCAGGTCACACCCCTCTCACGAGCAACTTCTTCTCCCAACTGTTCAACAGCTCCTCAAGCTGGGAGCAGTGGAGGCGGTCCCTGCAGAGCTAAGCAGAAAAGGATTCTATTCAAAATACTTCCTAATTCCAAAAGCTAAAGGCAGTTTCAGACCCATTCTGGATCTCAGACACTTAACCAGGTTCATAAAGAAACAAAAGTTTCATGTGGTCTCCCTGGCTTTAGTTATTGTGTCCCTGCATCTGGGAGATTGGTATGCTGCTCTCGCTCTCAAACACGCATATTTCCATGTGTTGATCACTCCAAGGCAAAGGAGATTTCTCAGATTTATAGTCAAGGGCAAGCACTTCGAATTCACGGTTCCCCCATTCAGACACTCAGCTGTCCCCAGAGTATTTACAAAATGCATGGCTGTGGTGGTGGCCTTTTTCAGGAGACAGGGAATCCACATCTTCCTGTAAGTAGATGACTGACTGATAAAAGGGAGCTTCAAACTGTAAGTAGGCTCACCTATAAGGTTTATAAAAGTAACATTTGACAAATTTGGCCTGCTACTAAAGACAAATCAGTTCTCACACCATCACAGAGGACAGAGTTTGCAGGAGTGATCCTGGATTCAACCAAATCCAGAGCCTCCCTGCCACACACTCTCTTCCACAATATTGTCCTCATAATAGAGGAGTGGACACATCACCCAATGATGACATTCAGAAGTTGCCTAAAACTGCTGGCTCATTTTGTGGAAAGCACTCAAGTAATTCAATATGCCAGATTACACCTCAGACCCTGCAGCTGTGACTGTTTTCGGGCTACCACCCTATCCAAGCTGGATTGGACCAAGTAGGGTCAATACTACCAATGGTTTTAGACTCACTCCAGTGGTGGATGAACCAGGATATAGTCTGTATTGGAGTCCTTTTCTCCAACCCACCATGATGCTAATAGTAGATGTAGTAGTCCTGGTGTGAGGGCACACCGAACACCTAGAGTGGCGCGTACCCAGGGGGACACATCTTGAAGAACATCACTTACTGCAAGGTGAGCCACCCTCCTTTCTTTTTTTTTAAGGAGATCCTTTTAATCCCCTTCAAACTTCTGTCTGTTCTGAGAGCAGCATGCACAAAGTGCAGGGTGCTGCTAGGAACAGTGTTCAATCTGTAAAATTGGTAAGTTCAGTGATGTGGGCTCTGCAGTTTGAGGGGATATCAATAGACTATTTCATTCTGAAAATATAAGATGCAGTGACAAACTCCCTCACTGCAGAGTTGGTTATTTCAAGCACTGCTCTACAGAGGAGAGGACGGGAGTAAGAAAGGCAGTTATTGGTCAAAATTAGACCCCTCTGTATACAAGTGAAACCATGCTCCTGATAGAAATCATTGACTCAGATCACTCAGCTGCAGGAAGAGCAGTATCTTCAGAGTATTGTTAATGGGCCTTAGCCCATTCTTCAAGCTTTACTCTGTCCAACTCTGTACCCAAATTCCAAAGGGGTAGCTGTGTTAGTCTATTGTAGAAAGACAACAGAGTCCTGGGGCACTTTTAAAGACTAACAGATTTACATCTGTCTGATAGTCCCCTGTTGTGCTTCTGTCAGAACTGTCCAAGAGGTCTCTGTAAAGGGTGGTGTGGCATTGGTTATTTGGATAAATAACATGTCATCTTGCAGATCAGGGGCACTAGAATGAAACTCCTTTTCATTAGGATGCCAGTAGCCCTTTTGACTCTGGTGTTCAAGCCCTGGACATAAAGAGCTGAAAGCAGCATGTTGCAGGAATTTGATCCCCTCTAAGGCAGCTGTTGTCTTTTCAAGAGCCTCTTACAAGAAGCTGGTTTCGGAGCAAGGGATGAGGTCTGAGAGGGTTAACCCATTTCTAAGAAAAGGACAGCTCTTTTATGATGGGAAAGGCCCCATCTAGTTCAGCTTTCCTGAATTCTTTCACTGTGTCTGACTCAATCCCACTGCTGTATTATTTCTATTTCTAGTCTCTTGGGCCTTCTTTCTGCCCTTCCTCTTCTCTTGCTCTGTCTCTTACCTGTCTGAGACACATTAGTACTACTATTCCTTTTCCTGAAGGATGTCATTGGGTTCATCCATAACCAGTGCTGACACACAGACAAAGCAGCATAACCAGTGAGGACATCCTTGTGGGGAACACAGTCTCTCTCGTCAGTGGGAGTTCTCTCTTCCAACAGGATTTTTACCAAATAATTCATAAGATCTAGTGATATTAAAAAGGCTTAGGGTTATGATCACTAATCCTTCCCCACTCTCTGCTGCATTATCCACCTCCCTACAGCATCACTTCCCTCCCTAATGCTGTGGAGTTCTCTGCTTCTGTCTAGTGTGAAGTTCCTGTTGCTATTCCCACAATGCATCAGTGCTTTCCATTAATCTCCCTTTTCTTGCTCCTTCCCATCGTTCACTCATTGCTAATATTGCTCCACTTTTCCAGCTTTGCTTCAGAATCCTCTTTATCCGCTTCTATTGAGACGTCTTAGAAGTCATCTGCCTTCATTTTCCTGCAAGCTTTTATGAGTTGTTAGTTAAATTAGGATCACCATTTTTCAAATCTCCTGTTCTGGGACAAAAGTGGGACTTGCATATTGGCATAGAAAATTGGGTTTGGGGGTTTATTGAAGATAGAAGCTGAAAGAAAGTAGATGACAGGTGCAGATGATCAGTTGGGTCAGAGGGGGTGTCAAACTCATTTGCTGTGGTGGGCCAGATTTAACATAAATGTACTTCAAGTGGGCTGTTTGTAACATAAAAATCTTAGGGCACTCTTGCGGCATCATGGAATACTGTCCATGCAGGACTGTGCTCCACTATACTACATACACACTCTCTCTCTGTTAGGGGGAGTTTGGTCTCACATTGCTCTGCGGTGTTGTGAGACCTGACACACTCACAGCATCGCGGAGTGCTGGGTATGTGAGACCTCTCTCTCACTGTTAGGGAGATTGCGTGTCCCTAGGTTGGGGCCAGAATAGAGTGTGGAACCTGGTCTCCCTTCCACTGGGCATTCATCAGAACAACTAGAACCTTAGTGAAGGCCCACAGATGGGACTGGAAGCCAGAGGGGGACTCCTATTTTGGGAGTCAGAATTACCTTCACCCAGCTTTATGGCTTGTCTCTACTGAAAATGCTGTCGATCCCTATGGACTGACGCAGCAGGATTGATTGAGCGGCCAGTGTGAATCCACCCAATCGATCCCAGAAGTGCTCTCCCATCGATGCAGTAACTCCACCCTCCAAGTGGAGTAACGCTGCGTCGATGGGCGAGCACTGCCAGTTGATGCAGCAGTGAAGATGACGCCATAAGTCAACGGGAAATATGCATTCTGCGGCACGTGGTTTACATATTTCCTGTGGACTTGATGCCTCAGGGTAGACGAGGCCAGTGGTTTTCAAACCATGGGTCAGGACCCAGTACTGGGTCGCAGCACCCCTTGCTGCCACAGCCAAAATACTGGAATGCATTCTTCAAAGATGTCGTCGTTGGGGTGTGGGCATAAATGATTCTTTTCAACTGGGTCTCGAGCAAAAAAGTTTGAAAACCACTGGACTGGGCCCTAGTGGGGAAAGCTCTGAGGGACAAAGAAGTAGTCCATTGTGCCGCTAGAGGAACACGCTGGGCCCACTGGGGCAGAGAGGCTGCTCCATCACAGCATATACATGGGTCAAATGTCAAAATGAGACTAGGTTTACAGAAGCACTTGGAACAGCTCATCTCAAAGTAACCATGAGGAGAGAGTGTTCTCAGTTTAATCTTAAGTAACAGGAATTCATATGACATTTTGGTGTTCAAACAAGAAGAGTGAGAAGTTATCACCCCCCTGCCCTGCAACCCTGGGTGCCTTAACTGCTCTGCTGCTGTGGCTCGCAGCCCAGGTACCAACAGCCAGCACACAAGCATGTAGGTCCCTGAGCGTCTATATGCTGTGCAGCGCTTGTTCAGTGCTCTGACTTCAGCAGTCTGCCTACAAGAGAACAGCCCCACTCTGCTCTCCACTAGTGCTGGTTACTATTTACGAGTTAACTCCAACACACAGTCCTGAATTTCCTGCCATGACGTGTCCAGCGCTCTCCTGGAACATATGAGAAGTCATAAGCTGTGTTGCTCCTTTAGAGAGAGAAACGCACAATTAATTACTGTAACTGGAGTTAAGTCACTTCAATTCAAGCACAGCCCTGCCTTGGTTTAGGTTCAAAGTAAAACAAGTGTATTTAATCAAAAGAGTGATTTTAATGAGTTCAGGTACAGGGAATGAAAACAAAAATGGTTTCAAGGAAATAAAAATATGCTTTCTAATTGTTAAAGCGTAACAAACTACAGCTTTGGTTCAAGGTAAATTTTGACCAGTCTTTCCTCTTTCTAGCCATGGCTGACTTTTCCTCAGTATAAATCTAGCATCCACTTTGATGAGCTGCTTATGAAATGGCCATATACTCAGTTTTAGTAGCATGATGATCTCCACTCCCATAGAATCCTAGAAACTGGAAGGGACCATGAGAGGTCATCAAGACCAGTCCTCTGCACTCATGGCAGGACCAAGGACCCTTTTAAACCATCCCTGGCAGGTGTTTGTCTGACCTGCTCTTAGAAACCTCCAATGATGGAAATTCCACAACCTGCCCAGGGAACTTACTCCAGTGGTTAATCATCCTGACAGTTAGGAATTTCTTCCTGATGTCCAACCTAAACCTCCCTTGCTGTAATGTAAGCCCATTGCTTCTTGCCCTATCATCGGCGGTTAAGGAGAACAATTTTTCTTCCTCCTCATGACAACCTTTTAGGTTCTTGAAAACTGTTATCATGTCCCCTCTCAATCTCTTTTTTTCAAGACTAAACAAACCCAGCTCTTTCAATCTTCCCTCGTAAGTCAATTGTTCCAGACCTTTAATCATTCTTGTTGCTCTTCTCTGGACTCTCTCCAATTTTGTCCACATCTTTCCTGAAATGTGGCACCTAGAACTGGACACAATACTCCAGAATTACTTCTCCTGTCTTACTTATAATACTCCTGTTAATACATCCCAGAATGGTGTTTGATTTTTTTGCAACAGTGTTACATTGTTGACTCATATTTAGCTTGTGGTCCACTATGAAGCCCATATCCCTTTCCACAGGACTCCTCCTTAGGCAGTCATTGCCCATTTGAGACGCATTAGACTGCAACTCTGAAGTCAGTTGGATCTGAGTGTTCTCTGTATCTGTGAGAGTCATGTTCAAAATGTCTCAGATTCGGTTCTCAGAAATGGAAGTGCACCTCAAATTATAAGGCTCCTTTGGAAAACTACTGCAGGAGCTTAATAGGTTAAAATAATTCAGTATTTACTTCGATAAAAGCAGCATCACAATATGCTGATCTTTTGCAAGTCATGCAGCAAGTGGGGTTGTTTCACAAAATGCAGGACAGAATGATGGGAAGATTTATAGCATTGAAGGGGAAATCTGGGGTCACTGTGTCCATTCCAGGAGTTCTCACGGGGTTTGTCTACCCAAAATTTCTTAAGTTAATTGATTGCCAGTTACTTTACGGTTGCTAACACATGTGTAAAGGCTAGTGTGAACACTCCCCACGTTTTCGCTTTACCGTAAGCCGAGCCTTAGCGGCAATCAACTAGAGGTTTAAAAAAAAAAAAGTCTAGTGGGTGTCTGGTGGCAGAACTTCCTGTGGATCATCTTGCCTCTCCCTCCCTCTCTCCAGGTGTTCCAACATGGATTAGCTCCCTTGGGTCACTTGACAGAGTCTTGGCATGAGTGAGATGATTGTAGTTTTACTTTCCAGTAGCCTCTCTGTATTCTGGATGATTTCTTCAGCTCTTTAATTCTGACTCCCTCATTTCTCCTAAAAGAGGTGCTGCAGCTGAAAGGGAAGTTGCAGGTTTTGCTCAGAGATTATTTTTGGCCACTTCCCCTCTATGCACAAGGCTTGTTACCCCGTCATAGAAAGCTATCAGGTTGGTTTGACATTATTTGTTCTTAACAAAACCATGCTGACTATTAGAGCCCTGCACAGTTACAAAAATGGATCCGGACCCGATCTGCATCCGTTCAATGTCAGTCTCTATCCCAATCCGCGATCCACATGCCATGTTTTATGTGTATCTGTAACCAAGCTTGGGCTCACAGTCAGCATTTTAGCCTTTGACTGGCTCATTCCCCATATGGATCACGCTCACTTTTTCCTTTTCTTGTTTGCAATTTGCGCGCTGTGCAGTTAATCAGATTTCCTTGGCTAGCAAAGAAATCTCTGATTAACAGCATGGGACTGTGAACTGCAAACAAGAAAAAGAAGTGGGCGGGGAAGGCACCGGGAATGAGCCAATCAAAGGCCACCATGCTGACTGACTGACAGTGAACAGTGGTGTCCAAGCCCCAGCCTCCTGCGACTGAGACTCTGATTGGCTGGCAGACCACAATCAGAGCTGAGATGGGACTGGCTGGAGTGCTTTTTTGTTTCCCTGTGTGCTGCTGACGCATATCATAGCCATGGCTGCAGGGATCGATCATAAAAATAGAATCCACATCCACGGGCCAGTCCGCAACAATGGGGCTGTGGATATCCTCATCTGTGGATGCGGATACCCGCGGATCTGAAGCAGATACCCATGGAGTTGCAGGGCTCTACTGACTATCACTTGACACCTTATTCTCTTCTAGATGTTTGCTAATTGATTCCTTAATTATTTGCTTCATTATTTTTCCTGGTACAGAGGTTAAACTGACTGGTCTATAGTTCCCTGGGTTGTCCTTATTTCCCTTTTTATAGATGGGCACTCTATTTGCTCTTTTCCAGTCCTCTGGGACCTCTACAGTCTTCCATGATTTTTCAAAGATAGTAGCCAAGGCTCAGATATCTCCTGAGTCAGGCCCTTGAGTATTCTAGGGTGCATATCATTAGGCCCCGGTGACTTGAAGACATCGAACTTGTCTAAGTAGTTTTTAACTTGTTCTTTCCCTATTTTAGCTTCCCATTTTACTGTCCTCTCCTACATCAGACATCCAATCACCACCAACCTTCTCAGTGAAGACTGAAACAAAGAAATCATTTAGTTCCTCTGCCGTTTACATCTTTTCTGTTATTGTTTTTCCCTCTTTGTTGAGTAACAGTCCTACACTGCCCTTGGTCTTCCTCTTGTTTCCAATGTATTTTAAAAATGTTTTTTGTTACCCTCTATGCCTTCAGCTAGTTGATTTCCATTTGTGCCTTGGTCTTTCTAATTTTCCCCTACATAATTGTGTTGTTTGTTTATAGTCATCCTTTGTGATTTGACCTAGTTTCCACTTTTTGTAGGAGTCTTTCTTTATTTTTAGATTACTGAAAATCTCCTGGTTAAGCCAGGATGGTCTCTTGCCATACTTCCTATCCTTCCTATGCATTGGAATAGTTTGCTCTTGTGCCCTTAATAATGTATCTTTGAAAAACTGCCAACTGTCTTCAGTTGTTTTTCCTCTTAGACAGGCTTCCCATGGGACCCCTCCTACCAACTCCCTGAGTGTGCTAAAGTCTGCCTTCTTGAAATCTATTGTCTTTATTTTGGTGTTCTCTCTCCTACCATTCCTTAGAATCATGAACTCTACCTTTCATGATCACTTTCACCTAAGTTACCTTCCACTTTCAAATTCGATGCATCTGTCTCTGCCCAGACCCCAACCCTTATAATACATTGGTCTGATTTCAGGTGTTGAGTATGTTTGGGTGCTGGGTGATGGTGGTAGCCTGTGATAAACAAGAGATCAGACAGGATGATGGTCCCTTAGGGCCTTGAACTCTATGACTGTGTTCTGAGGATTTAGTAATCTCTTCAGGAATCTTCTTCCATTGGAGACTTCTTCCATTGAAAAGGCCTATATATACATGATATGGGTCTGGGAACTTCATGGAGCTTCTCTACAGTTCTGTACTTCAGGGGTGTTAGGTAGTCCCAGGGTGTTGGGCCAAAGTGATAAGTCAGTAAAGGTTTCAACTGTATACCTGAAATGGACCATTCCCCCATTACCGACCAACAGAGAGGGGACTCCACCTCTCTTTGTCCATTCACTCCATATGGCTTATGGACTGCCAATCTGTAAATCACAGTTATCCCACAAAGTGGGTTTTGTGTGGTGTGAGGAGTCAAAGTGGGGCATCTTGGCCAAAATGGTCCCTACTGTCCTGGTGGCCACTACAGAGGGCATTTTCTTTTTCTTTGTAGGATAAGGTAAAGTTAGAATGGGGGGTTGATATAATTCTTTTTTTTTTTATCCCCACTCATAAGGGATATTATTGTCCATGCGTTGGAAACTGTGATCTAAGACCTGGGATATGAGAGAGATAACAATAGTTACAAGCTCTAGGAGTCTGAGGCCACCCTATCAATGGGATCTGAAACTTCCTCCAAGATAGCCTGGGACATTGTGCTAGGCCCCCGTATACAAGTTGTGATAATCCTATTCTATCTTTTAAAATGGGTTGGTGAGATGACGAGAGGAAGCCCGCTCAAAAAGTGCAAACATCTGGCTAAGACGTTAATCATGACTATTAATTTTTCCCCAGAGGCTCAGTGAATGCACTTGCCATTGATGATATTTCTTCTAGATGCAGAAAGGGAGGGTTTAAATTAATTTTTTTAGTTTTTTTTAAGTTTCTTGCAAGTTATATCCTCAAATATCTAACTGCCTCTGACTACCTATGACGATCCACTGGTAGAAAGCCAGTCAGGTGATCTCAAGTAGATCTAACTTTTTCCAGTTAATTCCACAGCCTGAAAATGAACCAAAATCTCGGATTACCACAAGAAGGGGCCAATCTTAACACCCGAATGTTTGCGTGAGAGCCTATATAGAGATCTTCATGGTCCCTAGGGCCACATCAGACAGAAGGAGGGAGAGTGGACAGGGAAGCTTATATGAGCCTGAAATTATGCCATTGGTTAAGATTAGAGAGGTGGGGCTCTTATATAGAAGTTTAATCTATCCTCTAAGAGCAGGCCTGAAGCCAGGCTCTGGAGGTTCTATAGCACCTACTCCCTATTCATGTGATGAAAAGCCTTTTCTGCATCCAAGGCAGAAGTGCCTAGGGGTCAGGGGCCTCACCCCGTGCCACTATTGTAGCTGCCAACTCTCTTAACTTGTTTGCACCATTGTGGACTTCAATGAACCCCACCTGGCTTTGGTGGATGATATTGGGTCTGCTTGCCAAAATTTTGGCCAATATTTCAAATGTTAATTAAGATGATTGTTTATAATATGGGCATGACCTACGGTCCCGGCTCTAGTTGAGACTAACTGAAATCCAGGCTCTTCTGAAGGGACACATTGAAGAGGGTAAAGCAACTTGCGTGCAAGAGGTTCAGAAACATATTTTTAAAAATAAGATGGAAAACTGTCTGGGCCAGGAATCTTACCAAATTTAATGGATTTCAGGGTATTGACAAGCTTTCATGTTGGTAATGAAACATTGAAGTTCTCCTGGACCACAGAGAGTTGGTGCACCAGGTTTTAATGAATGAGGAGTATGTGGATGGTCCAAAGCTGGGATCCGGCATCCAACGGGTTAATGAGTGCAGAGCCTGGCTCCAGACTTCGTCCTCAAGGGGTTAACAGGATGATGTGGAGATGCTTGGGTCCAGGCTCTGCCACACGGGGAGGAAGGTCAGTGGGGAGCCCTAGAGGTAGTGCTGGCCACTGGCACCCTGGACAGGGTTACCAGGAAGATGGTGGTGATGGCTGGGCTCAGGCACCTGAGGTGTAATGATTGGGGGGCATCCTACGGTGCCTATAGCCAGGCTCTGATCCTGGGTTTTCTCCAGGAAAACGCTCTGGCCCAGAGAGGGTTAAGTCTGCCTGGCGCATTTTTGAGTGGGTGTCAGAGAGAGGCTGGCAGCTCCTCCCTCAGTTTGCATTGACACAGCAGCTGCCTTCTGCAGCCCTTGTGTGTCTGCATCTGTGACTATCCAGGCATCCGGGAGCAGCGGCTGCCACTTTCAGGGGCTGTTCATCCCAGGACACTATGGTACGTGGAGCCTCCCCTTTCCTGTCCTGGGAGCGGTATGTCAGTGCGTGGTCTAGGGTGACTGAGAGTTAATGGAGGTCGTCAGCCAGTGGGGTGGGGGCGTGTATGATCCAGACAGAATTGGCTTCATTCTTGGTCTGACACTGCTTATCTCCCAGTTGGATTGTTTAAAGATTGGAGGTACCAAAAGCCCATCACTTTGGGGGGGGGGGTCCTTCCCGCTGGAGGTGCTACAGGAAGTCTGGACAACTGGCACATGGAGAGCCACCCTGTCTGCTGTGTCTGATCCCAAGGGGGTGGGGTTGGCTGGGTTTCACCGTGCTCTGAGTAAGAAGTGGTGGGGAAATCTGCCATTACCCTTCCTGGGGGACCTTTGCAGTGATTTCTGGCAGATGCAGTTTCACTTTCTTTGGGCTGTGACTTGCTGAAATAGGGCATGGGCTGCTGCAGGCAGTGTGGAAAGAAAAACCCAGTGACAAGAGGGTAAGGTGGCGGCAGGCAGAGAGAGTTTTTATATGTGAGTGAGGGCCTCGCCCTTGCCAGCTGCTCTTGTCCCAAGTGCCCCCAGGGACAGAGAGACACTGGATTCTCTGCTGCTCAGCTGCTGTCTGCACTTGTCTCTCTAGCTCAGAGTATCTCAGGATGGGTAACGCAGGGGAAAATACCTTGTTTCAGGGACCTGGAGTGTGCTGCGGGATCAGAGCTTGTGCCAGCAAGCCCTTGCCGGGGGCGGAGTGTGGGTCCCTCTGGGTGGTGGTGTAGCATCTCACCCGCACTTCCCTGGGCAAGAGTTGTGACTGCTGGTGTGTCTTTATCTCTTCCCAGCTGGGTTCTGATGCTGAAATGAGGCTAATGCTAATCAGGAAGGAGGTGGGGGCTTTAAGGTGGAATGCAATGCTGTTAGATTGGATGGGGTCGGGAGCCCCTTTTGCGTGCGCGCTCTCTCTCTCTCTCTCTCTCTCTCTCTCGCACGTGCACACACACACAGCATTCTTGTATTAACTAAAGTCTGGCTAGGAGCTGCTCAACACACTTCATTTTTCCACTACGGGAAGCCAGAAAGCATTCAAACTCTTCCAGTTGGCAGGGCCGGAAAAGAGGAAGCTGCCTGTGAAATGGACACCAGGGCACCAGACAGAGGAATGATGTGGGGCTAAAGCTCCCGTCTCCCCAGCATAAGCCGGGGGGGGAGGGGGGTGTCCGGCCAGCCCTGGATACAGGCTGCTGACAGTGCTTAGATTTTCAGTTCTTTGGACATGAGAAGAGAGTGAACTACTTGCATCCTCCCAGCCTTTGTCCTTGGTAGTCCTCTGGCCCTGCTGTGCCTTCCTTTTAGCACAGACACTGTCCAGGGGGAGCCCCTCCCTTTCCAGGCAGCTCCTGTCCTGGATTCCCAAGGTTACCTGCTCTCCCGTCAGCGGAAAGTGGAGGGCTCTGGTTTTATAGGGCATGTCCAGAGCCCGGGCCCCCTTTCATGCTGAAAGGCAGGAAGTGGGTGCACACTGCCCTTAAGAATGGGAGAGAGCAGAAGTGGTTTTAAGTCCAAGCTTTTTCCTAGAGGGAAATGGGCTGGGGCAGGGCTTGTGCACCCCAGAGGCTGCTGGCATGGGCTTCGTGGAAGGAGGAAGCTGGTGCTAACCCGCTGAACAGGGATGGAGCCGTTGAAGTCTGTGGTGAAGCAACAAAAGCCTTCTTAGTGAAGTGGGGGAGGGGAGCCAGGGCTGTGAGCTGGGACTTGGGGTGGGAATGGGAGGAGTCAGACACATTCATCGCACAGGGAGGAGGCTGGAGGGGCGGAGTGTGGCTGCTGTACACATGCACGCACACACACATATACTGCGGCAAATTTTGCAGCTGGTGCCTGCTGGCTCCTGACTGCAGAAAAAGACAAGTGCTCTGGTTCAAACCCTCGCATCTGAGGGACAAAACTCTCAACCATTCCCAAACAGCAGTGATCCCACTGGGAAGAGCCCCACAGGCCAGACCTCATTCTAAGCAGAGTAACGTCCCATCTTCTGTCCAGGCCAGGGGCTGGTGGGTTGGGGGCCCCTCTCACTGCAAGGTGGCTGGTGCTGTCCTGTCCTCCCTCCCACTCCCCTACGGTTGCAGTTCAGCTGCCTGTGTCCCCTCTTATGCAGACATTATTGCACACAGACAGGGGTCGTCCCCCCCGCCCCTGCCTTGTGGGCACAGAAAGATGTATGAGTTTGGAGTCGTTCCTTTCCCGGTCAAAGCACCCTGAGAAGAATTTCCTGAGGTGAAGCAGGCAGAGCACAGCCATGAATCCAGCATTACACTGGACTCTGTATCCTGGGCAGGTCTCGGGGTAGGAGATGTATGACCAAATCTAGCACGGGCGATTTGTGGTGAGGGGCCAGTACAAGCCTAGTGTGTATAGGCAGGTAAAAGGAAGGGAGAAATACAGCTCTGATGGTCTGGAGGGGTTAGAGCAGGTCTGGATGGTGCAGGGGCATGGTGCACAGGAGGCAGAACCCAGCTTCGGGATTTTTCAGACATAGGATTTCCTATGGGAGCTAGTCTTGTGTTTTTTCCTTGCGCTGACCTGCCAGAGTTGCTCTACCTCACAAAAGGAAGGGGAAACTGTTGAGTAAAATAAAAGGAGCCTATGATGTGTCTGTCTGGAAGCAGATTATGAAAACAACACGGGAATCTGCCTGCAGCCACATGGCTAGTGTTACTGCGTGCCACAGTCCATATTATTAGTGTGGGGAAGTGCCTTTGGGGCCTTGGCCAGTGGGTGTTTCAGAAGATCTGACTAGCAGAGTGAGAGGCTGCCTGTGGATGCTGAGCCCTGTTGACAGGCCAGGGGGTGGGTGGTCTATGCGGAAGCAGCCGAGAACCCGTTGGCCCCTTGGCAGTTTGTGTGGACTCAACAGATGAGGAAGGGGAAAGAACCAGTTGAATCACTGCAAAAGTTTCTGGCAAGGGTTTGTTGAGCTGGGATAAGGGGATTTTTTTCTCCTCCAAAGATAATTTCAAAATTCACTGGACAAACTCTGTAGTTGAATTGTCAGGCCCTGAGTTCCAGCGCAGGCTGTGTGGCTGTTGGAAGGAAACCTTGGGGGAGGCACTAAGATGTTTTGATTCTAATTCCCTATTTTTGTCCAGTTTCTCACTGCCTCCCCTTTGATTGGATTCTTAGGGTTCCTCCCACAAGCACACATGCTTTTCTTCAGAGTGGAGTCTCCACACTCTTCCTTTAACTCAGGAATGCACATTCACTGTGTTTCTGCAGGGGGTGCCAGGTTTCTCCCAAAGTCAGAACTTTGATGTCCTTGCCCAGCTCTTCAGCAACTTTTGTGTATATGCAGGTCCTGTGTCATACAAGCGTTCAAGTACGGCAACTCCTCTGAAATCAGTGGGAGCTGCAGGTACTGAGTCCCACTGAAACTAGCCTTTAGACCTTGTCACAAATGAGGGTTTTCAAAAGCATATACATGACTTAGGGGAGCACAGGTTCCTCTGATTTTTCATTGGGACATGTGCTTCTAAATCATTCTGGCGCTTCTGAAACCCCACTTGCTAACATCAGAGGCGTGTCACTAGCCTTTGAGCACCTTGGAGGAAAGGCGCTAGAGAAGGATGAAAGATTGTTCCTTATTGTTCTAAAAGCATGAGGCATTTCTGTCTGTCTTCCATCCGCATGAGCTGGAGTGCAGAACAAAGCGCAGAGCTGGGGAGAAGTGGGATCTGGGGGCCAGTCTGTTCGAAGACTAGTCAATTTAAGGGTTTTTGAGAAGCCTGAGTGTCTGCCAACTTCAGTTACCTGGGATGTGGCTCTTGTTAGTTAAATGCTTCAAGGTCTCTTGGGTTAACACAAAGCTTTTATTGAAGATATTCATATAGCACAAACCAGACACTCTTGTGGCCACTTTGCCACTGGAGAGGAGAGGGGTCCAGGTCACTAGGGTAGACATTACCAGTTTTAAATAAAGAGCCACCTCACCCCAGCCAGTAATACACACGTCCAAGCTAGCTTCTGGTCTCCAGACGGTACCGTTTATTCAGAAGCTGCCATTAGTGATGTACAATAAGTTTGCAGCTCTAGTTCATTTCCTTGAGCAGCCGGTTCCTGTACCAGAGGAGTTCTCTCCATTCTTTTCAAGGAAGAGATCCAGTTAATGGAGGCTTAGTACTGGTTTTCATAATGTACCATACATACAAACAGATCATATCAAGTAGAGATTGACTTGCTTTTTTGGTAAGACCAGGTTATTTTTTTCTTCTCGTGACCTTGAGAGTTCTTTAAAAGATTTTGCATAAATTCCTTTTCACCCAATCTTTCTAAACTTCTTTTGTTTCATGTATCCTGATCTAAGTGCTTCACTCCTGCCTGTACCAGACGGAATCCAACACAGAACTCTTAGATGATTAAAGCTAGAACTGAATACCCCTTAATGTCTTTATTTTGTATGTTGCTTGACTTGTGTCTGAGCCTGTGAGAAAATACTTGTGGTACCAGTCTCTAAATAGAGAAGCAGAAGAGAAGCTAGTAATTTCAGCCTGGTCAGCTGTGTTCCTGGAGGTCTCCTAAAATGGCTTCTTATGGAGGCACTTCGGCTATGTCTACACTGGCAATTTAAGTCGACTTAAGGATGCTTAAGTCAACTTAAATGAAGCCACGTCCACACTAGGCTTTCATTAAGTCGACTTCATGAAAGCTTAAGTTGACTTTATAACTACCACTCATTATGTCGACTTAACCCTTACGTTGACTCAAGGACAGCGTGGACTTTATTAAGTCGACTATAGGGTGGTTAGGTCAACTTAACAAAGTGGACTAAGTCAACTTAAAGTTAAGTTGACTTAGTCCACTTTGTTAAGTCAACTTTAATAAGGTCGAATTTAAGTTGACCTTATTAAGTTGACTTAACAAAGTCGACCTAACTTTTTCTAGTGTAGACATAGCCTTAGATAGAAATGGGAGTTCTGCCCAGAACTTACAGAAAGAGATCTGTTCAAACATATCTGATTGATTTCTTTGGAGGAGGAACACAGAATATTGGTGATAGCTGGATCAGTAGCTTAGATTTGCCAGGAGACTTTTGCAAGGTACTCATAGTAGGCTAGCAAATGAGATTACAGCCCTAGGCATCACACTGAGTCAATGAGTTGACTGGAGAGTTGCAAGGCAGGCAGTGTGCAATGCAGCCGAGTGGCAGTGAGTCCTTGTGCACAGGAATAAATAGTGGGGATCCCCTTGCCCAGGACTGGGACCCAGTGCAATTCATAATACCTTTCAGAGTGTTTGAAAGTAGAACTTGTTGTGAAGTCTGGATATTTACAAGTAATACAAAGTTCATGTTGGGACTTCACTCCATGGAGGAGGATTTGGGCAGATTTGGAGAAATAGGCACAAACAACTAGATTATGACATCAGGGCCATAGCAGAGAAGTATGAAGGGAAAAAAACCCAAGACCTGCAGATGAACTCAGGACCAATGAACTCTGAAGGGAGAATGTAGGGTGAGGAAAGTGGAGGTGGAGGGAAGGTTGGGGTGCCTGCTTCTGATAATCTTTCCCTCCATGGATACAGCTAAATGCTTCCTGCAGGAGAGAACTTATGTGTGAGGTCATAACCATACAGATGAAGAGCTCACTAATGCACCAGCTTCCATCAGGTGCCAGGTACCTGTATTTAAAAAAAATCCTCATGGGAGGGACACTTCTTTGTCATTCTACGAGCTTCTCACCCCATCTTACACTTCCGATGAAAGACAATAGCTCTTGGACTGTACCATCAAAACCTTTGGGAACAAAATGTAACATTCCCAGCCAAGTACATCTTTATCAAGACATTTTGCACAGTTGCGCTGCAGCCTTTCTTGGTTCTGCTGATCAGGAAGTGTCATTGTTTAAATGCAAAAACTGAATTATTTGGTTTGCCTTCTGCAATCTGACACGTTGGATTTATCTCAGGAGCAAGAGGAATATTTCTGTAGGATCAGATCCCCATCTAAGTGGCATAACAGAGCTAGAATTCCACTGAAAATGAGTAAATAAGGCACCACCAATGACCAGTGGAGTCCCCTCAAGGTCAGTAGACGCCTATCATGGGACTGGAAGAGTAGGAGGCAACAAGAGAAGACTACAGAGTCAGAGTTTCATGGAAAAGATGAAGGTTGCAACAGATCCTGCTAATGCTGCTACAGGGCTGAAGGGTGTGGGAGGACTTTAACAAACACAGGATGGGGAATGTGGAGAAAAGCCTGGCTCGTTAATAAAAGGGAGATTAAACCAGTTGTTCTCAAATGGCCAGTTCATTGAGCCGTGTTGTTAAATGGTCTGACAAACTAGTCAAACAACATAAGCTGCCAGGGCAGCTATCCCCAAACTTTTTCTGTTACCCCCCATTCATTACGGAATCTGTCCACACACCCATAGGGGCTGCAACCAGAGCCAGAGCTGCAGGACTGTGGCTGCCGTTGGGAGTCAGGGCTGGAGCCATGCCCGGGAGCAGATCTGTGGCCGGGAGCTAAGGCCAGGCTGGAGTCAAAGCTGCAGTTAGGGCTGGGGGCAGAGTGGAGCTGGGTGGCACTCCTTCTCTGCCCCCTGTGAGGGCTGGCCCAGGCCATTCTCTCTGCCCCCCTTGGGCAGTGTGCCCCACAGTTTGGGGCCACTGTATTAGAGAGTAAGGGAACCTACACTAAAGCAACAGAGGGGAGCAATAAAAACTGGCGGTGCCATCTACCTATAACTGACTCCTAGGTACAAAGCAGCCATTGACTGTCCTAGGTACAGTGCATCAGCTGCAACTCCACTGATTGATTCGGGAATCCTAGGGGCCCTCTGGCTTTGCAGTATAGACTCACAGACTCAAAGGGCAGAGGGGACCAATATGATCATCTAGTCTGATTTCTTGTACAACACAGGCCACAAAACTTCACCCACCCACTCCAGCAATAAGCATCTAACCTATGGCTGAGTTATTAAAGTCCTCAAATCATTATTTAAAGACTTTAAGGTACAGAGAATCCACCAGCAAGTGAGCCATGCCCCATGCTACAGAGGAAGGTGAAACCCCCCCCAGAGCCCTAGCCAATGTGCCCTGTGGGAAAATTCCCTCCCGACCCCAAATATGGCAGTCAATTAAACCCTGAGCATGTGGGCAAGTCTCACAGTATTTGCCTTTTTCCAATCAGAAGACAAATGGGAGATTTGGGTCATGGAACTAAGTGTTAGTTGAGATTGAATTTGTTCCTGTTCATCCTGTTTTCCTATTCACCCTGTTACACCCTGATCACCCTGTTTTCCTCCAAGTGTTTCAGGATGGATTCTTTCAGGACTTGCTCCATGATTTTTCTAGGGATTGAGGTGAGGCTGAGTGGTCTGTAGTTCCCTGGATTCTCCTTTTTTCTTTTTTGAAAAAAGGTACTATATTTGCTTTTTTCCAGTCATCTGGGACCTGCCCCAATCGCCCCGAGTTTTCCCTGCACCTCAAACTCCTTTATCTTCCTTCCCAGGGCCACATAGTCTGCAGCGATACGCTCAAGATCATTCTTGGCTGCATCATTGGTTCCCACATGAATCAGTAGAAAGGGGTAGTGTTCCGAGGGCTTGATGAGTCTCGGCAGACTTCCTGTCACATTCTGAATTCTAGCTCCCAGCAAGCAGCACACTTCTCGGTTTTCCCAGTCCGGATGACAGATGGATGGCTCCGTTCCCCTTACGAGGGAATCCCTAACCACCACCACCACCCACTTTTTCCTGTTGGGCATGGTGTTCATGGAGCCCCCCCCAGGACAACACATCCCATGCCTTTCAACCAGCAGCATCTCCTGCTGATCCCTTCCCTCAGATGACTTTCAAAGCATTCTCAGCAGGAGTACCTGTAGGGAGAACCTGAAAGCGGTTACTTACTTCTTTCTGTGATGGACATATAGAGGTTCTCCTCTTAGGTCCTCTGCAGCTTACATGCTGCCAATTCTCTTCCCCAGTCTTCAGTCCTGTCTGCACCGTGCTCTCAGATTCTTTGGCATGCTGTGCCCGCAGAATCAGTTTCTGACGCCTGTCCAGAAAGTCTTCATCCTCTCTGATGCACCGCAGAGTTGATGTTTGGGCCTCTAGCCCTTTAATATTTTTCCTGGTGGCTGTTTCTCTATGTGCCATGCCTGTCACCATTGTCTGTGAGCTACAGCATTTATCTCTGGTCCTGATGGTAACTATCAGCCCTTCAGGCTCTCAGTGTGGGTGCTACATCATCTTGGAACCTCAGCTCACCAGATTGCTGATACCCTTGGGGAATGTGGGGCACCATCTCCTAGAACTAAAGCAACAACTGGGGCTAAGGTCCTTTCCATGTGGCCTGATTTGCAGCTTGGGGCAAAGGGGAACGGAGCTCAGGATGTGGGCGTGAGCCCTCTCCACACAGTCAACATCCTGGGAGGGGAGATGGAGAATGGGATAGCAGCCACTGCTGGGGCTGAAGCTAGCACTGTGCAGACTCCCATTTTTCTTCTAAAGGTCAAATGACAGTCAGATGTTCCTATTTGTTCTCTCTCTGGTGTCTGAGCAGTGGCAGTTACTGCTGCTTGCACTGAGCCAGGCTGCCTCACACAGACACGCCACTAACCAGCTGGCTCTCGCTGCAAAAACAAAGATTAACAGTTTTGTTTAAAAGGGAATTTGCCTGCCAAAGATCTCGCCTCCCTGGACTCCTCTACAACCCTCACCACAGGCCCCGTGCTCAGCATTGCTTCCTCCCAGACCTGTTAAAACCCACAGCAGGCCCCACGCTCAGCACTTCTGCCCCCCAGATCCATTAAAACCCACAGCAGGCCCCGTGCTCAGCACCGCCTCCTCTCATTGCTTTTGGGGATTTTCTCCTGTTGAGAATTTCCTAGAATTTTCTCCTGTTGAGTGATCTGGGCTAGAGTTAGACATGATGGAGGAAAACTTTTTGCAAACTTTCTTTGCACAGCTCTGTTGATGCCCTCAGTCCCAACCCACAGCCTCCCGTATTATTTCAGTTCTGGGCCCCTCTTACAGCCCTCCTGCTGTCTGGAAACATGGCATCAGTCTGTCATGAGTGGCCCTCGATCGTACTGCAGTATCCAAACACTGCACAACCGTTAGTGTGGTTACCCTGGCACAACCCCAATCCCCATGCGACAGGGCAGGGCTCTTATCCCCAATGTACAGATGGAAACCAACACAGACACACTATGTCAGTGTTTCTCAACCTTTAGTGGACCAGGGACCACCTAATGGTATGAATTGTTTAACGCGGAACAGCTGATGAAAACTTTCTCGAAAAAGCTGGTATATACCAGCTGTGATGTTCATAATATCTGCTTACTATGCATTCCTGCAAAAATGATTCAGGAAACCAAATTACATACAGTTTTATGAATATAACATGCATTTAGATACATACATAATGATTATGCACACAACTTAGAACTGAAAATCACCAGGAATTAAGAGCACTGGCTGGCTGTGGCGGGAAGGGTGGAAGCTTTGCTGCAACTGGGGCTTTTTACATTTCTCACCACTGATACTGGTGGCAACGATGGTGAGAAAGTTAAAATGCCCCAGTTACAGCAAAGGAGCAAGGTGGCAGCGGCCGTCAACATGCACCAGGAAGCTTTGCGTTTTAAATCTCCCAGGCGCATGTTAGCCTGCCATGTTGCTTCTTCCCTCTTCCCCACTCAGGCTCCCTGTGAGGGAGGGGTCGCAGACACCGTCCCTATGTCTGCGGAGCCCTGGTTGAGTGACTTGCCTCGGTTGCACAGACAGTCTGTAGCAGAGGAGGGCCTTGACGCTGGATATTGCACGTATCATGCTAGTGCCCTAGCCACAGGATCATCTCCCTCATATGTCTTAAAATTCAGAGTCCCCGAGAATACCAGGCTAGGCAGCAACCTCTCCGGAATGGCTGGGACAGCTGGCCACCAGCATAGAGCCACCCGTGCCTTCAGAACAGCACCCCTATAATGGGCTAGGGAACAGCAGCTCTAGCAGCAGAGTGCTTGTCCTGTACTGGGTTTGGGACTTCCCTCAGACAGTGCCTTCCCCTCTGTGGCTATGTCTACACTACAAAAAGTGAGTCTTTAATTTGACCGAAAGTCGACCTTATTAGGTCAACTTAACAAAGTGTTTTCCCTGAACGGGGCCTAGGTAAGTCGACCTAGGCCCATGCATTTAGGAACAAACAACAAGCATTTTTCCTATAAGTTGGGGACGCATCAGTTGGAAGGGACTGAGGAGGAGAAGGATCTGGGAATACTGGTCGATCATAGGATGACTATGAGCCACCAATGTGATGTGGCCGTGAAAAAAGCTAATGCGGTTCTAGGATGTATCAGGAGAGGTATTTCAAGTAGAGACAGGGAGGCGTTAGTGCCGCTGTACAAGGCACTGGTGAGACCCCATCTGGAATACTGTGTGCAGTTCTGGTCCCCCATGTTTAAAAAGGATGAATTCAAATTGGAACAGGTGCAGAGAAGGGCTACAAGGATGGTCTGTGGAGTGGGAAACCTGCCCTATGAGTGGAGACTCAAGAAACTTGGCTTGTTTAGCCTAACCAAAAGAAGGTTGAGGGGGGATATGATTGCTCTCTATAAATACATCAGAGGGATTAACATCAGGGAGGGAGAGGAATTATTTGAGTACAGCACCAATGTGGACACCAGAACAAATGGTTATAAACTGTCCATCAAGAAATTTAGGCTTGAAATTAGACGCAGGTTTCTAACCATTAGAGGAGTAAAGTTCTGGAATAGCCTTTCAAGGGGAGTTGTGGGGGCAAAAACCATAACTGCTTTCAAATCTGAGCTTGATAAATGTATGGAGGGGATGGTATGATTTGGAAACTGACTGATATTTGGCTACGTGTGGTGGATTTACAAGTGGCCTAAGAGGGGAGAGTACATGGGGTGGTTTCTGAGTTATTACAGAGAATTGTTTCTTGGGTAACGGGCTGTTGAGACTTGCCCACGTGCTCAGGGTTTAACTGATCGCCATATTTGGGGTCAGGAAGGAATTTTCCCCCAGGGCTGATTGGCCTGGGCTCTGGGGGTTTTTCGCCTTCCTCTGTAGCACAGGACATGGTTCACCTACCGGTGAATTCTCTGTATCTTAAAGTCCTTAAATCCTGATTTAAGGAGGTAAATAACTCAGTCATAGGTTGGTGGCCTAGTGCGGGAGTGGGTGGGTGAGGTCTTGAGGCCTGCATTTTGCAGGAGGTCAGACGAGATGATCGTACTGGTCCCTTCTGACCTTAAAGTCTATAAGACCTAACTGCCCTTAGGTCGACCTAATAAAGTGGACTTAAGCGTCCACATTGTGCTTAGGTCGACCTAAGGAGTTGACTTAAGGGTTAGGTCGACCTAACTGTCCGTTCTTATTAAGTTGACCTGAGCTTCCCTTAAGTCGAATTAAGGAATTTCTTAGGTCAGCTTAATGAAAGCCTGGTGTGGACAGGGACTGTTAGGTCAACTTAAGCCTCCTTAAGTCGACCTAACTTGCAAGTGTAGACATAGACTGTGGCTG
This sequence comes from Pelusios castaneus, assembly GCA_007922175.1. Lineage (NCBI taxonomy): Eukaryota > Metazoa > Chordata > Testudines > Pelomedusidae > Pelusios > Pelusios castaneus. The sequence goes on along the minus strand of ML685765.1, from coordinate 34,501,424 downwards.
CCGGCCAGCTCTGGGACTTTCTTTAAAGCTCGGAGTAGTGAGTTTATCTTGTCTGAAGAGAGTGTGTGTGTAACATATGGGATAAAGCTTCCTCACATTCTGTGCAATTTCTTTTTTCTAGCATTTAGAGCACCTCTCGTCTGGGGCTGCTCCGTTTGTTCTCATTACAGTGCCAGAGTATTTGGGCATGAATACATTGTTCTCTCTGAACAGACGCATTTGGGACTGGAACCTTTTTCTCGCTTAGGCACTGAAGAAGCTGCAATTGGAGAATTCTCCACCTCCTCATAAAAGAGGCCGTTACCGTCTCAGAGTGATGATGTCATTTCAGAATGAAGTCGTTGGAAGCCTTTCAGCATGCTAAATGATGCAGAGGTATGCGCCCAGTGATCACTTATGCAAAGCTGGGGCTGTCAAAGGTGGTCTTTTGTTTGCACAGCTACAGAAAGTCCTTGAGTCCTGTAGCGTGCAGCTCAGCTCCATGCTGCTGTGTAGGAGGCTGCACAGCTGCAGAGGTTCAGGACCTTCCTGCACTATAGGGGAAAGGATCCCAATGTAGAGAATCGGTAAAGCTTTTTGAGAGCTTTCCGGATTGAAAAAAAATGAGAGTCCAGTGGCACCTTAAAGACTAACAAATTTCTTCAGGCATAAGCTTTCGTAGGCTGCAGTCTGAGGAAGAGGGTTTCAACCCAAGAAGGCTTATGCCCGAAGAAATTTGTTAGTCGATAAGGTGCCACAGGACTCTCATTGTTTTTGCTCTATAGAGACTAACATGGCTACCCCTCTGGAACTTATCACCATTCAGGACTGAAGACAGTGCTAGAATTACGTTCTGGTACAACAGCTCAAAGCTGGGTGACTCAGCAAACAATGCATGGAAAGAAACTGCTCCTACAGCAAGAGTGCAAATCAGAAGAATTGTGTATCTATATACATCAACCTTGTAGGTACATATTATATATAGCACTTTGTGTAGGGTGGGAATAGTGTCACGAATCAAAAATGATCTAAGAGACAGGAAGGAAAGCAGAAATAAATGGTCAGCTTAGGCATAGTCAGGGCATCAAGATTCCATATTCGGTACAGTGGTGTTTAATCTATTAATGATCTGGAAAAGGGAGGTGTCAAAATTTTCAAGTGACACAAAGTTATTTAGGTCCAGGGAAGGGTGTGAGGGTAATTCAGAAGGACCTAACCAAACTGGGGGAATGGGCAATGTGGTGACAGATGAAGTTATATGTAAATAAATGCAAAGTAATTCATAGGGATGGAGGTGGATGAGGGCCTTGAACTTAGCGTGTCCTTTACAGAGTTTTAAATGAACTGTATCAACAGAGGAACCTGGCATCGCTGTAGACAGTCCTAGGAAGACTCACTGAGTTGCAGTCAGAACAGCAAAGAAGACATTAGGATGGAACAGGATGAAGAATAATGCAGAGAATATTATAATGCAATCATATAGCTTTATGGATTGGCTTCACCTTGATACTGTGTTCAGTTCTGATCACTCTGTCTTGAAAAGGAAGTAGCAAGATTAGAGGAAGCTCAGAAAAGGGCCATAAGAATGATTAGGGGGCCTGGGGAATCTCATATGGAGTGATTAAAAAGATTGGAATTTGTTTACCTTGTCAAGGACACCAACAAAAAAGACATGATAAAAGTCTAAAATAAAGAATGCTTTTAGGAAAAGGAGAGCAGCAGCTTCTCTACTCTTGATTTCATAACACAAGAACAAGGGGAGCCTCAGTGACGTTGGAAGATGGGAAATTCAGAACTGATAAAAGGAAAGTGCAGTTATATATTGGAACTCACTACCACATGATATTGTTAAGGCCAGAAATTCAGCTCATACGCTGCATTGCCTGACCCAACCCTTTCTTGACTTTTGCTAGAGTGGTGGACTGGGAGTTAGGCAACCGGCATTTTGTCAGCTTCTTGCACTTTCTTTCGAGGCATCTGGTAGTGCTGGCTGATGCCTGCAACAGGATCCTGGACATGCTGAGCCAAGGTCTAACCCAGTATTGTGTATGATTGCACAGACTTTGTGATGAGTCTAATACAGAACATATATGGAAGGTGCAAAGTTAGGGTTAATACTTATATGCAATTGGAATTTCATCCTTACTGTTTCATAATATGCAGGGGAGAGGTTTGTGTCTAGGATGTAGTGTTTGTGAGCATCATTAGACAGGGCCTAGAGAGCACAAAGCTATTGTGGTATTGCTACTTTAGTTATCTGTTCATTAATAATAATCTCCAGGTGACTGACATTGTGGCTCTGAGCCTGTTATTCTGCAGACCGTAAACACGGACAGTTGGAGCCAGGCAGAGCAAAGGGTGAGTGAGGTTCACTCCATTCACAGTGAGATCTTTCAGATCTCCCTTTTGTCAGAGCGCACATGTGGGACAAAGGGCTAGGATTCATTCCATTAGTGTACATGATGCTTTTTATAAACACAGTGTTACTTGATTCCCTATTTCTGATTTAAATAACTTTTGACAAGAGTGAAAGAACCACGCCCTCAGTATTTAAACCTTTTTTGTCTGTGCATAGGAGGCCTGTGGAACTGGCTTCTTCTGGGAACAGGCTCTACAAAGGTAGCTGTCTGCAGAGAGCTCTTCAGGTATGAGATCAATACACTCTTATTCAAAGAGCCCTTGGGGTAACCTACATTTCCCAGAGCTGCTTTGGCTTTGGATCCACCAGGGATGCGTCTACACTTAGGGTGCGTCTACACTTGAAAATTAAGTCGACTTAAGCTTGCTTAAGTCGACTTAATTACCCCATGTCTACACTACAGTTTCCTTAAGTCGACTTAAGCAGCTGCTTAAGTCGACTTAAGGAAATTCAAAGTCGACTTTATAACACCTGGTATATAGTCGACTTTGAGGCTTAAGTTGACCATTTAAGTTGACTTAAGCCAGTGTAGACATGGGGTAGCCCTAAATCGACTTTCTCGATTTAGGGCATGGGTCCCTTCTCGCTGGGACCACTCAGGTTACGGCAAGAAGGGACCGTGGAGCTCGCTTCCTTCTCCCCAGGACCTGCGCTCCAGCTGCTGAGCGCGGACCCTGGGGAGAAGGAAGCCCCACGCTCCCCACGCTCCCTCCTAGCCAGGACCCTGCGGTCCCGACAAGGAGGGAGAGCTGGAGACCCACGCTCCAGCTGCCAGCTGCTGAGCAGCTGGAGCGGGTATCCCGGCAGGAAGGGACCTTGGGGCTCCCTTCTCACCAGGACCACTCAGGTCCCAGCAAGAAGGAACTGCGGGGTTTCCTTCTCACTGGGACCCGGCGACAAGGAAGCCCCGCGGTCCCTTCTTGCCGGGACCTGAGTGATCCCGGCGACAAGGAAGCCCCACGGTCCCTTCTTGCTTGGAGCTAAGTGGTCCCGGCGAGAAGGGAGCCCCACGATCCCTTCTTGCCGGGATCCCCGCTCCAGCAGCTGGCAGCTGGAGCGCGGGTCCCCGGCTCTTCCTCCTGGCCTGGACCACTCGGGTCCCGGGGAAGTTCTCTCTGGGACCCGAGTGGTCCAGGCTAGGAGGGTTCCCTACTGCCCGGGACCTAGGAAGTCCCGAGCAGAAGGGAGCCGAGTGGTCTGGGGCAGAAGGGAGCTCCTCGCTCCCTTCTCTCCCGGACCGCTCAGGGGCTTGCTGGCTCTCCCTAGCTCTCCCAGTGTGGACTCTCTAAGTCGACTTAATAAGGTCGACTTAAAGTTGACTTATTAAAGTCAACTTTTTTAAGTCGAGCTTAATTCCCCAGTGTAGCTATAGCCTTAGGGAGGTTCAAAAAGGAAAGGCTGTGGATCCCAGTAGATATCTTCAGTCTACCACTTCTGATGTTTATTTTCTACAGTGGCTGCTCAATATGGGTGTGTTATTTTTCTAAGCCAGTCTCCTCCCTTTGAATATTGTTCTTCTTGGTATTTTGATCTATCACTTCCCAGACCTTGGGTCCTTCAGGGAACAGGCAGACTGCCTGCCTTCAACAGTCAGCATCTCACCTGGATGCCTCATTTGGAGGCACTCATGGATATGGATTTCTGCATCAGATCATCAGCTGTGACACTTGAGGTTGGGTCTCCCTTTATACAAGAAGCAGCTGTATTACTAGGGCGCAGTCCTTTCACCCTGCTTCTAGGAGTTTCTTGGTCCAGACACCTCAACTTGGTGGGTGTGGAAGTTGATTTTGCCCTAGAGGTTGCTAAAGAGTAACTGACATTTATTCATCTGAATCCCACAGGTTTCTTCTCTTGGTTCTATGATATCATAGTTTTGCTGGAGGATCTAGACCCAATTTTAATTTTAGTTTCATGTTATCTACATTTTTCTTTTAGATCTGTTGTTCCTGAAGTTGACTTAGTATTTGCCATTCAATCTTAGATAATTCTGAAACCAATCTGGGTCCATTCCTCTCCAGGAATCTCTCTCCTGACAGCTTGTTATGGGATGAGGTCCAATCTATTCTGGAAATAGAGACTATATCATTTAGGGGTGGGCGATAATTTTGCTTGTTGGGCGAGTGGTGCAGCAGACAGCTGGCTGCTGGGGGGTGAGGGGCAGCGAGCCAGCCCGGGAGCCAGCGGGGAGGTGGTGCCACAGAGCCCACACAGGGAGGGCAGTGGCACAGAGCCCACGGGGGGAGGAGGCAGTGCACTAGCAGAGAGCTGTCTGTGGTGGTGGGTGGCAAAGAGCCAGCCGGGCGCTGGCCGGTGCAGCTGTGGAGAGCTGGTGGGAGGGAGGACACAGAGCCAGCTAGGGAGCCAGGGGGCAGCAGGGAGCTGGCCGGGAGTGGTGGGTCAGACACAGAGGTCTGGTGGGCTGGATCCAGCCTGTGGGCTCTATTTTGCCTACCCCTGACTATTGGTGCTGGTGCTAGAAGCCTATTGCCTCCCAGAGCCGTGTAGTCCCTGATTAAATTTCTCATTATTGGTCAGGATAATCCTCTTTCAGGATGTCTACTTCAGTATCTTCATAAGCAGGAGCACTGGAAGTACTGCATATTAATGGAGGGGATGGAGGTGGTCAATGCTGGGTAATATGTTACGGCTAGCAGCAGCCATAGGTCTGGCTACTAACCTTTGTCATCAGGGCTTGCAGATCTAAGTGTATTTGACAACTGGCTTCTAGCAGCATGAATATATCAGGACATGATTTACATTCTAAAGATCTTTTGTTCCTGTTCAGCATTCTTAGATTAGAGTGAATGTAGGAAAATTGATCTTATGCCTGTGAATGCACCCTTTTTTTTTAAGGACTGGATCCGTTTATCCCTTGGAAGAAGTCATTTAGAATTCCAAAGACCACGTCTTGAGGCAGTGACTCAGCTGATACTGCACAGAGAGCTTGCACTACGTGTGAACTTATTGGGACTGAGAGCTGTCCATTTTGGTGTCCTACTCATCTTCCTCTGGTCAGAAGGAAGGCAGTGGAAGTTCTCTTAGAACAACATTCTGTGATAATGATTTCTCTGAAAAGAAAGAGAAATCCTTATCATAGAATCATAGGGATGGAAGGGACCTCATGGGGTCATCTAGTCCAACTTCTGTGTCAATAGGCAACATGGGACTGGTCTTTCCATACCAGGGTAATGCTTTCAACATGCATTTTGGCAGGAGGGAAGAACAACCCAGCAGATATGCAGCACAAGGTGAGATCAACATGTGTGGTCTACAAGGACGCTGTAATGATTTGTATTTTATTTGGTCAAATGGAATGACTTGGATGCAGATCTCTTTGCTGTGAGTCGGAATACAAGATGTAGGCTCTCAATTTGGTATTAAACTAGTTTATTGCACTGAGGACAGAAATACTGTACATCATTGCCCATGTTTCTCTTTCTTACTGATAGTTCTCAGGGAGTTTTGGCAGGAACTCAATATAGTGACTGGTTGCTCCAGCTGCTCACCAGGGGCAATTTTTAATTTCATTAACCCCAGTTGTATTTGGTGCTTCTCTTGAGTTTGGATCTCTTGCCTCTGCTCTAAGCTCAGAAAACGCTTCATCGGACAGCCTGGTTAGAAGGGGAGCTTTTCATTTTTTTGAGAAAGTCTTTTCTGTTCTTGTGGAATCTTGTTTGCAAGTAAAATTGGTGTATGCATTTGGAGCGCTTCTCGAGATGATACCAGCCTCTTGTACCTTTACCATTCATTTTAGAATTTTCTTTCTCCTAGATGGATTGGGAATTCTCCTCTCTGCCACCTCGCTTTCATGTCCTGTGCAGAGGGTCTGTCTCTTGCCATACTTTCAAAGTCAGTATATAAAAGGTCCACTGAATGTGTATATTCAAAATCATCATTCATGAATTTGGGAGTTGGGAATCTTGGTTCCCTCAAGGCTTATGATGGCTTTTTTTTTTTTTAAATAAAATCTCTTGGTACCTGCACCTTCTTGCATCTTTCCTTCAAGGCCCTTTCTGTCTAGCTACAGTCTCTACCAGGAGAGTTGCCGCACTACAGGCTTTGATGGCAGATCCTATGTATACATCTGAATACATCATTGCCTGTGGTATTCATGGGTTTCATTTAAATCAGATCATTTCTTTTTCCTAATTCTCAGACGGGTAGCTGTGTACAGCAAAAACAAGGAGAGTCCCGTGGCCCTTATAGACTAACAGATTTCTTTGGGCCTAAGCTTTTGTGGGCTATAACCTACTTCATCAGATGCATCTGGGTTATAGCCCACGAAAGCTTATGCCCGAAGAAATCTGTTAGTCTATAAGGTGCCACAGGACTCTCATTGTTTTTCCTAATTCTCATGGTCTTCTGGGGCCAAACATGCATGTATGTTAAGATGCCTGACAATAATCTCAGAAATTTTAAAGCCAGAAAGGAATGTTCTGATCATCTAGTGTAACCTCCAGTGTATTGTAGGGCAGAGTATTTCATCAAATGATTTCCTGCATCAAGCCCATAACTTCTGGCTGAGTTAGAGCAGCTATCTCAGAAAGAGATGTCCAGTCTGGATTTATAGACTTCAAGTGATAAAGAACTCATCAGTGCCCTTGATGGGACAAAGCCTTTTAAAGAGTCAGCTGTTTAAATCTCTTTACCTAGGTATGATGTGACACTGATGGAGTGTCCATCACTGATAGTGATTGCTGAGTGGCTTTGTTTAGTGGGGGGAGAGCTAATGAACTATGGCATTTGTCTGAGCTTTTAAACTCACGAGCCTGGACTAGGCAAAGATTTGAAAGACTTAGTCTAGCCTAGGCTGTGACCTGCTCTAGATTTAGGTCAGCTGAAGAAGACTGGTTTAGGCAGAGGCCTGCTCCAGCTGGTAGATGTTATTTAACCTGGATGCTTATCCTAGGAAAGGCTTGATCTAACTTCAGGTTTTACTTTAGCGTGGAGCTATATTCTGAAGTTTCAGTGGGAATAGCTGTAGTTTGCATCAATCCTATAGGCCCTTAGCTTAAAAAAGTCTATCGTCCCTATACTACTTTCATGTTCCTTAGCTTTTCCTGCCTCTTTCCCCTTTCTGGTATCTGGGTTTATGACCATCAATTCACACAGATGGCTGTGGGCAGGGGTGTCACTGGGGCAAAGATACTTGAGGAATGCTCCCCCCCACCATGCCAGGCCTGATCCCCTTTCTCCCGCCCCCCCCCAGCCTTGAGCTGGACAGCCCCAGGCCTGATCCAGGCAAATCTGGCCCAGGCTCGGCCAGCTCGCCAGCTGCCACCTGCTGCCCCGGGCCATCTCCGGCCCTGGGCCCGGCCAACATGCTAGCCACTGCTGGTACCTGTGACCCCAGGCTGGATCCGTCCTGGGCCCAGCCAGCTCGCCAGCCGTCATCTGAGCTGGCTCACTGGCCACCGCCGCTTCCTGCGGCCCTGAGCCACCCCTGGGCTAAGCTCTGAGCCAGCTTGGGGCCAGGCCAGCTACCCCCCTGCCCCCGCCAGGCTTGGTGCTGCCCCCCCCCCCCCCGCCGGGCTCAGGGCCAAGCCAGCCACCCCCACCGCTACAAAGCTGCCCTGAGGACCCTGCCCAGGCTACGGCCATCCCCACTGCCCAGCTCACTCCCGCACCAGCTGCCCTTTCCCCCTTTGCTGCGGCCCTCACATGCTGCCTGTCTGGAAGGGAGGAATTTAAATTTCCATCCCCGCTTGCCCTGCACAACATGCCTGAGATTGATGGTGTAAGACAGGGGATTTGCTGAGCAGCCAGCAGGCAGGCTTTCTGCACCTGCATTGCTGGTGCTCAAAGATCTGGGGCACTGGGGGAGACCCGGGGGGCACGGGCCCCGTGTTCCCCTGGCTGCAGGATGAACTGTCGTCACTTTAGTATCTGAACACACTCAGAAAACAAACTGGTTTTCGCTTTTGATTAAATCTAAGGGTCCATCAGTTTGAGTCTAGAGTTGATGTAAATGGGTCAAGTGCTGTATTCGTACAGCTTTGTGATGCTTCAAGTATTTAGATATCTTTTTATTGAGGAGATAGAAACCCTTGCTGCATCTATTTGATATGGACCAGTTGCTGAGTTCTGCAAGGCTACTACCTGGAGTTTGATTCATAGCTGTGAAAGTATTAATCTGTGGACTCTGAGTCCAGATCAAAATGGGAGGGTGGCAGTTATTTTCCCATTAGTAGTACTCCTCAGCCCTCTTCCTGAAGGGTTAGAGTGCAAGAAGAGAGGGACATTCATGCTCCCATAGCTAACTGTGGCATCATGGCGGAAAATGTGAGATCAGCACAGAAAACTGTCAAAGCAACACATTCAGAGACTGTCTCATCTTCCTGGACTTCTCTATAGCATTCAGCATTGGTGACCTTAATGTATTGCTGTCTCACCTAACTGAGGAATGGCAGAGGTTCAGGAGAAAGTGCTGAAAGGGTTTTAGTTCTTCCTGGAAGGATAGTTATGAGGTGCTGCACCTCTGTCACTGTACCTCTCATTTGAGTTTCAAAAGAATCAGTTCTCCCCAGCCCAGTCCTATTCACCAGCTGCAGGAAGCCACTATGTCAACTGGTGAGACAACATGGACTCAAGTGCCGGCCCCAGCAGTGGGCTGATGAGGTGATGCTGATGGCAGTGGAAAGCACAGTGAGGAATTTACTGTTGCGCAGTCTCTTCTGATTGAAGGCCCAGGCCCACAACTGTAATTTAGGCAGCTCCTAGATTCCTCACTAACGCTGAGTCTCACATAGCAGCATCTGCAAGCATGGATCTCAGCTATCTCTAGTTGACGAGGAGCCTCTCTGATCCTGGTGAATGAACCTGACCTTAGGTTTGCACACATTACCACCTCTTCTCTGGATGACAGCAATGTGAGAGACTGGAGACTGAAGCCCTCAGTCTCATGAAACATCTATTCATCTATATACAGCAGCACATATCCTTCAGCCCCATCCTCTGCTCCTACGCTAGTGTTCCATAGAGTAGTGAGTCAAACTCAAGGTCTTGGTGCTTATCGTCAAGGAGCTCCACGACCTGGACCCAGGATGACTAACAGCACACAAAGCTCCAGGATGAGGGCCATGGTCTGCTCCTCAGGCCCAGTGGAACTTTCTACCATAAGGTAAAGCTCATCAGTGTGGAAATTTTCTCAGGTTCCAGTCCCAGACGGAAGTGTGAGCTTCCACAAGAACCAAGGCCCATCCCAGATCTCACTGACTTCAACTTCAAGTGCCATGTGCAAATCTCTGCTCTAGCTTGTCTGACAAACACAGAACAGGGCGGACATACTGAAAGAAAGACCGGTACTTGCATGGCACACATCACTAGGGAAGGGTATCAGTGAACCTGAATGACCTGTGTCATGCTGCTTCCTGCGGTGCTGGAAGGTGCGCAGATACTGCAGTGAGGAGGGCAGGAGAAGAGCCTGTTCTAGAGTAGAACGGAACAGAACATAGCTTTCTTTGGTAAGGCACCGTTCAGTGGTCTTCCCCTGGCTGAACTAAACTGCAGAGTGGGGAGGAGGAGTAAATCGGCCATTTGGATTCAGTGGAGCAACCCTCATTACATCAGCTGAGGGTCCTGCCCCCAATGTCTGTGGCATCGCAGGTTTCAGCTTTCTGGGTCAGGGATCGTGTCTGCCTCTGTGTTTGAACATCCTACCGTACCATCATAGGGCCTAGATCTTGACTGGGGTCCTGGGACCTGAGTGCTACTGTAATGCAGCAAATAAGTAGTAGTAAGATGATGGGTCTCTAAGCTTTTCACTTGTGTTATTTTAAAGGGTCTCTTTGCAGTCTGAGGAGCAGCCCACTGGCCCAGAAAAAAAGAGACTCAAACCTTCGCAGTGGGAGAGGAATACACTGCCCGGGACTCCTTTACTTCTCTCTTCATTCATCCATTCTCACCACCAGTGGTGCCTGCCCCCCACCTCCCAGGCTGGGCACTCCTTTCTGGTTAACTGTAAAGATGGCGGCTTCAAAGCTGAGTGCAGCCAGCAGGCTGTGAGCAGAATACTAACCAGCAGGGCTTTGTGTGCCAGTCTGAGCAGTTAGAGCTCAACTTCTGACAGGACGTATGGAAATGGAATGAGCAGCAGCATTCTCATGCTGCTTAATTCTCCAGCCACATCAGTTTCACAGTAGATTTCCGTGTCCAGGAAGATGCTGCCCCCCACAGCAGGCAGCTGTTTCCCTTAGGTGGGGCAAAGATCTGCATCCTGGTAACTCTGGCAGAATTGCCACTTATTGGGTGGTAGGTTTTATATACATCTCTTGAGTGGGAAATGGGGATGTAAGGGAAGGGGGGGACATTTCTTTTCACCATGTTCCCTTGTAACACATGTCACAGAGAGTGAAAAGGGGCTCCTGGTGAAGGCAGAGAAATGAGGTCCAGGGGATGGTAGAGGACGGAGGAGATCCTGCAGGACCAGGACTGCAGGAAGAGGAAAAGGAGGGAGCTACTTACACTTTCGCTGGAAATACAGAGTGATGTTGACTCTGCCATGCCATGGACACACAAGATAATGTGAGGGTGAAGGTTGCTGATGCCACTGAGAAACTGAACTCACAATGGCATGATTTGAGGGTCACTGAGAAAAAGAGTCGTATGTTGCCTGTTCCAGCATTAGTCAGACCCTGGCAGCAGGTGGAGCGTCTGCAGTAATTTGTAAGTTACGTTATTATTACTAGACTGTTCTTAGAAACTTTTGCTTTTGCAGACCACGTTCATTGCAAAGTCCAGGAGTTCCTTGCCTCCCTCCAACCCAACCTGCAAGCTCCCTGTGTGCCATTCTCCCAACCCCTCAATTTGAGGGCCCCCTGCACTTCCCAACCTCTCTTGGCAGGGGTCCTGTGTTTGCTTCATTCTTTCCAAGCAATGACAGAGGCTTTGTGCCTGCTCACGCCATGCTCCCCCTCATTCTTATTTCTTTTCTTTCTGGGTGGTAGATGAGTTGTTCCCACTGTCAACGTCTTTAAACTCTGTTTGGGAGATGGGCAGAGTGGAGTCAGGACAGGGGTGTTTTACACTGGAAGGTGTTAGTAGCTGCCACCCACCGGTTCTTCGCTCTGTTGACAATTGCCAAGGTAGCTGAAGCTGCTGGGTCTGGTAACCAGAAGCCTGGGGCTCTGTGTCCCCCCTACCTGGTTTTTACCAAACTCCATAGGGTGCTGCCCAACATTCACTGACATTTTGGAATTGATCAGATGCACTGGTAAAAGTTTTGCATTAGAAATGAACAGATGAGTACCCCTGAGCTGAGTGTGAGACCTCGCTTCGCTCAGCTGCTTAGTATTTCATTTTAGACTGGCTGGCTTCCTTTTTACAGAAAGTGGAAGAACACCAATTCAGAAAGTAGCCACGCACATGGCCCTGAGTAGCAATAGCTCTGGTGAGAGCCTGTCCGTCCTGTGAAAAGTGCCTACATGAAAAGCACAGCAGATCTGCTCCCTGAGGAGCGCAGTGGCAGTTCTCGATACTTGCTAAGGGTAGACATGTGCGAGGCTTCCCCCAGCAAGTCAGGTTGTGGCTGAGAAGGTGTAGTGGGGTTGTGCCCACAATATGGCTCTGGCTTCCCCCGCCAGAGAAGACAGCACTCTGGTTCTGTAGCTTCCAGCCTTCTAACTGGGCGAGGGAACTCCCAAAGTCTACGCCTCTCAGCCCCTCCGGCAGGGCGAGGCAAACACACACCCAAGTCCTTCTCAGCTCCAGGTGGGAAGGGTACAAACTCAGGAAGCGAGAGGGGTGGAGGAAGGAGAGGGACACAGACCCACCCAACACCACTGCATCCCACCCCAGGGCCCTATCCAGTGGCAGAGCGGTCTGCCCCTGGAGTGAGCGCGGCTCCAGCCGAAACACGCTGCCCACTGCTCGGCTGGGCAGTTATCCGCTATCCCTGGGCTGCTTCCTCCTTACCCTGCCCAGTACCTGAGTCTCCTGGTCCTCACCCTACAGGTCAGGGCACGTCCCCAGAGGCAGGCCAGGCAGCCCTTCAGAGTCGGCAACTCCCCCGCCGAGGGCAGCTCCTCCCGCTCGCAGGGGTCATTCAGGGTCCCCCGCCAAGGGCAGCTGCTCCCGCTCGCAGGGGTCATTCAGGGTCCCCCGCCAAGGGCAGCTGCTCCCGCTCGCAGGGGTCATTCAGGGTCCCCCGCCGAGGGCAGCTCCTCCCGGTCACAGGGGTCATTCAGGGTCCCCCGCCGAGGGCAGCTGCTCCCGCTCGCAGGGGTCATTCAGGGCCGGCTCCTCTCCCGGGTCTCCGGGTGCTCTGCTAAGGGTAGTTTCCCCAGGTCCTCCCCTGGGGATAGTTCAGAGACGACCCTCCCTCCTGATCGACCCAGGGTTCTGTTACCCCCTGGGGGTGGGAGACCTTCCCAGGGGGTCACTCTTGGGGCCGGTCCATCCACCTCTGGAGAGGCTCTGGTGGCCATTCTGTCCGCCTCCTAGGAGTTTCCCCCCGTCCTTTTATGTGGTCCCCTCTCCACTTGCCTCTGCCCCTTGGGTTCCTAGTTCCACCCTGTGCAGGATTGTCCTCTGGCCAGCTGGGGGAGAGGGGGGTAGGAGTCCTCCCAGGCCCTGACCCAAGGCCCGCTGCTTTACCCTGCTACAGACGGGGTAAGCATGTCTCTTCCCCACTAGTGTGTCTCATTTCCTTTTGATATCCATTCACTGCCTTACATCTCCCGGTGAAACTCCAGATTCAGTCAGCTGCCACAGAAAGAGTTGAGCTCTATTTCAGATCCCTGGGAGAGCTGATTGGAAACTGAGGGCAAGTTCTTGTAACTACTAAAGCCATCTACTAAAAAGTCACCATGTAGAGGCAGAATACTGCCCTGGATCAGAAACTGGCTAGGAGACAAGAGTAGGAATAAACAGTCCAGTTTCTTCCTGGCAAAAGATGAAAGGCAGGTGGAATGGCTGGGAAAGGGGTCTGTGCCACTTCCCATGATGCTGAATGTATATTTTAATAATTTCGGCAGAAGGGTGAGCAGTGAGGTTACAAAATGTGCAGAGGATGGAAGAGTTTGAGGGACATCAAAGGACCCTAACCACACTAGGGAATAGGCACCACAAGAGCTAATGAAATGCTGAGTAATGCCTAGTGACAAAGTTGTCTGAGCTACTCATATTGCAGTGAATTTAGAATCCAGTAAGGTGCATCAACCCATGAAAAGGATTTGCGCAGTACTGGCAGCAGCTCAGGACTTTTGCTAGTGTGCAGCAGTGGTCAAAAAAAGCAAACAAAATGATGCTGAAGAAGGCACATCTGATCGAAAATACATTGAGTATCACAGGACGCCCTCATTTGAAATCCTGTGTTCAGTTTTGGCCATCCCAGCTCAAAAAGGATATAGCAAAAAATAGAGGGCTTGCCGAGATGAGTGATAATGAAGAGGGTCCTGACCAAACTCACCTATGCAGAGAGAGAGAGAGAAAAGATTGGGATAGTTATGGTAGAAAGGTAACAAATAGAAGGGGCTCTGATAAAAGTATACAAAATCGTTACTTATTTAGAGATGGTAGATAAGGAACTTCTCTCCACCCTTTCATGCAACACAAGAAGAAAGGCATGGGCAATGAATTTGAAAGGTGGTAAATTTGAAATTGAAGAAAGGAAAGACTGTCACTCAAAAGACAGCCTATGGAAGTCATTGCCACATTCTGTTATTGAGACCAAGAACTTAAAAAATAATCAGACAGTTATATAAATAACAAGAACAGTCAGTTATAGGTGCAATGATTAAAAAATGCCTTGGAAGGGATGTGACTGCTCCTGCTTCTGTTCTATGAGCTGACCTAACTGATAGCAGTACTGACCCTGCAGCAGGCTATCCCAGAATTGCCTGGTGCAGGATTTCTGCCTCTGAAGCAGCTGATCTTGGCCAAAATCTGTAAGAGGACAGTGGGCCGAATGACCCACTGAGCGGATGCACTCTGGTAATCTCCGTGTTCTTTGAGTCATGGTCCCTTTTTGTATTCTGCTTGGTGCATATGTGCTCCCTGGGCCTGAATCCAGAAGATTTCTCTTAGCAGTTTCCATTGGTCCACACCAGCCCTGCCTTAGACCACTACAAGAACAACATCGTTAGTGCTGGGGGGGGCGGGGGGGGAATTCACTCCATCCTTTTGCATCTGAGGATAGATACACTTGCTTCTGAGGGCATTGCTTGCCTCTCACACCTGGAATCCCTGATTCTGTCAAGGGAGGTTCCCACACCATTGATTCAGATCCTGCAGGGGAGGGAGATTCACTCACTCATATCTTCTACCAGCCAGGGCATAACAAGAGGCTGGGTACTAACAGCACTGTCCATGGAGTCAGAGGTTGCTGCCACCCCTGGTGGATCACAAGTAAGGGTGAGTGCATCAGTACTCCCATCAAATCAAGGCCAGACAGACATGTAGAGTTTCTTGATTTCAGAGGAAAGATGATGCACCTCAGACCATACTCCATGGGGCCACCTGAGTTTTCTTGTGATCCCTCGCTTTGGCCTTATTGGGATACATGAGATCAATGCATGTGATATTCCAAATCTACACCAATCAGGAATCCAGACAACCTTCCCTTGCAGAGAGGATGCTGAACCTCCTTAAGAACAAATGGAGGAAGAGGATGAACTGGACCCAACAGAGCCATCACCTCTAATGGAGTGGTCATTTTCATCCCCAGACACGGTGATCACACTGGTCTCTCCCCCCTTCACCACTGATGACTACAAGCAATTCCAAGGCCTGCGAAAGAGGATCACAGATCTCACTATAAGAAATGCAGGACATTCCTCATAAGCTCCTGGAAATTTGCCAGAGTGCGCAGAGTCAGCTAGATGGCACTTCCCTTTAATGAGATCATCTGAGTACAAGCCAAGATGGTCTGGCACACCGTAGCCACATGCACCCCCCACTCTGAAAAGAACAGAGAATCACTTTTTATCCATTAAAAGAAGAGAATTTTTATTTACTCACCACGCTCTGAATTCATTAGTAATTCAAGGTGTTGCTGGACAGGGCAGACATCAGCCTAGATCCATCCCTTTTGATAAGAAAGCTAAATGCTTAGGTCTCACCAGAGAAAGGTTTTTTACTTCAGTTGTCTTGTAGTTCCACCTGGCGAACCATCAGGCACTAATGTCAAAATAGAGTTTTATTAGACTAAGTTGATTGAATTTACTAACAAATTCCCACAGGAGACTAGGAGGCAATTCCGGGCACTCACTGAGCACAGAAAATTGCCTGCTAGAGCAACCTGCTAGACAGCAATGGATGCAGCCTCCAATGGTGATAGTTATAGCAATGTTCTTGACCCTCCAGATTTCCCAAAGAAGTGTAATCCTCAGTGGAGGATCTGCACCTTGAGCAAAACAATTCGTTCAATGAAAAGTCAGACAAGTCCATTACATTCGCTAAAGGACTCAAGGGCAGCCCTCTGCTTGCTGCGTATCTACACTCAAGACTCAACCACACAAGTAATTATCAGCCCCTCAACTCTTTCGTCATCAAAGGTGACAAGAGTGTAGCAAGCGTAACAGCCTCCCAGCCCCTTCCTTCCAACCCCAGCCTTCCTCTAGAAAGTGTTTTTAATGGGACCTTAGGTAGTTGTGAGTGAATCTCCCTGGCCACATTTGTCTGTTCAGGACTCTAGTACCCAATTTAATGGTAGCGTAGCTTATTTTTCCAAGTTTGGAATCTCATGATGACAAACAAATGGAT
This sequence comes from Pelusios castaneus, assembly GCA_007922175.1. Lineage (NCBI taxonomy): Eukaryota > Metazoa > Chordata > Testudines > Pelomedusidae > Pelusios > Pelusios castaneus. Next base: position 34,485,325 of record ML685765.1, on the reverse strand, counting down.
CCTGGAGGAGCTCATCAATGTCAGCTACATCACAGAATTTTTTTCCCCTTCCCTTCCTTCTTCAGGGATCTCTCTCGCAAGAGACTGTTCAGTCAAGACGTAGACTACCTCTTCCATCTGGAAGCAAGAGAGCTTGGATAAGTTCCTAAGCAATTGGTCCAAAAGCAATTGGTTCACAGCTGTATTTGAAGGATGTCAATGTCCACATAGACATCCGTCCTGCATACAAAAGATTCCTCAGACTCACTACCAGTACCAAGTGCTCCTCTTCAGCTTAGCAACTGTGCCAAGGGTGGTCTCAGTAACTGTCATGGCTGGTCAGTCTTCCACTGCCTCAGCAACTGGTTACTGACCAATAAATCACATCAGGAGTGTGGAACAATTTCTCATTCAGATAAAGTGATATTGTCCTAAAGACTGTCCAGTTGGATTTCAGGTTTCATCATGCTCTGTTACAAGCTAAGAGCAAATCCCTCCCCAGTCCAAAGTGCAAGGCCCAACTCAACTAGGGCACAGGCTGCATGGAATCGTAGAAGTGCAGGACTGGCAGGGACTGCGAAAGGCCATTTAGTCCATTCCCTGCGCTTAAGGCAGGACTGAGCATCTGTAGCTGCCCTTAAGCTGGAAATGATTCTCATTTTCATGCACCATTACAGTGGTACAGTCCTCTCCAGCTGATGCACCCTACAGCAGAGCAGCCCTCCAATCAGTGGTACAGCCAGGGGCCTGAAAGCCCCACAGCACCCGTGACTTGGGTGCTTCCAACACTACATCTCTCTGCACCTGCACCGACACAAGAGAACAACCAAGTATGGGCAGAGTGGCACCCCTCCTGGGTGAGGTGGAGCCTCCATGGCATTTTATCAGCATCAGGGAAAGGCTACAGGGGCTGCACAGTGATGGGCTTATGAGTGGCAATCAGCACTGAGCCAGAACAAAGCTTTTTGCTCTGTGTGGAAAGGGCCTGGCCCATGCCTGTTAGAAGCCACAATTTAAATTGCACCCCAGAACATGACACAAGGCATTGGCATCAAGGGGAAGGGGAAAGTCTGCAGCAAAGTGAAGCCTGAGGGAAGAAAGGGGTGGAGCTGTTGGCAGAAACCTCAGCAGGCTTTTTCCTCTCTTTTATACCCCTTGTCTCTGCCTAGGCCAGAGGACCCTCCATCACCGGAGTGAGACTCTGGAGACAGTGGTCCTGGTGAATCCCAACGTGGATAGCATCGTTTCTGAGGTAAGGACCAAGAGCTGCCACTTGCAATGGGGCGGCACAGGCATTTTCTCCACATCAGCTATTCTGCCTGTGCTGACCCCAGTGCAGCCACAGCATTAGATCATTAATAGAGCATTTTCTACCTTCCATGAGCAGTTTGACCAGAGCTGGTGTGCAGCCAGCAGATTGTATTTCCAGGCTGTGTGCCCAGAGTGCTTACGCAGCAGGAGGATCTATGCTGCACCTATTTCCATATGTCCCAGGTTATATCTAGATGAAGGAACTCATCCTTCTGCCACTTCACACATTAACCCTTTGGAAGTATGTTGCTTCCTGGCCAGCTAACTCCTGGCACAATTTCTAGACCATTTGGGGGCTTTTCTACCAGGAAGGAGAGAGGGCTTCAGCCTTTGAGAGGCAATGGAACTGGATGAGATTCCTGAATTGAGCAAGCGCTGACACAACATCCTGCTGCTGGGAATCTCTTCTTCTCCCTGGCCTCTGCTGACTTCTGTCCCAAGAGAAAGGTGGAAAATGGGGAGCAAGGGTCTACAGCTTCTGTGGCAGTGGATTTTTGAAACAGGCTGCAGGAATTTGAGTACCTGACTCCCTTGAGCCCTTTTGAAAACCCCAGCCTGGAAGTTCACCGAAATGCTAGCTTGGAGCAGTCGCTACAAAGCCTCTGTTGACTGGCTGGCGTATAAATAAGAAATAGAGGGCCTGAACTTGTAGCATGACCTAGCCATCTGACTGCACTCGTGCAGGGAACAGTCGCTCATGTTCTAGATCCTGCCACTGGTTGAAGCCTTGGAACTGGTGAGGAATCCAGATAACTACAAAAATACAAACCTAACTGTTGACATTTTTCTCTCTTATGATAACAGGTCCGGTCACTGGTGTGTGATTCATCTGCCCACAAACTACTGATCCTTTGTGGTCAGAGCTCAGAGCAAGGAGACCTCATCCTGCAAACTGGGACCTTCACTTACCAGAAATTTGCTGAGACTGTTGCAGATCCAGAGGTGCGTATCAGTAGTACTCCAGAGCTTCACCTCCAGCACGCAGAGACTGTGGGTGGGACCTGCCCTCTATTTCCAGCTTGCTGCTGCCCCAGTGGGCTGGTTAGAGACATAGTTCTGAATTTACCCTTCCAATCTCTGCCTAGGTCTTGAAGGGACATGCTCTAAGACCTTGAGCATATCACTGAAACTCACCGGTTTGGGGTACTTTAATTTTGGGAGGCCAATTTGTGACACCTTATTGATGCTGGATTTCAAGAAGGTGGGTGAGCTGCCCTTTGTGAAAATCAGATACCTTCAAGGTATCTCAGCTTAGGTATCCCAATACTGAAGTCACCACATTGAGCTGTCATCTTGGAAAATGTGGCCTTGTACCTTAGTGTCTCTTGTTATCCATTGAACGTAATATCTATCTATCTGACAAATCTGCTCCTCTACCTTGCTGAGTCCAGCACTTTCTTCTAGTCATAGGTCAGGGAATGGCTTCACCCTGAGTTTTCTTCCCCCTCCTGGGGTAACAGAGTAATAAGCCTCTCTAACATGGCTGCTCTCTGCTGACTCTCAATCCTGTCTTGGTTCTCGTGGGCATTTGCCTCTTTGCTGGGGCCTTTGTCCCTCCAGTGGATGACCATTGGGGGTAAAGTGGGGGGCCAGGCCCACCCTCAATTCCAAACCCTAACCCAGGAACCCTAGAAGCCACAGTCTTGCACTGTTGCTTCAGGAAACCAGCTAGATTCCCTGGGTTACTTCCTCAGGCCCCCTTGACTTAATATTCAGACTCTTGCTCAGCCAGGGCCCCTTCCTGGCCTCCTTGCAAGGGGAGGCTCTTGGCCTCTGACAGTCCCAATGGGTGTGGTAGTGCACAGTTAAGTCTTCCCCTTTTGCAGGGTCTGTTTCCTTCAGGCCTCTAGGCCTGGGAAAGGTCCTTTCACCTCTTTGGACAGGGGATTTTCCTCCCCCAGTCTTTGTACCTTTCTTCCTGGCCACCATTCTGCTCCTTCTCCTATCCTTCTGGCATCTAACAGTCTCTTGCTCTCACACAATCTGGTAGTTCACCTCACTCTCCTGCTCCAGCCACACCTTTGCTCTGGACAGGAGGCTTTTTAGCAAATCCTGGGTGGGGCCCTGATTAGCTCTAGGTGTGTTAATCTGCAGTAGCCCCTGCCCAGCTACCAGAGGAAAAGGGACTTGCTGAGCCTGGGGCTGATATATTGGGCTTTTAGTGATCTCTGGGAACCATACAAAATGCACCAACTCTACAGCGGTTTGGGAGCATTAATTACTGTTTGTATAAAGCTCTCCAATCTGTGAATAAACAGAAAAGCAATCTACTATTTAGCTATATTCTCATTCTTCTCTAAAAGCTCTATTATTATTTGGTGTCATTGCCATTCAGATGCACTATTTTGTTTCTTTGACTGTTTCTCTGCTCTGGTTGCAATATTTACAAAGCATTAGAGCCCACATTTTCAAAACTGTATGCAGAGAATTTGAATGTACATTTGCTGTCGTTGTGGTAAGGAGACATTCAGTTAACTGGTTAGGAGGGTTAGGGTGGACTGGCTGCCTAGGCAGGTAGGGCTGGAAATCTTGATTTCAGAGTTTATTTTTCTCAATAGAGTTTCTGAGTTTTCTCTCAGTCTTCCATGGTGCCAGATTTTCAAGACATCAGCTGAGTGGGGTGGGGGGATGTAGGGGAGGTCTCTTTAGGCAAACGGACTCCATGCAAAATATTATCACTAACTCAGAAATACAAGCTGATTAATTTTAATATGGCTTTAATCTGCATAGCTCTAAAGAACCCTGAACCAGATTAATTCTATATTTTTATCAAATGGCGCAGTCCCAGCCTTTTAAAATATAGATCAGGAGAGACTATGAAACTGAGTAGAAAAGAAAATCCCAGGTATCAAGGATTTAAAATTTCAGTACCCAGGAAAGTGAGAAATTACTCTAAGAAGAAGCTGGGCTAATGGCCAGCCAGCGGGAGTAGGTAGGAAACCATGACAATGTGCTTTGGAAAAAGGGGGGCTGAGAGAGAGGGTCCCAGCCCAGTAGGAACAGTCCCTTTTACACTACCATGATTACAGGGTGACTGTGCCCTCGGTGGCAAGGCAGAGGGAAAAGGGGATCCCTCCCTTTGTGCCTCTGCATGAGAGCCATTCACATTTGCAGGCCTGGCATTATAGTGGCTAGGCTTCCCGAGAGAGCAAGGTCACGGCTCTGGCCCATAGCTCACATTGGACAAAGCTGGCTGAGTAGCTGGAGGCACTGTGCCTGTCTGACAGAGTGGTGCATAGCCCTCTATCATGGACTCTTTTGTAACATGTCAGTGGAGTCCTTGATGGTCCCACAGGCATCATTGCTTTCAACACAGATTAAATGCTGCAGTGGTCTCCCTCCTGTGACTGATGTGTCCTTGTCTGTCTCAATAGGTTGCCCAGCTTCTCAGCAACACTGATCCAGATTACAAGGCCTCCCTCACTGTGTCCTGTTTGGGAGAAGGAGACTGGAGCAACCTTGGACACCCCCAGTTTCAGCAGCTTATTAATCTGAAACTGAATCCTGACCCAGTCCTGCCTGAGATGGATGGGGTCACTGAGTTTGCAGAGTATGTCTCTGAGACAGTGGATGTGCCAACGCCATTTGATCTTCTGGAACCTCCCACTTCTGGAGGCTTTCTGAAATTGTCGAAGCCCTGCTGCTACATATTCCCTGGTGGGAGAGGAGACTCAGCTCTGTTTGCTGTCAACGGATTTAACATCCTAGTGGATGGTGGCTCTGACAGGAGATCCTGCTTCTGGAAGCTGGTCAGGCATCTGGACAGGATTGACTCCATTCTTCTGACCCACATTGGGGCAGACAACCTACCTGGCATTAATGGGCTTCTACAGCGGAAGATTGCTGAGCAGGATGAGGAGCAATCTCAGGGCTCCACTAACTACAGTGACTGGATGAAGAATCTCATATCTCCAGAACTTGGAGTGGTTTTTTTTAATGTTCCCGAAAAGCTTAAGATGCCTGAATCATCCATGAAAGTAAAGAGAAGTATTGAAGAGGCTTGCTTGACATTGCAGTACCTGAATAAACTCAGCATTAAATCAGAGCCCCTTTATAGGGTGGTAAGTAACACCATCGAGCCCATTACTCTGTTCCATAAAATGGGGGTTGGTAAGCTGGACATGTACATCCTGAATCCTGTCAAGGACAGTAAGGAGATGCAGTTTCTAATGCAGAAATGGGCTGGGAACAGCAAAGCAAAGACTGGAATCATTCTAGCAAATGGGAAAGAAGGTGAGATTTCTGTCCCCTATCTGACTTCCATCACAGCCTTGGTGGTTTGGCTGCCAGCAAGCCCAACAGAAAAAATAGTGAGAGTTTTGTTTCCTGGAAATGCTCCACAAAATAAAATATTGGAAGGTCTTGAGAAACTCAAGCATTTGGATTTTCTGAGGTACCCAGTAGCTACTCAGAAGGAGATGTCTTCTGGCGTGCCTCCACCTTCTCTCAAGCAGACCAAGATTAAACAAAGAACTGACAGCAAAGAGAGTCTGAAATCTTCCTCCAAGCCAGCTGTGACAAAGCTGGCCAGAAAAGAAGAGGCAACTGAGGATGGGGCTAAGGAGATAAAACCAGAGTTAGTAAAAGAGGCCAGAACTGAGAAAAAAGTGAAAGAACATACTGAGAAAATTCCTGAGAAACCTGTTAAACCTGAAAAGATAAAGACAGAATCGAGTGATGCCCTCAAAGCTGAGAAAAGGAAACTAACCAAAGACAAGGTTGGCAAGAAGCACCTCAAAGAGAAAGTGTCTAAACTGGATGAGAAGAAGGACAAAGAAAAGAAGGAGATTAAGAAAGAGAGAAAGGACTATAAAAAAGATGATGGAAAGAAAGAAGAAAAAAGAGATTCAAAGAAAGAAGCCAAACCAGAGCTGAAAAAAATGTCTAAACCGGACTTAAAACCATTTACTCCAGAAGTGAGGAAAACATTATACAAGGCAAAAGTTCCAGGTAGAATCAAAGCTGAGAAAACTCGAGTCAAAGCTGAAAAGGAATCACCTGTGGAACAAAAGATGTCACCGGTGCAAAAGACACCTGTACACCAAGATCCAGGAATGGCTGACAGGGCTGAGGAAAGGTTAGTCCTGTCTTCACCAGAGGACCTAACCAAACCCTTTGAAGAGTTGAAACATGAAGAGAAAGTGGAGCTAGAGGTGGCTGAGGAAATGACTGATATTGAAGTCCGTGATGGAATCAAAAGAGGACCTGAAACTGAAGGAAAAAGGGTCCCTGATATGACTGCCCAGTGTCTCCTTGAAGAACACCTAATTTTGGAAGAGAACATCTTGATGAAGGAGACTCCTTTAGATTCCCCAGAGGGGGGAATCATCACTATTGGTAGCAAAGGAGAGTTGCCATGTGAGGAAAAAACAGTCCATCAGCTGGAGAGGAGAGCAGGACAGGCTGATGAATTTGAGGATGAAGAAACAGCCCGGGAAGAACCTTCTGAGATGGGAGAGTTTGTGGGAAAAGTTGAAAGGAAGGAGGACACCAACCTACTTCCAGAAGTTCAGAAAGATGAGAGAGGACAGGTACCAACACACACAGAAACAGCAGCAAGAGAAGCTCAGATTTCAGCACTCAAAGAGGAAGAGAAGGAAGAAGAGCAGAAAATATCTTGGGACAGAAAGCAGGGGGAAGGAGAATTGAAGACATGTGAGAAATATGTTGAGGGGATGGAGTTGAGTGAGAAGGAAAAGAGGGAGGATGTGATAGAAAAGGCAGAACTGGAAGAAACAGAAGAACAATACACAAAGACTGAGGAAAAAGATGTGAAGATTAAGGAGTTTCATCAGCTACACCAGGCTGAGGAGGAGGGCACAAAATTCACTGCTAAAGAAAAGGAAAGAGAATTGGGTGAGGAAATGGTTGAGAAAAACAAGTTATCTGAAAAGGAGGTGACTAAGGAAGATACCTACCTGAGCAGTGCACCTGTCCCCCTAGGAGCCACAGCAGAACACATTTCATACATCCAGGATGAAACCATCCCTGGCTATTCAGAGACTGAACAGACCATTTCTGATGAAGAAATACATGATGAGCAGGAAGAGAGGATCCCACACTTGAAGTATGATGTTAGTGCATATGACATTTCTGTGCCTGATCAGCCAGGTTCTTTTCAAGCAGTACATGGTATTCAAGCCACCTCTACCACCGATATTGCTGCCAAGGGCTACATCAGCCAAGAATCTGAAATCCTTGTGTATCCTACAAGCATTGTGGCAGCTCCACTCGCTGAAGAGGAGCACATATCCTCTGCCACCTCTGTTACAGAATGTGACAAGCTTTCCTCTTTTGCTACTTCAGTAGCAGAAGATCAGTCTGTTGCATCCATAACTGCTCCACAAACAGAAGAGACTGGCAAAAGTTCTTTACTTCTAGACACAGTAAACAGCATACCCTCCTCTCGGACTGAAGCAACCCAAGGATTAGACTATGTGCCCTCTGCTGGTACAATCTCACCTACATCCTCCTTAGAGGAGGACAAATGCTTTAAATCTCCACCTCCTGAAGACTTCCAGGCATTAGCAGAAGGGGAGAGAAAATTTGAAGCTCATGAGAAGGGCCTGCAAGAAGATGCTGAAGAGGAAGAAGAAGAGGAAGAAGATGAGACTCCAAATATTGAGTTGCCTGAGAAACTCAGAGGGCATTATGGTGCCCACCTGTTCACTCAGCAAGAGCACCTGACTGATGTTTTAATCGAAGTCCCCACAGAAGTGTTGCAAACTTCCATACTGCTGTTACCCACAGAAGAAACACAGCTTTCCCAGGTAGACTCCAGTTCTGGAGATGCTGAGGAACGATGCGCAAGTCCTGATGATAGCACTGTCAAGATGGCATCTCCAACACAGTCTGGTCCCACTAGTGCTGGACACACACCTTTCCATCAGTCCCCTGTAGAGGAGAAACTGGAAACAGTGGAAGCAGAGTTATTTGAAAAAGCCACAGAATTTTCTGTAAAGAAAGGTGAAGGACAAACTTCTGGTGTTGAAAAAGGAGTTGAGGGTGAATTTGAACCATGTAAAAAAGATGAGTCATCTGCAGCTAAAGGTATCTCTGAAAAAGAATTGCATTCTGTTATACAGGACGAGCCTAGCTTAGAAAGCAAAATGCCACTATCTATGGAGTCAGTGTCTCCCAGAAATGAAAAGCAGGAGCTACCCGTTGAAAAGGAACAGGTGTCACACATTTCTTATCACAAACAGGAAACAATTGACATTAGTGACAAAGATTATTCTGAACTGTACATTCCCAGCACAGACATTCTTCCAAAGCCAAAGGAGGAGGCAGAGTTTAAAGAAACTAAAATGACGAAAGAAGTCTCACTAGAATTTGAAAAATACACAGACACAGAACCAGTTTCTTCCAAAGAAACATCTCCCAGGAATGTTAAGGTTCTACAGTTCCCAGAACAAAACAAACTTGAAAGTGAGAACTCTTCACACATTTCCGTAAAAGAAATGTCTCCAGATGATTCCAAATCACTTTCTTTTAGAGAAGAGAGTCTTGGTAAAGAAAAGTCTTCAGATATTTCCATTACAGAAACTTCTCCAGAAGAAGGGAAACAAGTATATTATACAGGACGTAGTTTAGAAAAAGAAAAATCTCCACACATTTCCACTGATGACATTTCTCCAGAAGACACCAAATCAATTTCTCACTCTGAAGAGAGTCCTGTTAAGGAAACATTTCCAGACATTTTCATTAAAGGAACTTCTCCAGAAGACACTAAATCTCTTACTTTTCCAGAAAAGAGTCCTGCTAAAGAAACATTTCTAGTCACATCCAGTAATGAATTCTCCCCAGAAGCTGCCATATCCCTACATTTCATGCAGCAGAGCCCAGCTACAAGTGAAAAATCATTGGAAACGTCTGCCAAAGACATTGTTAAAGAAAAACTAAAATCCCCTCTTTATCCAGAACACAGCCCAATTAAAGATATACTTCCCACAGAAACTTTCCCTGCAGAAATATCTCCAGAAGCTACCAGATTGTTTTCTTTATCAGAAATGAGTCTGAGTAGAGAGAAAGCTTTAGAAATTAGCACTCAAGAAACTTTTCCAGAAGTGAAGTTCTTACACTTCACAGAATCCAGACAAATTCAGGATAAAGAGTCCTCAGACATTTGCTCTGAAGGTGTAAAATCTTGTAATTCCATGGAAGAGAGACAAACTAAAGAAGAAAAATCTCCAGAAATGGAAGCTATTTATATGAAAAACTTAAATTATGAGAAGAAAGTGTGGTTTCCAGAGGGGGTGGCAGAAAGAACAGGTAAGGAAAGCCAACAGAAATATGATAAGGAAAGAGAGAGCACTTTCTTGGATGAGGTACAGGAATACGAAAAAAAATCTCTTACAATAACAGAAGAGAAAAGGACCATATATTCTATGGCCTATGAAGGTTATGCTTTGGAAACAGTGGAGAAGAAAACTTCAGACCGTGAATACACATATTTCCAGGAGGAAGACGATATTGGAGAAGCAGACCATCTTCCTAAAAAGGAAGATTGTCTCTGGCATGCTGAAGAGAGGACTGTGTCTCAAGAAACAGAAACTGGATATTTCAAAGTGGATTCAGTTGAAGCACAAGAATTTGCACTGAGGGAGGACAAAAGATTTTCACTGGAAACAAATAAAATGGAAACAGCCCCTTCTGAGACCACCTTTTCAGAAAAAACTGAAGAAGTTAGAGCACCACTGTCTTCTCAGTGTGTTTACTTAGAGGAAAAACTGGTCAAAACATCAAATGCAGCAAATGAACGAGAAGACTCATTGTTCACATCTGAACAAGATTACTCCTGTTTGGATCATGAGGAGAAAGCAGTCCTGGATCTATATGCTAAATCATTAGACCAAGCACCTCCACTGCCTGCATCATCTAGTGCTCTAGAAAAGGAGGCAGACACAAATATACAAGACCTTGAAAAATGTTTCATGACAGATCAAAGCAAACCACCTTTACAGGCTGAAGTTCTGCAGAGGGCCACAATGGATGCTTTGAACCAAGAAATATCAGACTCTAAACACATGCTAGATACAAAGCAGAATATTGAAAAAAAATCCATTGAGGCTTATGATGACCCCAGAGGAAGCAAAGAGCAGGGTGCAGCAGCATTTGCTCTGCTATACTCTAAAAGCCCAGCAGAATATGACTATGTAGCAGCTTCCCCTAAAGAGAGTGATGCAGTATCAGTGGACAGCATGCCCTCTCTTCCAGGACAAGATCGTCCTGAAATGAGCAGTGACATTATAGGCCATTCTGAGGACATGGTTTCTTTCAAACAAGTTAAATATCATCCAGAGTCCCACGCTCTGCACTCTTCCAGGACTTCTGAGAAGGAGGTCTGTGACTCCGGAGGAGATAACCAGACTAAACGGCTGGAGCAGGAAGAGAGGGAGCCAACACCGTACCCTGATGAGAGGACTTTCCAGTATGCAGACATCTATGAGCAGGTAGTTGTGTCTGGAGTTGGACTTCCAAACCTTATCCTGAAGGATGTGGAAAACCTAGGTCACCTCGATAAGGAAAAGCTGGCACCTGCGTTTGAGCCCTCCAGGCCAGAGAAAGTGTCAGTATCTCAGAAAGAGTCACTCTATCACATCTCTGCAAAAGAAGAAGAGTCATGCCTCTACACCTCTGCTGAGAAGGAGCTGTCATCCCCAACTTCCCCCAAAGATAAAGTGGATTCTTCCTTTGAGTATGCAGACATCCATGAAAGATATTCACCAGAGTCAGATAAGCCTGGGACGCCAAGTGACTTGAGATTCCAGAAAATGCAGGAAGGACAGAATGGGCTGAGCTCATCAAATGCCATACCAGAAAAACCGTATCCTACCTTGCCTCCATCCTCACCTGGAAGCAGCGAGTGTGCCCCTCTGGCACACACCACACATGCATGTTATCAAGGAAAAAAAGCTCCCTACACAGAAGTTGCTCATCCAGATGAAAAGATAATTTCAATCAGCCATGAGCAGAGATCTCTGTCACCAAAGGCACATCAGCCCAAAGACTTATACTATGAGAAAGCAGGACGAGGAGAAGAGAGCACCAGTGACTCAGAGATAGAAAAAGGTGCCAAGGAAAAATCTGAAAAGGAAGCCAAAGCACCAGAAACAGTCAGTGAGGAGGATGAGTATGCAAACATTTCAGTGATAGAGAAGGCCCAGTTATCAGAGCTACTTCACCAGGACAAGCACCAAATGTCTCATTTATCTACATCACCTGCCTCCTCCCTTTGTGATTCAGTGTGGAAAGAGAAACTTGGAGCTGAGCAAAGTGCAACAGCAACAGTTTTAGAGGCAGGTGTTGCTGGCTACAGTATCCTGACAGATACATGCAGAGATGGCTGGGTTTCAGAAATGTCCTATTCAAACCAAAGCTCTTTGCACCAGGGAAAGGATGCTGAAAAGTCCCCAAAGGAGGAAAACTTTCCAGACACAGAGTGTCACCATGCAGCAATTGCTTCTGAGCACTACGACAAAGATATTTGCTTGAAGTCTACTGATAAATATGAGAAAGAGGAACATGTAAAGGGTCTGGCGCTGCAAAGTAAAGACATGGATATCTCTTCATATGGATTTGAATTTTCCTCTCTAGAAAAACATGAGCCAGACATTGTGTTCAGACATGAGACATCATTCCAGTTTCGGGACAAATCTCTTGTTTTAAACATTCCTGATGCTTTGTCCTCAGATAAGAGGAAGAAAGATGAGTACCTGGAGGTTTCTAAACAAGTTAGCAGTGTAGATTTCGCTTTCCCTAGCTTTTTACCAGTGAGCCCATATGCAGAAGATAAGTTGTTCTCTGGGGCCATGGAAGGTGAAGTTGCATCCCAACAGCAGGCAAAAGATTACTCTCCCAGACCTTCAGAGGAAGCCTCATTTGAAGCTACCACCCCTGTGATGCACACGGCAGTAGAAAGCTTCTACTCCCACATGCTTTCTGCATATACAGGACCAGGGGCAGATCCTGATACCAGGAGTCTCTGGGATGTGTCTCCGTCAGTTCCAGCTGATTCGATCAAAACATGTTCAGCTGAAACTGAAGCATGTGTGTCTGCTGAGCACCCTGGTTCTGCATTCACATGTGATGTGACTGATAAAACACTGCCATGCAGACCTGAGTGCCCAGGTACACTGACATCACCACCAGCTGTAGACAAACAAAAGCAAACTTGTGCAGAACAACACTCACCTGTCACTGGAAAGATTATGGCAGTGACTTCACTTCCTGATGTACTGACATCATTTCCACCTCATCAGCAAGAAGCACCAGCCACAGCCAATGGCCCAACAGAAGTGAACACAAGCCAGCAAGCTTTTCAAAGTATGTCGTGTGCAACAGAGATGAATGATGAGAAGGAATTTCCTGATTCTGACAGGACTGTGTCTCCATACTTGAGGGAAGAGGACATGGCGAGGCAGAGCCGACCTTCTTCACTGATGTCCCCTGAGCATACTTTCCAGCCCTTCTTTCCAGAGGCACAAAGGGGAGAAAGAACTGAGGATCATGGAGATGCTTCCCATGAGATAGAACCATGTTTAGGAGCCAGCTCTGACAATAGGCAAAAGTTCTCTTCATGCGACTATAAACAGAGGAAGGGGGAGCTGTCTCCATCTTTTATCAACCCAAGTCCACATGACCTCTCTGAAGACAGTGACCTCTCACAGGATGAAGGTCATCCTTCAGTGAAGGGGAGGCCACACCACACTACTGGCAACCTTGTACAAGTCACAATGGTAGAGGAAACTCCTCCCACATCAGTGAGTGATTCTGGAACTTCCCAGTCTGATTCTGATGTCCCTCCAGAGACAGAGGAATGTCCATCCATCACAGCTGATGCTGCTATGGACTCAGATGAAGATGCAGATTTCCTCCCAGTGGACAAAGCTGCGGGCAGTTCTCATCATGGCAGCACAAGATCTAGCCACGACCCACAACCTGTTCCGATGCTAGATCCCCATCCTCACCCCCCTCATCCAGATGTCTGCATGGTAGACCCTGAAATGCTGGTAAATGAGCAAAATATGAGCAGAACTGATAAAATGTCCAGAAAGGATCTGAAAGAAAAGAGCAAAGGTGTGAGGAAGCCTTTGAATAAACCTAAATCATCATCTCCTGCTCGGAAACTAGATGTCAAAGGGAAGTGGTCTCCCACTCCTGTGAAACAACCATTGGACAGGTCTCCAAAATCTACGACTGCAAAAAAGGAGCGAGATGGAGGAGAGAAGCAGCCAAAACAACGCCTCCCATTCATACAACCTCTGCACATGGAAGAGAAGGAAGAGTTATCCAGGAGCAGTCACAGCAACCTGGGCAAGAGCCTTGTTAATGGCATCAAAACAAACCCTGGTAAGAAATCCTGCCCCAAGTGAGAGTCTCTTCTGCTTTAACACTAGGCAGAGCACTAGCCAAGGGGCAAACGCTGCACTGTTCAGGGCACTAATGGGCTCTTCCTAGGGAATGAGTTTGCAAGTGCTGAGACACTGCAATAGGCACTGATTTTTAAAAATGCAGGGAAAGCCTGTAACAATGAAACCAAACGTCTCTGCAAAAATAGAGCTAGTGGCCCCATAGTTTGATCTGGGAATTTAAACCCTTTCTGTTATACATTGGGGACAGCAGCCACTGGAATTCTCTGGCTGCAGAGGGCCTAGCAGAGCCCACCTTACTAAGCATTGAGGGAGAAAAGTGATGTAGCGACTAGCTAGCGTCTGTGTATAAACGGGAGAAGACACCTGTCCTGTGGTGGTTACTGCCTGCTAAAGGGTTGAACTGATCATGACATTAGGAGTGCAGTTGTGTGCAGAGATGCTGCCTTTCCTCTGGTGCTGTGAGCAGAGACCAGGGGCACGTATCCCCAACATACCCCATGCACGTATCCTGACATTACAAGGCTGCCTTAGTAGTGTAGGGCTTGGTCATCCTGACTTCTTCTTCCATAATGGAAGACGCAGAATTGCCAGTCCTGGAGACAGAAATAATCTGTGTAGCCTCAGAAAAGGTGAAGTATTAAGGACACTTAAGTCGACCTACACAAAGCCACGTCCACACTGGGCTTTCATTAAGTCGACTTAAGTGCTTCCGTAAGTCAGCTTAATAACACCACCTCTGAAGGTTGACTTAAGCCTTAAGTCGACCTTATTAAGTCAACTTAAAGCCAGCGTGGATGGGGAATAGCACTAAGTCGACCTTATTAAGTCAACTTAAAGCCAGCG
>ML685765.1:34384332-34458893 GCA_007922175.1 Pelusios castaneus | reverse complement strand
GGGGGGTGAAGGGGGCCTGGGGACAAGGAGACTGGGGAGGGGCTGGAAGGGGACTGGGGGGGGATGGAGGAGGTTGGGGGACAGGAGTGGGGGCTAGGGATGGAGTGGCTGGGGAAGGGGTTGGAGGGCCTGGAGAAGGTGTGGAGTGAAAACGGGGGAGCTGGGGGAGGGGTGGAGAGTGGGTGGGGGCTGGAGTGGGATCCTGGGGGCAGGGAGATTAGGGAATGGGGATGGGGGCTGAGGAGAACATGGGGAAAGGGGTGTGATGTGGGCGCTAGTGGACAAGGTTGGGGTGATGTGGATTTGGGAGGAAAGAGCTGGTGGGGCTCAAGCAGTTTGTTTTGCTATCATATTAATGTAGTGTAAACCCAGCCGAAAAGTAATTCAGTGAAGTACATCCCAGTGGGCATTTGCCTCAGTTCTTTCCTTTTCTTTTATCAAATGTGAGGCCCCAGGCAACCCAACTCGTTCCCCACGGAATTATTTTGGCTTGGGGGCCTCATATTTGATTAAAGAAAAGAAAAGAAAAGAAAAGAAAAGAAAAGAAAAGAAAAGAAAAGAAAACTGAGGAGGATTCCCACTGGGATGTACTTCACTGAATTATTTTTTGGCTGTGTCCTAAGGTTTATTTTCCCTGTGTCCTAAGGTTTATTTTACTTTTATGAGCTCTGGGGCTGCCTTGTTCCTTCCTTTTTTGTTTCTTTTTTTTCTTTCATTCTTGTTTCCTCCTTTCTTTCTCTGCCTTCCTTCCTTCCTTCTTTTCTTTCTTGTTTCTTTTTTCTTTCTGCCACCCCCCCCCCCTTGTCCCCGGGGCCTTTGTACCCACCCTCCCCCCCCCCCCCTTTTACCCTACCACCCCTTGTCTTCTTTGATGAGCCATAATGTCACATAAGCATAAAATACATTTAAATTATTAATCTAAAACAATTTTAAATAACTTTTATTAATTTTTCCTTGTTCTATATTTTTCAATAATTTCTGTCACGTGAGTTTGCACAAAAATTTTATTCAGAAAAAGTTTTGCACACGGGTTGAAAATGTTGCACACCAGCCACCAAACCTTAGAGGGATCGTTGGCTGGCAAGCAAATTGAAATTTCTAAATGTCAGTTTTACCAGGCCTTCGTCGACTGTATGGATGCTAGATTGTTGCCAGACTCAGAAAAACATCTAAGCAATGCTGTTGAAGCACTTGACTCATCACATTTCACTACAGAGCTGTCACTGGAATTTGGTGAAAGTGGCCTGAAAGTTTTGTGTTCCAAGTTTGGCATTGCAGTTAATGAAGTGAAATATGCATAACAGGAATATAAAGATCACAATCCTTACTGTGTTATGCAGTGTTTGCTAGTTCGTGACAATAAGTGTTATGAACATAAAGGCCATATAAAATTATAAATATTTTTATGGAGCGATAACCGATGCATGTGGTACTGAGAAGTGGTTGCAAATGCCTGTCTGGGCTGGGACTCGGCCATGCATACAGGAAGGGGGCCCAGCGATTAGGAGGATGCCGGGGCCCGGCCAATTAGACTTTAATCACTGCTCCCAGCAAGCAAACAAGCACCTGACGGGGACCACAAAAGCTATGCTAATTAAGTTCCCTGGCTGGGGTGAGACAAAGAGATCACTTCTGCCCAGAAAGGGAGGGGTCAGAGAGGGGGTTTGAGAGCCAAAGAAAAACACTTGGAAGGATCTCAGGCTTTTAGCTGGGACTCTCCATCTTGAAACAACTCCAAGGAAGATCTGGGCCCTGCCCGGTCTCAGGCAGTCTTTACGTGCCATAGGATTCACAACCCCGTCAGCCGGCCCTGCACCCAGGACACCCAGCAGGTCCGGGTCTAGGTCAAGGCCCTCAGCCAGGGTTACCAAAGGCCCGGGAGGAGACACTCCGGACAGGAGCAGCCCCCCACCAGGTACGGGTATTACCAGCAGCTGGATGCCTGTCTGGGGCAGGAGAGCGGCAGCCGGCCAGCCCACACCGGCCACCCTGTGCCCCCCCCCCCCCCCCCAGCAGCGATCAGAGGACTTGGGGAACAAGACTGTTGTGCTGGAGCAGGGGGCGGCCAGTGCCCAGGAGGATGCCCACCGGAGGGTCGAGCAGGGGCTGTGGAGGGGGGCGAGCAGGGGCTGCTCCAGGGGATGTTCGACCTCATGGAGCAGCAGACCCAGTGCCTGGAGGAGCACCTAGTCTCTCGGGGCCCCCCCTGCACCCCAGAGGCAGCCCGGGACCCACCTTCCGGAGGCCACTAGCACCGCCCCCCCCCCCCGCGACCCTCTTCACTCCCCCCAACGACCCCCCCAGGGAGGTGGCTTTGGCAGATTTAATGAACACATTAGCTCCCTCCAGTGCTTCTCAACAGCTATTGAAACGGCTGTCAGCTACCGGGTCCTCCTTTTCCTGCCTCCTTCCCTAGATGGGCAGCAAGCAGGCTAGAAAGGGAATGGGACTGCACCCAGCTTCCCCCTCCGGATCCCCCCTGCCTGCCTCCGGAAGGCACCTCTTCGCCCAGGGAGAGAGCTACGACTGCAATGTGGAGGGAAAAAAGCATTTACACCCAGCTGCCCCCTCGGGACATGCAGGAGGCAGGGCCCCCACTCAGTGTTTGGGGCCTGGGGAGCATGTGAGAGCAGGAAGCACGGGGAGAGGGCGCAAGCCAAGAGATGCTTCCCAAAGAAAGCAATTGAGGGTGTTCTCTGCCATGGCTACAGCGGCTCTTTCCAGGGTCTCACTGCCAAGGGCTGGTGAGCAGGGGGAGAATTGCTGAGCCAGCACTCCAGGCTGGATACCGCGGGCACCCCTGCAGTGACGGACATGGGCGTGGGGGCGTCTGGAGAATGCCCGCTAGAGCAGGCAGCACCGCGGTGTTCCTCCAGCCCTGCAGGCCCATGCAGAGCCTTGCACAGGACATCCCTGGACCAAGAGCAGCGCCCAATACCTGCAAGCTGGGAGCCAGATATTACCTGCTGGAGGATGGAAGTCCCAGCAGTCTCTCCCTCCAGCCAGGTGAGCAGCCCAGAGAAAGAGGTTGATTGGGGGAGGGGGGGGCAGCTTCTGCTTGTGAATTATTAAATCAGATTTTATTTATGTTTTCCTGCAAGCACTGGGGCTTGTGCCGCCCAAATCCTGCTTGGCCTTCACTGCACTAGCCCCTTCGCAGGTCTTTCCTGCTCCCACAACTCAGCCTTCCTCAGCCGCAGCAGAGCCCGAATGCAGGGAGAGCACTGAGCTGTGAGCTCCCGTCCTCAGATCTGGGCAATTGCCCATCTGCCACTCCAGCCCCGCAGGGCAGCAGCCAGGAGCTCAGGGAGTGCGGAGCAGTAGAGTAAATGAGACCCACGAGGAGAACCCATTTCCCATTTAACACAAAGACCTCATCAAACCCAGATCCTGGGAGCAGGCAGAGACTGTATCATACGGCATGCAGCAACAGGTTAGGGGAGGACAGCATCCAGGAGCTCCCTCTTGGAGGCAGCTTTCCACAGTGAAGACCTCTCCAGGGTAATGCTTTAGGCTACCTGGGGACCTAGACCAAGGCCCATGGAGGACCCACTATAGGCCCTGGCTCCCTGCCTTCACCTCTGGCCCCACAGCCCCAGCCCCCCCACTGCCACCCCCATTTTGCAGGATTCCTTTAACCTTCCCAAGCCCAGCCCAGCCCTGGCAGTACCATGCTGGGGTGGGCAATGCAGGCAGAAGATAAGTCAGGACTTAGCCTGACACTCTGCTAATTTGGCTCATCCCCTCCGCTAGGTGAGTGGACAGCAGCTGTAATGCGTCAATAACACATGGATCATCGGAAGAAGTGTTTCCTCTATCACCTGTGCAACTTTTATGCTCACTTTTGCAATGTAACACTGGTTTGAGACCAATTAGGCCATGCGGGATTCCCTTTTTGCTCTACCATATTGTCATGGTATCATGTTTCCTGCAGCATCATGTATGTGTACAGATGTGGCGCATGTTACATAGCACAGACCCTCAGGACTATCTCTAGCATGGATGCTGGAGAGCTGCAAGAAAAGGGCAATGCAAATTGAATTGCCCTTGGCTCAGGTGGGACAAAAAGAATCATGCAGCAGCAGAGAGAGGGAAGGGACAAGGGGGTTGGAAACAAATAGACACACTTTGAATGGCTTTGGGGCTTTTTGCCCTAAACTAAATCTTGAAACATCTACAAGGAGAATTGGGCCCTGTCTAGAAAGAGGCAGAGAACGGCTGCTAACCCTCACAGCCAGGTTGAGCGGTGAGATGAGCAGTTATAGCAGTTTATTTAGTATGTTTTATACCTTTTATTTACTCATGTTGATTCCTGACTCCTTTATTAAATGACTGTGCTTTGATTTGAGATATACTCACTTAAAATCATGTTCTAATCAATGAACTAGCGTTTGTTTTATCTAAAGCTGTGTGAACTTTAGAGGGTGTGAATGAGGGAAGCTGGGTACATCCATTGCTTTGTTAAAGATGGACAGAGGTGATTGAGGGTGGCTCCCAATCACTGTAGGATGGGAGTTCCCGGGGTGGTGTCTGGGTATTGATGTTTGCTTGGGGACCACCACATCGGTGCTTAGTAGACGCACACCTATTGCCTGGGACCAATTACATGCAGGAGGCTGGTGTGGACTGACTCAGGAGTGAGTGGTCACCTGGCAAAGCAGGGTAAGTCTGGGTTCAGGAGTGGAGATCGGGGAACACAGCGGCACACCAGACTGGATTCTGGGAGCACCTGTCACACTCTTCCACATGCCAGCTCAGGGGACTGACCGGCAGACCCACAATTCGGCGGAGCAGCATAAGAAGGAATACCTCCTCTGAGGGAATCCAGGCTACTGGAGACCTGAAGCACGGCAGCATTTTGCCCAGGCGGCTGCACTGGTAAAGACAGAGGAGGCCAGACACAGTGTAGCATATTTACTGTGAACACACATCCTGACACAGCGCAGAGATCTTTGGGTACAGCTTCACCAGAGAACACAATTCCTAACTACAGACACGCACTGACAAACTGTCCCATAAATACACCCTCCCCCACAGGCAGGAGCAGGGCTTGCTGCGGCAGATTGTCACACAGCTGAGGAGGTGAAATCACAGCCCTAATCTGGAGATGGGGAGGCCTCTACTTGCAATGGCTCAGGAGGCTGGACTCCTGTAGTCACATGCCTCGACATTCATTTCCACACATATATATATTAAATAGTCTGTATTTATATACAACAGATATTTCCTCCTCCATATCCTACATGCCTCGACACTCATTTCCACAGACACATATTAAATAGTCTGTATTTATATACAACTATCTCCTCAGCAGTGTCCTACAATAAACCTGATGTGCTCAAAAAGCAGTTCACTTTGTCACCCCAGGGTTCAGAGCTCCAATCTCATCCAACCCTGAGGGACTAGAAAGACCTGTCCGTATACTCCCTGCACAGCCTCAGAATGGGCCCCACACCCTCTCTGCAGGGACCCCAGTCGAAAGGGAACACGGGAGTTGGCCACTGAAAGGGTTCCCTCCACAAGCAGCGGTTCTCTAACCTGACCTCAGTGCCCCCAAATAAAGTGCCGTCCCACCCTCAGGCCATTCCTGCCAGAAGAGCCTAACCCAAGTCTCCCATCTCGTGCTCCTCCCAGCAATCAGAACTGCCTTCCAGACGTGCCTCCGTGTCTCCTCTCGACCAGTCCCACTTGCGGGTGGCTGTCAGCTGCCAGACCTTTTAAAATACCAATAAATATAAACTAACCATCAGCCAACCTGGGCATGTGGATGTTCAGACTGGTAAGAGGCAGTGGGGCCCTATGGAAGGGAGGAGTTGGGTTAGGCAGCAGGCAATGCCAAGGGTTGCCCATTTTTCATTCAGTCAAATAAAAACCCATTCTGAACAGGTTTGTAGCAAACCTCAAGGCTGGGGTTTCTCGGTTCCAGAAGCCACCAGCTTGCAAAGCGCTCACTGGAACCGCCCCACTTACTGGCTGCACCACGGCCATGCCATCTCGTGCTTCCAAGACGCTGCTGCTTGACCAGGAGAGCCTTGAGCTGCCTTCAGATCACCCCCTCCAGGCAGCAGCCAATGCAGGAGCGCTGGTCGCACAGACATGCAGCTTGTGGGTTCTGCCGTGGGCTGTGGCTGTCATGATGCTCGGGTCTGACAGACCTGTGCCCCTCTCCTTGGCATCGGGGGTTAATGCCAGCTGTGGGGAACAGTCACCCTGATAGCTGGAGACCCACCTCTCCTGGCTCCAGTGTTCAGCTCCACAGTGCCACTAGACAGCCAGCTCATCTTGGGCCATGGCAGCTGAATGGCATAGGACTTCAATGGGAATCGCTCCTGCTCACACCAGGGCCAACTCTTTTCTGTGTAAGGAAGGCAGGTGGTGAAGAGCTGCCTCTGGTGTCTCTGTCCCATGGATGAATGGTGGAACAGTCTCCTACAGTGCTGGGAGCTTGGGCCATGGAATTCTGCAGAGCTCCAGGGTGCCAGCTACTGTGCAATGAGTGACAGATGTGATCTGCCCAGGGGGTTGACTAGATGGCTAGAAACTTTCTGCAAGTCTTGGGCACAGCTGAGTCCATTTCAGGCTTGGGGAGACGTTCTGCTTCCTGATATTGAGGGTCTTGGGGCATCTCCCTTCTTCCCAGAATGCTGGCCATGGAGAGAGCGGCTAGTTCTTTAGCTCCTGCTGAAAGGGTGGCTGTTGGTCCTGATATGGGTCACCAGATGGACACTGGTCTGATAAAGCATGATCTGTGAATGGCTCCTCTTCCTTCTCCAGCATCTCCTCTAGTGGCAACTCTTCACTTGGCTGCACCATCTGCCCCACTGGCCCCTGCTCATCCAGCACAGATGTCTCCCCTGGCTCCAACAATCCCGCCGCTGGCCCCTCTTCACCTAGATCTGATGTCTCCCCAAACAGCCCTATCTCACCTGGCTCCAGCTTCCCTTTCGCCCCCTGCTCCCACGTTTCCCCAGCTGCCTTCTCACCTTGCTCCAGCACCCCTTCCTCATCTTTTTTGGGTATCCTCCTGGACAGCCTTGTTTTCCCCTGTTCTGGAACCTCCTCAGACGGTCCCTCCTTGACTGGCCCTAGAACCTCCAAGAGTCCTGTCTCTGGCATCTCTCCCATGGACGTCTCTGCCGAGGGCCTGGACCCACCCAGCTCTAAGTCGAGCGCCTCCCCTGAGGGTTCCATCTCTCTCTCTTCAGGGGGCTGGCTGTTCAGTCGCTCTTCACTTATTTGGGGGCTGAAGGAAGGTTTCTCGGTGAAGCCAGAACGAGCACTGTTCTCCATTGAGGTCGGTGAGGAGGGGCCTGCGCTGGAGACAGTACTGGATGGGCCACTGCTGTCTGCAAGGCAATTGCAGAGTGTCAGACACACACGTAGAAAGTCAGAACTTAGCTAAACACCTCAGCCAGAGTCGGTGCTGAAAAGCCTCTTAAATGGCATGTTCCCAGACACTGGCACCCAATGGCTCCCTCCCACGGGATGCAGCACTGAGTGAACTGGGGACCAGGCTGGGACCATGGTGGAGGCCAGTCACCCTCTGGTGTGTGTTTGGTAGCTGGGTTAACATTCCCCTGATTTCACAGCGTACATGTCAGCACACGTCTAAGCCCCAGAACTAGACCAGGCTTGGGCGGACAGGGAACCTGAGTTACTTGGATAAAAACAAAATGCTCGGTTAGTGGATGCCAGAACTCGAAATGGGCAGTAAGAATGCACTGTGGATTGAGCTCTATCGTTAGTACCACAGAGACACTCGTGGTGCAATGAGCAGGGACGCAGAATAAATATTTCAATAGTGGACCAGGTAGAATCACACTTGTAGGCGGATACAATCGTAGGGGTACAAAAGCTACGGCCGGCAGGTCAGAACCCAGCAAGACCAAGCTCCTTACTATTGCGTTAAGGGCTGGTAGCTGTGTGAGACCTGGGACTCGGGCCTGCCAGCTCCAGCACAGATCTGTGGGAACGGTACCTGGCTGGGGCCGGAAGGAGTCTGGAGATGTGTACCCTCTTCATGTGTACATCATGTGTACCCTCTTCATGTGTACATCATGTGTACCCTCTTCATGTGTACCCTCTTCATGTGTACATCATGTGTACCCTCTTCATATGTACATCATGTGTACCCTCTTCATGTGTACCCTCTTCATGTGTACGTGTACATCATGTGTACCCTCTTCATGTGTACATCATGTGTACCCTCTTCATGTGTACCCTCTTCATGTGTACCCTCTTCATGTGTACATCATGTGTACCGTGTACATGTGTACATCATGTGTACCCTCTTCATGTGTACATGTGTACATCATGTGTACCCTCTTCATGTGTACATGTGTACCATCTTCATGTGTACCATCTTCAATACAGAACCTAAGATCCTGTCTACATGAACCATTGGTCTGTGGAAAACTGGGCTGTGAATCTCTCCCACGCTAGCCTGTGTAGCACCTACTAACATTAACAGTTCATTACATGCTTTGCTCCACTCCCATTTCAAACACAACACGATCAAAGTGCATTTACAAATTGCTAGTGAGTGTCACAGCAGAGCACTGGGGGACAGCTAGTTCACAGCAGACTCGTAGGGAGTGATACACGCCCCAGCTTGCCACACTAAATGTTTGCATAGACAAACCCTAAACTGTATTCTTGAGGCAGGGCCCTATGACCTCTAGGACAAAAAGAATTAAACTCTGCTGCAAACTCTCTGGCATGAGTGACACTCCAAGGTGGGAGGCTTCCCATACTACAGAACATAATTAAAAAAACCTCTCTCTTTTAATTTAAATTCATTATGAAAATAAGTCATCTATTCTGTTTGTCACTGCTGAGTTATCATTTTGATATTACATTTACATTTTGCTGCCCTGCATTTTCTATTTTGAATATACCACGTTTCTGTGTTGTCGACACAAGTGCATCGTGAAAGTTGTCCGGGGAAGCTGGGGTAGCTATGGTAGCTGGGAAGGCAGTTTGAAACTACAGATAAGCACTTTAGCTGGATGTTCCTGGCTAAAGAGATCAGTGATGAAAGAGTTAATGTTGACATTCAAAATGAAACAAGCCACCGATAGGAAAGAATGTACCTGTACTACTGTTTTATGTTGTCTGCCTGGTTCACATACCATTTGTACTTGGAAAAGATTCTGGAGCACAGTTCTACGGCAAAGGTGGAGTCCATGAGAGACGTAGAGGCTATAGAACTGCAGAATTTTCTGCATCGAGCATGCCAGTGGGGGGAATTTTTATTCTCAATGCTAATGACTTGCCACTGCTTGTCAGGAATGTACGAAAGTTACTTGTGTGTGACAGAAGTTCTTCAGCAATGGCTCTGCATATTCACACTTTGGGATTGCATCCCTCTTGGGTCTGACAGTAGAGTCTTCTCCAAGCAGTACCCACTGCAGGGCAAGTGGGCTCCCTCTACTCTTCCTCACCAGAGCTCCCGAACATTTGGAGGGGGGCCTAGATGAGGGAAAGCGGCACCCACTTCAGCCTCAGTTCAATCCAGTGCTAACCCAGAGTCCATAACACAATTCTGAGAAAAAGCGGGACAGGAAATGTGAATATGCAATCATCTCAAAGAACTGGGGTTACAAATAATCTTCATTTCTTCTTGGAGTGGCTCTGTGTATTCCCACTTATGGCTAGTTTGATAAGGAGTGCTGAAGACGCCTAGATGAGCAAACTGAGTTATAGAGTCATGGAATCAGAGAAACTGGAAGGGACCCTGAGAGGTCATCGAGTCCAGTCCCCTGCACTCATGGCAGGACCAAGTACCATCTTACACCATCCCTGACAGGTGTTTGGCTGACCTGCCCTTAGAAACCTCCAATGATGGAGATTCCACAACCTGCCGAGGCAACTTATTCCAGTGTTAATCACCCTGACAGTTAGAATTTTTTTCCTAATGTCCAACCTAAACCTCCCTTGCTGTAATTTAAGCCCATTGCTTTTTGTCCTATCATTGGTGGTTAAGGAGAATACTTTTGCTCCCTTCTCCTCATGACAACCTTTCAGGTACTTGAAAACCTATGTCCCCTCTCAGTCTCCTCTTTTCAGACTAAACAAACCCAGCTCTTTCAATCTTCCCTCATAAGTCAAGTGTTCCAGACCTTTAATCATTTGTGTTGCTCTTCTATGGACTCTCTCCAATTTCTCCACCTTGCCTCAAATGAAGCATCTAGAACTGGACACAGTCCTCCAGTTGAGGCCTAATCAGGGTGGAGTAGAGCAGAAGAATTACTTCTGGTGTCTTATTTACAATATCTTTATTATTACATCCCTGGGTTGTTTTTTTTGCAATATGACTATGAACTGTTAATAACTACTCTCTGAGAGTGGCTATCCAGGCAGTTTTGCAGCCATCTTATAGTAGCTCCATCCAGGTTGTACTTCCCGAGTTTGTTAATGAGATGGTGATGCAGGACGGTATCAAAAGCCTTCCTAAAATCTATATCTACCACATCTACTGCTTCCCCTCTCTCTATCAGTCTTGTTACCTTGTCATAGAAAGCTATCAGGTTGGTTTGACATGATTTGTTCTTGACAAATCCACGCAGACTATCACTTAATACCTTATCCTCTTTTAGATGTTTGCTAATTGATTCCTTAATTATTTGCTTCATTATTTTTCCTGGTACAGAGGTTAAACTAACTGGTCTATGATTTCCTGGGTTGTCCTTATTTCCCTTTTTATAGATGGGCCTTATATTTGCTCTTTTCCAGTCCTCTGGGACCTCTCTCGTCTTCCATGATTTCTCAAAGATAATAGCCAAGGGCTCAGATATCTCCTGAGTCAGGCCCTTGAGTATTCTAGGGTGCATATCATTAGGGCCTGGTGACTTGAAGACATCGAACTTGTCTAAATAGTTTTTAAACTTGTTCTTTCCCTATTTTAGCTTCTGATCCTCTCCCATTTTACTGCCCTCCCCTATGTCAGACATCCAACGACCACCAACCTTCTCAGTGAAGACTGAAACAAAGAAATCATTTAGTTCCTCTGCCATTTACATCTTTTCTGTTATTGTTTTTCCCTCTTTGTTGAGTAACAGTCCTACACTGCCCTTGGTCTTCCTCTTGTTTCCAATGTATTTTAAAAATGTTTTTTGTTACCCTCTATGCCTTCAGCTAGTTTGATTTCCGTTTGTGCCTTGGTCTTTCTAATTTTCCCCCTACATAATTGTGTTATTTGTTTATAGTTATCCTTTGTGATTTGACCTAGTTTCCACTTTTTGTAGGAGTCTTTCTTTATTTTTAGATTACTGAAAATCTCCTGGTTAAGCCAGGATGGTCTCTTGCCATACTTCCTGTCCTTCCTATGCATTGGAATAGTTTGCTCTTGTGCCCTTAATAATGTATCTTTGAAAAACTGCCAGCTGTCTTCAGTTGTTTTTCCTCTTAGACAGGCTTCCCATGGGACCCCTCCTACCAACTCCCTGAGTGTGCTAAAGTCTGCCTTCTTGAAATCTATTGTCTTTATTTTGGTGTTCTCTCTCCTACCATTCCTTAGAATCATGAACTCTACCTTTCATGATCACTTTCACCTAAGTTACCTTCCACTTTCAAATTCTCAACCAGTTTCCCTCTGTTAGACAAAATCAAGTCAAGAATGGCCTCTCCCCTAGTAGCTTTCTCTACCTTTTGAAATAAAAAATTGTCTCCAATACATTCCAAGAACATGTTGGATAATCTGTGCCTTGCAGTGTTATTTTCCCAACAGATGTCTGTGTAACTGAAGTCCCCTAATTACCATGAAGTTCTGTGCTTTGGCTGATTTTGTTAATTGTTGAAAAAAAGCCTCAATCACTTCTTCCTGGTTACGTAGCCTTTAGTAGACCCCTACCATGACATCACCCTTGTGTTTTACTCCTTTTATTTTTACCCAGAGACTTTCAACATGTCTGTTTCCTATTTCCATCTCCACCTCAGTCCAAGTATACACATTTTTAATATACAAAGCAACACCACCTCCCTTTTCCCTTGCCTATCCTTCCTAAGCAAGCTGTACTCTGCTATATTAATATTCCAGTCATGTGTATTATCCCACCAGGTCTCTGTGATGCCAACTACGTCATAGTTGTGTTTAGCTACTAGCATTTTGAGTTCTTCCTGCTTATTCCCCGTACTTCTCGCATTAGTATACAGACACTTAAGATAATGATTTGATTCCTGCCCTCCCTAATTCTGACTAGTCTCTCTTTTATCCCCAGGCTTCCCCCAAGTTCCGACTCTTCCCCAAGTCTCCCTGGTTATGGAGTTATGGAGGAGATAGCTGCCATCAGACCCACACGATGCAGGGAGAGTCTCTCGTTCCCAGACTGGCAGGCTTGAACTGATATAGCCCACCTCAAAGCTCTCCTCGGGAACTAAGGCTTTCCCCTGCAACTGAGCTAGTATAGAGCTGATCAGGGCCAGATTATCAAAGGGGCTTTAGGGCTTAAGCCCTGGCAAAATGGGGGTCCCGGGCTCCAGCCCCTAAAAGAAACAGTTACTTACCTGTAACTAGTGTTCTTCGAGATGTGTTGCTCCTGACCATTCCATGATAGGTGTGCGGGTGCCACGTGCACGGATTGCCGGAAATCTTTTCCCCCTAGAGTCGGCTGTGGAGCCCCCTAGAGTGGTGCCGCTGCAGCACTTTATATAAGGTTCAGCCGACCCTCCCCTCCCCGGTTCCTTCTCGCCCCCAACCCCGAAACTGGGTAGGAGGGAGGGAAATGGAATGGCCAGGAGCAACACATCTCGAAGAACGCTAGTTACAGGTAAGTAACGTTTCGTCTTCTTCGAGTGATTGCTCCTGCCCATTCCAAGATAGGTGAATCCCCAGTCTTACCTCCGGTGGAGGGATGGAATTACAGCCTCACGGAGTGCAGGACGGCTCTTCTGACTGCTGCGTCATGCCTCGACTGCGTCGTGTGCCACAAAGGTGTGGACCAAGTGTCCGCCTTGAATATGTCCACTATTGGCACATGAGCCAAAAAGGCTGCTGATGACGCCTGCACCGTCATCAAGTGAGCCTTAATGTCTGGCGGGTGGATCTTCGCCAGACCAACACTCGGATGGAAGCCACAATCCAGGAGGAAAGAAGATATTGGTTCACCTTTCATCATGTCTGCTACTGCCACGAACAATTGAGAAGTCTTGCGGAAGAGTGTCGTTCTGTCAATCTAGAATCCCAGTGTTCTATGAATGTCCAGAGTGTGCAGTCTGCGTTCCTTGCCCGAGGAATGCGGCTTAGGACAGAATATTATCAGGGAAATGTCCTGGCTGGTATGAAACTGTGAGATCACCTTGGGCTGGAATGCTGGGTGTGGGCGTAGTTAAACCTTGTCCTGCTCTGCCTCGAGGCCGCTGAACCATCCTGAGTCAGAGGAAAATCTGCTCCGTGGTGACCAGGGAGGTGCGGTACCGGAGGGGGCTGGAAAGCGGTGCCTCGATCTGCTTTCCTTAGACGCAGTGCCGCACAGCATCGTAGCTGAACGGTGCTGCGAACATGCCCGCTCTGGTGCCCCCGACGGGCAGCGGTACCATGGGGCCCCTGCTGCCAGCACAACATTGGTGGTACTGGGGAGCAGTGCCGGCTTGACGAAGGCCCCACTGCAGCTGTTGACTCTCTTAGGTGAAAGCCTGGGTATGTCCCATGCCGGAGACGTGGGTGATAACCAGTGCCGAGTAGACTCTGGGCGGATCCATGTCGGCTTGCCTCTCGACAGCCCGGATTTCTTGGGTGCCGGAGTTGATGAGCGCTCTGGAGCAGGTGGGACCATCTGCTCGATCTGCTCCTGTGCCACTTTGAAAGTCTCCGCTGTCGAAGGGAGCTGCAGGTCCTCTTCTGAAATCACCCTCATAAGGGAGGATATGGACACTGGACTCAATGGCATCTTCTCGGGGGCCGGAATCAACAGTGCCGAGGCCTGCAGCGCCGGGACAGAGTGGCTCAACTGAGCTCCCACCTCCCTCCCACCCTTATCAGGTTTAGCTGGAGACCGGCCTCTGTCCAACCTCTTCCTTTTTCTCACGGGACCGGTAGAGAGTGACCGGTGCCAGTGAGGGGAGTGCCGCGGCCAAGGCTGCCTCACAGAGTCCTTTAGCCTCTTGCTCAGGCAGGCATGTTCTGCACCAAAGGCGCCGTGCTACATTCTGGGTCACTTGAACGCATCAGACGCAAGGCTTCCCCCATCAGGAGGCATTTCAGTCTGTGTTCTCAGTCTTTTTGAGTTCTGGGATGAAAGCTTCTACAAATCTTGCACCGCTCATGAACGTGCGACTCATTTAGACACCTAAGACAGGAATGGTGGGGGTCATCCAGGGGCATAGGCTTTCGGCAGGACTCACATACCTTAAAGCCAGGCATGCCCCGGCCCCAGATTGGGGCGGGCAATCCGATCCCTGATGGAGAGTAAATCGCCTACTTAGTACAACTAAACTACTCTAACAGCAGCAACTAGAATACCAACGGGGACCTACGCTACGGGGAAGCTGCTAGCATGAGCAAGCAGATGTTCCAGCCACCGTCAGGGCAGTAAGAAGGAACTGGGGAGGGGAGGGTCGGCTGACCTTATATAGAGCGCTGCAGTGGTACCTCTCTGGGGGCTCCACAGCTGAGCCTACGGGGACTTTAGGGGGAAAAATTTCTGGCAATCCATGCACGCGGCGCACGCACACCTATCGTGGAATGGCTGGGAGCAACCACTCAAAGACGAATCCCTCTGATAATCTGGAGACACTGCTCAGCGCTGGCAGGGCAGGAGCGAAGAGAGCGCTCCTGGCCAGCCAGCGCTGTGCGGAGAGGGAGGCAGGCTGGGGGGAAAGGAAAAGGGCTCTGCGCTCTGCCTTGGGCAGGCTGGTCTGCCCCAAGGGCAGGGCGGGCAGAGCCCACTGACTCCACCCAGGGGTGAAACCAGCTGGCACAGCCTGTAGCTGCACTCCTCTGGCCCAGTGCGCAGCTCTCCAGGGCCTGTGGCTGCACAGCACCATGCGCCAGCCGCCATCCTGTCCTCTGGCACACTGGCTGGGGCGCTTCGACCCCAGCTCCCCCGGCCCCAGCAATGGAGCACGAGGGCCTGCCCTTACGATGGGGCCCCCAGGCTAGGGCCCTGCGGTGGAGTTGGGGGATCCCATGAGGGGGCCCTGCAGTGGGGGCACGGGCCAAGTGTGGGGGGCGGCCCATGGTGGGGGGTGGCTCGGGGCCCCCAGGCCCTTTAATGTGGCCCTGGAGCTGATTAATGGAATTCCCTGAGCCATTCCATTTTTGACATTAAGAAGCAGATCCAGTTCCCAAAAGAGGGAGATTGTAAACCCATTGAGAAATCACAAACCCACACATGTAGCACCTGTTAATGGCCGATGGTCCAAATAGGGATAAACAAAACCACTGTCTTTTCAGGTGTGCTACCACCACAGAAAGGGACTTTGAAAAGACCATTCGCACTGTGGACAGGTCTAATGGGAAAAGCTTGCACTGGAGATGGCATCCTGCCAGTATTAAATGCAGGTATTTTTGGTGAGTACGTCAGCTAGAGATTGGAGAGTAGCGAACCAGTCCTTAATGGCACATGAAGTCATTTGGAAGACCAGGGTTACCGTACAAAATCAGAGCTTCTGGATGTACCTGCTCAGTTTTCTTAAATCTAAACCTGTCTGGAGTCATCTGCCTGGTGAGACTGCAGCAGAGTCGCCCATGGTCTCCGACTAACAGAGCCCGCTGGTCACTGCCGGAGGTGGCTCCTGTTAGCGGGCCGTATCATGCCTGTTCCATCGCCCCAGTCCTTCCTCAAAAGAGGGGTGAAGGGGCCTTGCGCTTTGAGGTCACCCGCAAGAGCCTGCACAGGCTGGCTCGGAATAGTGGAAACAATCTTCTTTTACACAGCTAGAAATTTCTTGGGTTGGCTTCAGAGGCAGATATCTCATCTTCCTCAGTGAAGGAGGAGTCGGAGTCAGGGACGCATGCCCTGTGGATTCGTTATGCTGTTTCTTTCTTTTTTCACCTTTTCTGATCTGTTCACCCTTTTAAGCACACTTCGGGAGCGCAGAGCTCTGCTGTGCTTTGGTGCGGCCTTGGGTGGCTTGCCTTCTGTAGGGCCTGGAGCCCTCTCCTGAGGTCCGGCTCTGAATCCACTCCCATCGAGAGGGGAATGTGCTGTCTGGTCATGCTGGTCAGCTCAGCAGGGACGGGGACTGATCAGAAGCCCTGCTTCTTTCTCCAAGGCTCTCAGGACCTACTTGAGACTGGGAGGGAGGGGGGAATCTGAAGTGCCATAAGTCTCCCCTTTGCTCTGCAGGGGTCTCTGGGTGCTGAACCCAGAGTCAAGTGGTCAGGGTCCATCTTGCGTTAGCGCCTCGCTCGGCTCTGCACTGTGGTTCCTGGCCCATTTCCCTCCCATTGTAGTCACAGTTCCACCTGTTTGTCTGAGTTACGGAGTTTGGCGCAGAAGGCTGGGCATCCATTCACCTGGTACCAGCCCGGGAAGGCTGCCTCACAACAGAGCACTGCTTAGATTTGACCCTGAGCTTTCTTGGCTGCCCTGCAAGAGACAGAGGAGCCAGAAAGGAGACACTGCACCAAAGACTCGGGTTAAACCTCTGAGGGGTTAACTGGCCCACGAAGGAAAAGGAATGCTGCCGAGGGGTAATATTGCTCCTCACTGTCCAAAACCTGGGCAGAAACAGCTCAAACTGCATAGGAAGTGCAGGAGCAAGAAACCCCACCAGGGTCTGCTGAGATGGAGACAAAGAATCTCACAGCTAGCAGGGGCACAGCCACGTTGTGTAGAGCTGCAGCTAGAGAACAGCCCAGTTGTCCAGACCAGGGGGAGATGCCAGGGAAAGCATGTTCTGGCGTATCTCGAGGACCGTAAGGGAGCACACTGGGTCCCTTGCCCAGAAGCAAGCTGACGGCACACTTCTCTCAAGAAAGGAGGGTCAGAGCCAAGCCACACTTGCTGTAAAGCTCTGCAAGGATTTTGAGGAAGCAATGTGTGGTTAGACATGACAGTATCTCATTTATTAAGTCCATGCTCTCAGATGCATGTTACCATTTTATTTTACATGTAAATCATTTGTTTCCAGTACTTCTACTTGAATCTCTGGGCTTTGTTAAACAAACTTACACCTGATTTCAGTGGGAACATATCTATGTGCTGAAGAAGAGGGGAAGATGGAAATGCTGGATATTCTTCTGGCCAGTGCTCAAAAGGAAAAGACTTGTGCAAAGGACCTAGACATGAGAGAGCCAACTTCGGTCACAGTGAGTGTGAGACGCGCTGCCCTTCTCCCCACCAGGCCACAGCGAGGAGGGTGTGTCCTAGCCTGGGCTGCCTTTAGAAGGAATGGGTGAAAGCTCTGGATGGACACTCGAGAAGTTTGCATTCCCATTCCTAGTTCTGTCACTAGCTTGATCGCTTTCCCTCTTCTGGGCCCAATCCGTCATCTGTGACAGAATTAATAATAGCCATTTGTCCCAGAGGGCCAAAGTGAGTGACCAAGAAAAGCCTATAAATAAAAGAGCGAAGAGGGGAACACCCTGGCAGGGAGCCCTGGGGGAGAATGTGAACAACAAAAGGGTTTTCGGCCTTCTGGATCAGAGTCACTGCTAAGTGTGAGGGAGAATCAGACCTCTGAGGTAGCATCTAGTCCATTCACATTCAGGGGACAGTGCATATATGGCCCTATAGCATCCTTGCGGAGGCTCGGACCACTCTAGCTGTTCATGAGTCAAGTAATTGCGCTTCCACCCCCTCCTTTGTGAGATTGTTTGGAGGGTGGATATTTTTCTCCTTGAGGTAGCTTTTCCCAGTATGATAGACAGGCTACATGTTTTCATTGTACTCAGTTATATCCCATTTCTCCTCGGTCCATCCCTGAACGCCGTACCTCTCCAGTCTTAGGACTGACCCCTGCAAACCCTCCAAGCCAATTATCTAGGCATCCTGTCTCACCCACCATTTAGCCCAGCTAGCACAAATCAATCCCTCCACAGGAAGAAGGAAACACTCACACCACGGGGGTTTGTCGGCGCGCTGGCGCAATGGCAGAGAAGAGGACGAGAGGATTCTCTGCGGCATGAAGGGGTCACCTGGAGTCTGGCTTCCAATCATGGAATCAAACAGAGCTTGAAGAGACAAAAACACATCCACAGCATGGTGCACAAATCAGAACCCGTATGGACCAACACCCCAGAGTGGACAACACCATGCTACTGATTCAGAGAATCTAGAGTCTGCCTCTGCCTCTCTACGAGGGACCTGCAGCGCACCCCCTGGACAGCAGCTGTTCTAACATGCTTTCCAATGGTTTTCTGACAGATTGCCCATCTCACAAAACTAAGCAGGGCCCCCCACAGCTCACTCACTGGAGTGGCAGGTTCTGGATATGTTACTCTGCCTGGCATTTGCTACTAGCCCCGCCCTTTTCAAGCTACCCCGACAGTGTACAAAAAGGGCGGAGGATAAACAGGACCTTGCCCCCCACCCCAATCCATCTGCCACTGCTCGTCGTCCTCCTCCCTTTCTCAGTCTCCAGGCCCCCCACGCAGTACCTGTGGAAGCTTGAGAGTGCGTGTCACCGTAGCTCCTGCATACAGCCGTCAGGAACTCATTGACCTGGCGCAAAGAGAGGGAGTTGTGCAAAGTCTCCAGTGGGTAAATGGTGGGGACCATGGAGCAGCCTTCAAAACCTGGCAAGAAACCCAGTCCAAAATTAAATCCAGCAGGCAGTGACTTTGTCCCAGGTGGGACCACTCCCCAGCATCCCAGACCAGACTAGATGGACACGCTATGAACCCCAGAGCCAGATTCACCTCAGCTAGGCTAGAGAATTTGTCACTGGGCACAGACAAACCTGAGAGCATGGGCACAGGTATGCAGAGCAGCCAGAGAGAGGAACGTACATCCCCTCTCCGCTGCCCAGCTTGGGGCCCTTTTACTAAGCAGCTGGCATCTGTCCGGCTGCTGTGGAAGAACTATGCATGTGCCCGACAGCGTAGTAGCCCCATGGACAAAGTTAGCGAAAGCTTAGTGGCAAATGGCTCATCTCTGACACCTTAATTTGGAGCAAGACTTTTTCCTCAACCCCAGAACGTGCCACTCCCCCCATATTACCACTGGACTGAGGAAAGAGTGAACTGCACACCCATGAGAAGCAGCGGCAGAAGCTCATTTCCACCAAGAGCTGCCAGGACCCGTTATCCGCACGGGCCAGGCGGGGCTTCCCCCACGATAAAGGAGGCTGAACAGGAGCCCAGTCCCTCTCCAGCTCCTCTCACAGACTTCTACACACCGATTTCCAGGGAGCACCAAACCCAAAGGGAGCAGGGTTAGGCATTTCATAGAATGCCACAGCTCCTCTGCTCTGCTCAGAGGTCAGCTGGAAGCTCACAGCAGCAGAGGATGCAGAGGGCATTTCCGACACCAGAGCCACTGGAACATTTTGGCAGAGGGCAGCATTGCTGCTTCTCTTTAATCCCCGCCCCTGGGCTCTGAGCCAGAGTAGAAGTGCTAACAGCAGAGAGGAGGTGGAGATAAGAGACTGAGGCGAAGGGGGAAAGCTGTTCCAAGCACTCCTGCCCCCTCTTTCCAAGGCTGGCCAGGGCTCCCATTGACCTCTGGCTCTTCCCAACTGCCTCCCCCAACACCTGCTCCCTCTGACTGTCACTGATGAAAAGAGTCGCACGTGAAGCTGCCACAGACCCCAAAAGCAGTGGACAGCCACCCCGGGCCTGCGTGAATGCTCAAAACACACTGCAGGTCAAATAAAAGGATGCCTCAAATCTACAGGGAGTCCTGCATGGAGGCTGCTGGATGTCGTTCCAGCTCCAGCAGTTCAGGGCTGCAGTGGCCCAGCCCTGCCCTGCCCTGGGGTAGTCATCAGTAAGGTAGCAGCAGAGGACAGCATGCCCAATAATCTCGCAGGCAGATCACATGGAGAGGCCACAGACTGCACCCTCTCCCTGCAACGCTGCAAGAGGACAGGAGAGCAACACCACATGCCACAGATGCACTCACAGCCATAACGAACAGCCCAACGGCCTCCTAGACAACTCCCATAGCAAACGGGAAAGGTTACTCCATCCCCAGGAGCTTCCAAATAGATCTGAGACATGACATGGTGCTGGTAACACACCAGCCACAAGAAGAAGAGGAGCCTCACGTTACGTGGCTCCCAAGCAAGGGTTAGTGGAATGAGCAGGGGCTTTTCATGGGAGGAGACACATCGCCATTGGTTAGTGTCTCATAGGCATCATGGCAGACTTGGATCCTGAAGAGGGACAAGAATGAGGCAAGCAGGCTTTGCAGGTCAGCTCACAGAGGTATTCCATGCATAGCAGAAGCCAAAGAAGAGGGCTGAGGCTGGTGTCATTGAGGA
Source organism: Pelusios castaneus (assembly GCA_007922175.1). Lineage (NCBI taxonomy): Eukaryota > Metazoa > Chordata > Testudines > Pelomedusidae > Pelusios > Pelusios castaneus. Next base: position 34,438,526 of record ML685765.1, on the reverse strand, counting down.
CAGGTGTTTTCACGGATCCCAAGGCCAGAAGGACCCTTGAGACCATCTCGCCTGATCTCCTGTATAACACAGGCCAGGGAACTGCCACACAATTGTTCCTGGAGCAGACCTGTTAGAAAAGCATCCAGTCTTGATTTAAAAATGGTCAGTGATTGAGAATCCACCAGAAGCCCTGGTAAATTGTTCCAGTGGTTAATTACTCTCACCTTTAAAAACGTACCCATTATTTCTGGTCTGAATTTGTCTAGCTTCCACTTCCAGCTGCTGGTCTGGTTATACCTGTCTTTGTTAGACTCAAGAGTCCACTGCTAAACATCTGACCCCGTGCAGGCATTTACAGACTGTGATTAAGTCACCCCTTACTGATCTTAGCCTTCCTTGTCTCCGGTCGCATCTATTTACAAAGAGAACATTCGAGAAGGCATGGCCAAAAATGATGGGGGAGGAGAGCTAGAAGGGGTGGCCAGTGGAATTGTAGTTTCTACTGCTCACAGTATAGTCTGGGACACTGGACTTCATTGTGTGCACAGACGTGGATATGGGTGCTGACTAAGCAGTAGCATAAAGATCCACAAGTGATGTACAGATGGGAAGGAGCAGGAACCACTGGCTCTACTGCATGCAGACATCTAGGCGAGATGGACTGAACAGGTTTAGTCTCCAGCAGCGCTTGGCCTGGCCCTTCAGGAGTAAGGAGAAAGCATGAGACGTTTCCCTTCCAAAGACACAGTACAAGCACTGACCCCATCTTTACATGGACATGGCAGTGAGAGGACCTAGCTCCTCCATACACTGTCCCTAGCCACCGACTCTCACGCCAGACTTCAGGAAGCGAAGGATCTCCATGTTCTGTGTCCACTCTCACCGCCCTGCTGAAACCATGAAGAGGGACATTCTATGCCAGGGAGGAACTGGGGTAGAGATGAGACATGCAGAAATGAGTGCCAGGTATCATTAAAGATCTTAGTATTATTTGCAGGCTGTAGAGTCTACAGCGCCAGTCAGGAATCAGCGCCTCACTGTGTTAAGCGTGGCACAGATTTACGCCTAAGAGATGGTCCCTCCCAGAGCTGCAATCTAAGGAATGTGCAAGACAACCAATGGATACAAACAGACGGGGAGAACAACGTGATAGTGGAGAGGTCCTAGCTCACCATTGCTGGGTTTGTAGGACTCATGCAGAGGACAGTTTTAAGACAGGATTTTGGGGTTAGTTCTGTGATGCTTGTGCACCGAAAAGCCAGCTCCATGCAGCGGGAGCAAACAACCATCAGAGGTACAATTTTCATTCGTTACTAATCCAGCTGGTTTGAGGCTAAGTGACATCATTCTGAGGGGTGGAGGGAGCAACGTCCCAAGCGTTACCATTCCCAAGGAGAGACGTTACATGCGCACACTAAAACGCCAAACAATGCTGTCATCATGATAGTTGGTGTCAATCCCAAACCCAGTGAACCCTGGTGCAAACACAGCTCCTCAGTTTTGGGGCAATGACCAGAAAAGAGAACACCAGTTGCTGCTGGATTTCATTGTTTTTGTTTAAATATACAATAAATATTAAGAGAAAACCCTGTAAGATGCTAGAGGACTATGTAAAACAGTAATAAAAAGCAACCTGGTCCAGGGACATCGAAATCAAGTCGGCTGTTGAGCAGACTCGATTCTGATTGCAGAGCCCCAGGACAAGTGCAGGTTCTGCAGAAAGTGGGTGAGGTGACTTCCTTTTCAGTCCTGTGTCCCAGAGCAGTGGCAGAGTGCAGTGCTGCTAGATGAGACACAAAACTGAGGTGCTGACTGCTCAGCCCCTGGCCGTGTACATCCTGACTGTGACTATTCACACTGAAGTTTCACACTGCATTTTTCCATTTCGGTCAAGCATTGTGTTTATGCTGCTGAGCACTATTACATCACAGGCAGGCTGGACTGCCACACTGCACGCCAGAAGTAGCTGCATTTCACCGGTGGATGAAATGGCTGATGTGTTATTGCAGTGGGCCCCAACCTGTTTTGGCTTAAGGAACACAGATATAATTTTTACAACCCTAAAGGGCCAGCCTCCGCCAGCAGCCCTCCCACCCCAACTGTAGCCAGAAGGAAGGAGTTCAACAAGGAGAGTACCTCCTTGCTGATCTCCTGTCTCCCTGGCTGCAGCAGGGAAACGGCCTGTGTCCTGTGTGCTCCATTTGGGTCCCTAGGCAGTGGCTCCCTTCTGCAGTCAGGGAGATGGAAGATCAGAGACTCCAGTGCCTATGGCCCTAGGCAGAACGCTTTGCTGTGCTCCCTGCTACAGCCAGGGGGAGGGAGCACTGATCTCTCAGCCCATTGGCTGCAAGGACCCCACACCGGTCTTTAACCCTGCAGGGACACATTCCATCTGGGTCCTTAGGCAGCGGTTCCCTTCTGCAGGCAGAAGCAGGGAAGCCACCTCTGTGACAGGCTGCTCCAGAATCTGGTCCAGTGTGCCACTGTGATCCTCCAATCTCCCCTCCTGAACCACGATTTACCCCACTTTGCCAGGTGACCACTCACTCCTGAGTCAGTCCACACCAGCCTTCTGTGTGTAATCGGTCCCAGGCCCTGGTCACCTATGGGATGGTCCCTCAGTCCCCAGACACACTGGGAACTCCCTGTCCTACAGAGATTGGGACCCATCCCCAATCACCATAGACTCACATTCGTCCATTTAGCAAAGAAATGGAGAGGCCCAGCCTTATTCGTTCAAACGCTCTAAAGTCCACACAGCTTTAGATAAAACAAATACTAGTTTATTGATTAGGGTACGATTTTAAGTGAGTATATACAATAAAGGCGTCAGTAAATATGTAAAGTAAATACGAATAAATATGAAACACATGTTAAACTAACAACACTATTCCAAAACTACTCTTTAGACTATTCTCCTTATTCTTACCCACAAGACTGGCTCTTGGTGGTGTTTAACCAGCTTAGGCCCTCCTGGCCATATGGGTAGGCCCAGAATCTTTTAGTTGCTTCCAAAATGGTCTATCTCTCACCAAAACCCAGCAGCTTCTCTCATCTAGTGTCTGCGTTCCTTTTCCAATCCTCCACAACTCCTCTCTCGCTGTGTTGCTGTGTGGTTCTCTAGATTTGCATTGCCTTTGTCTTGCAACTCTCCAGCCTCCATGCTAGAGATAAACCTGATGGTCTGTGCTATGTAATATGCTTCACATCTGTATACATACATGATGCCGCAGGAAATAGGACATTACGGTAGAGCATTTAAAAGGGAACCCTGCATGGCATAATTGACCTCAAACCATACAATTACATTGCAAAAGTGAACATAAAAGTTACATAGATCATAGTACTGGAGTACACACGGATGTGCATCCGTGACACCCAGCGGACCATTTTCAGTCCCCAGTCCACAGGTTGGGAACCATTGTGTTATGGAGTCACAGCAGTGGGGAAGGAAAAGGACAGAAAAGTTACTTAACTTCAACAGTGATGGTCTGAGGGTTGCTCTTGTGCGTTCCCATTCTGGGGATGGTGCCTCTGGCACCTCAAGCTTGGAGAAGCTTTTTGAAAGATACTTTGATGGGGCTGCATGAGACTCCCTTGTGATGCAGAACAGTCAGCACATCACACTATGTATCAGGGTGCGCTACCGCAGGTCCTTCACTTATGCTGCAGAGTTCAACATAGAAGGGAAGGTAGAGGGGGGAGTGGGAAGGCACAGATAGCTAGCAACCAGTAGTACAGATAAGTAACCCCTCCAAGGGCCTCCATGCATTCCCACTCTGGGAAGCACTCCAGCCCAGGTGGAAGGTGGACTGAGGAATTCTCAGTTAAATAAAGACTCTAGCATCACTGTCTCGGGTACAGAATCAGAGCAGGACAATAGGCTGTGCTGAATACGTGGAGTGAACTCCAAATAACTGCTCTACAATTCTCAGCAACAGGGATGGGCCAGACACAGCAGCAGCAGCCCTGGTTGAGCAAGTCCTACACTCTGCAGGATTAAGGACTTTGAACCATCAGCTGCAGATGGAATTCCATTGCTCTTTTCTCCCATAGACTAACTAGATACCTCCATCTACCCAAATACAACATCACTAAGGGGAAAAAAGCCTCTTAAATAAAATGTCTCCTGAGCAGAATTTATCCCGGAAAGGTAGAAAGCTAGAGACTCCATGAGGGCCAAAAAGGCCTTCACTATTGCCATTATTAATTTTACATGGAGGCTGCTCAGATTCTGCAATCATGGGCAGCAGAGAATCACCGCCCTACCCCTCATCTCTCCAGACCACAAGAAGAGGTGACAGAACTGCCTGTGAAATCTGACAGTAAAACCGGTGAGCCTCATTCTCCCTGGTGACAGTAAGCCAAGATAAATCCAGAGAGCACTGCAGGCTGGTGTTCTTCAGTTTCTCTCATGTCTTCTTCATTTTGGCACTAAAATGCCCCCGTCCTTTAAATGGTAAGCCCTCAGTCTTCTTCTAAGCCAGGGGTGTCAAACATGCGGCCCACGGGCCCAATGCAGCCTGCAAACCTCTTCCATCCTGCCCATGACTGTGCTCTGTGGGCCCACACTCCCTCCCTAACAGAGAGCGAGAGGTCTCGCATACCCAGTGCTCCACAATGCCAGAAGAATGTCAGGTCTCGCAACATCACAGAGCACTGGATATGCGAGACTGCACTCTGTGAGACCAGACTCTCCCTAACAGAGACACAGTGGTAATGCGGAGCACAGTCTCGCATACACAGCGCTCCACGATGGTGCCCTAATTTATTTTGATTTATAGCATGCACAGCCCACTTAAAGTACATACAAGTCAAATCTGGCCTGCCACAGAAAATGAGTTTGACACCCCTGATCTAAGCCATGGATGGTAAAGCCTGAGAAGTATAGCCAGGAATAGATGGGGCTCAAACACAGTGTCCCCAACATTTGTGATTTTATTGCGAGTCTTGTGATGGAATGCAGAATTCCCAGCTCTAAAACTGTTGTTTTTGTTAAGTTTCTAGCTTTCAAAGTTGCAAAGAAAGGCTGGAAAACATGATGCAAGTGCCCTGCAAATACTCAGAAACCAAAGAACAAAATAAGTTATAGATTTGGGGTATTTTTAGAGGCCCTTGTGATTGACTCAATCATGATTTTGGGCTCTGACTCATAAGTTTTGAGCTCTAGGGGTTGAGGATCATGGCATCATGTGCTCCCTACACTTCTATTTATTCCTCAGGCACTGGAGTCCTTGGCGGCCTCCTGCTCTTCAACAAGAGACCTTGATGGGGAAATATGATCCTCGCAGGAACATTGCTATCTTGCCTGGTTGTTTGCTACTCATATATTCATGGACCCAGCAGAGGAAACTGCATTCCACAGCATCCACCTACCTTCCTGTCTACAGGGGCAGAGTAAGAGGTTGGGACTCTTCTCTGAAGCTGCAGAAACCACTAGTGAGTTTGGAGCAAGATAGTAGAAGTCATGCTCCGATGACTGGTCAACCTTCTTTGGGGCAGGAGGAAGATGATGGGGAAGGGTTGACCAGGTGCCTCTTGCAGAATCCAGAAGACCCTGGCTGATGAGGTGGACAAGTCTGTCCTTGGCCTGGTAAATATCGAACAGTAGGTCTATGACCTTTGGAACTGCGGTGTATGCTCCAGTTGAAGATTGTGCTCCATTCTCTCCTGTCCTTATACTCATCTGGTGGCAACACAGGAATACAGCATATGATAAAGGGATTCTCAGGAGTGCTCACATCAACAGGCAGATCTTCCTGCAACTGTCCACATGGGTCCCTATAGTCAGAGATAGTTGACCTATGACATTAGCCACAAATGGAAACATGGAAGGGGAAAGACTGTCCTGGGTCTAGCTGCTCTCCAACAAGAGGGACTGAAGCAGCAGCAGCAACTGTCAAAGGCAATAACTACCCAGGAAAACAACGAGTCCGGGGGCACTTTGAAAGACTAACAGATGTATTTATCGCATGAGCTTTCCTGAGAGAAAATCCCCTTTCGTCAGACACTCTGAAGATTCAAACAGTCTGTTAGAGGGCAGCCAGAGCTGTAAACAGGAGCTGTGAGGATAAATTTGACTGTCTGAATCAAACTAGCTTGTTCACTTTGCAGAGACTGTCTAGCAGTCTACCCCGCTGGATCTGTTTGAATTAACATGGTGACCCACCCTTCTCTAACATGCTATTTTTTTTCCATTTCATGCATCTGACAAAGTGGGATTATGCCCATGAAAGCTCATGCAAGAAATAAACTTGTTAGTCTTTAAAAGTGCCACAGGACTTGTTTGCTTCGCTCCCACATTTCACTTTCCAAGCATTTTCTAAAGAGGTTACTTATCTGGTACAGTAACTACCGTTCTTTGAGGTGTTTGTTGCCCTATACCGCTCCTGGAGGCAGGGAGGTGGGAGAACTGCTCCTGGGACCCTTGCACCTGCCCCTGCCCTCAGGCCTGGCCCATGCACAGCTCCCAAGGCCCCCTCCCCAGCATTTAGCTTTGCTGGAGTGGGGAAGCCTCCAGACCCTGGCTGAAGCAGGCAGTACAGAAGCTGGGATTTGCCACACAGAACATCCAGGGGCCAGCAGAACTTTATTTTGCCCCAAGGAAATGTGTGAAAGAGGTCCAGGAAGGAGTGTTTGAGGTTCTTGTATTTCTACAAATAGGATATGACGGGTCTCAGCTACTTGCTTCATAAGACACTGAAATCCTTGAAATCATCAGCATAGGATGGTGACGCTGTCTTGCTTCCCTCACAAGGTAAGGAGGAGGATGCATGGAAAGGTGAATTTTCTTCTTCTGCAGGTGTCTCTTTTGCTCCCCTGTAAGACACAAGGGTGGCAGTTTCTTATGAGATTGGACCCTGTAAAACTGGTCACCATAAGGGATTCCAGGGCCCAAATAAGACCACTGGAATGGAGTATAAAGAAAAGGAGTTAGGAGCCCACTTTTGTCCTGCAAGGCTGGGAGTTATCTCTGGCTAGGAGCTTTTCCGTCAAGATGTACTGAGTGAAGGAGGCTGAAAAGAGGAACCCTTTATAGACACTTCCAACCCTGATGCATCAACTTCAGTGTCAACTGGAGGGGCGAACGGTGTCCGTACCCAGTGGGCAAGTCAGCAGCAGGCCCAGAAAGGTCCTATAACTGCATTAATAACAAAGTTGTCGACATGAAGGTACCAGACGGTGTCGAGCCAGTAACGGAAACAGGCTTGTCTGTGGACCTTAAAGGGTTTATGAAGGACAGGAGGCTGTGATGACACCAGAGAATGAGACATGGTTTAGGACTGTAGCGGAGGGAATGTAGGCTCCAGCAGGTGAGGCTGTACCAGTGGAGAATGTCTCCCAGTACTGTTCAGCAGCAGTGATCCAAAGGTCCATGTGAATTAAAAACCAAGTAGGAAACGTTGGGAGTCAGAATATAAGGTGGTACCATCACTTGTGCCAAACTATAAGCCGCACGTTCTTCACAACTGGATGATGGAAGCGGTACCAATAATCATTTCAACTTGGCTCTGGAGTCCTTGTCCAGTAGCAAGGCAGGTATCATTCCAGGTAATCCACCAGATGGTTTCTTGATAAGCAGCATAGTCATCTTAGCCAGCATTACAGTCTCAGCTCCCAAGGGCAGGGGAGCTTCAGAGGTACTTGAAACAGGACACAACATCTCCTGTGACCCAGAGGGAGGGGTTGACGTTACCTGTCTCTTCTCCCATTCTGAGAAAGGGAGCCTTCAGTTCTTCAATGGTTTCGATGATCCTGAAGGGCCTCCAAGGTCTTTGCTTACTCTCACAGTAGAGAGAGTCACTGGCGTGCTCCAAGTATCTGATGGATGACCGATCCAGGGTCTCAGCAAATGGTCTGTTAATCAGAGTTTGAGCTTCTCCTTTCTCAATTGCTTAGATTGGCTCTTAAACCCTGAGCCGATCTGACATTTGAAAGGGATGCAAGACTTCCAGAGAGAGTTTAAATGTTCATTGCTGTAGAAGAAAGACCCATGGGAGGTCACAGAGTTTGAAGCCCCAGAGCTTGGGAAGAACCCACACTCAAGGCCACAGCTCAAAGGCCTGAATTACACGAAGAAGAAGGGGGATCTTTTACAAAGCACAAATTGTACTAAACAAAAGCAAAGACAAAGACATTTTAAGAAGAGTTGCAACCAGCCCAGAGGCTAGCTAGCAGACACTGTGCTGCACTCTCTCTAAATGCAAGTGACTGAGAAGGAACTGGGTGTGGCGGATGTCCATCGCTCCCTATATGAGAGCACCTAGGCACAGACACAAACTCACAGCCAGCATCAGTTACAAGAGCAGTGAAGACTGCACCATGCTCAGAGCAGGCCAAAGAGATGAGACTGGACCCAAAGTCTGTGTCCGGCTTGAACTAGTCAGTGCAGGAAAGGTAGCCCCTGCAGAGCTTTGGACTCCTCAAGGACTAGCCAGCCCCAGCTCTGTTTCTGATCTTAGGTTCATCTTCCAGATCACTGAGTGTTTTCTGAGCACTAGCATTCAGGCTGAAAGGAGACAGCCTAGCCCACCCAAGAGAGAAGTACTTACACCGATGTTTACTGGTAACCTGCTCCAACCCCGGCGAATCCCAGAAGCATGTGCCAGGAGAAATGGGTAGGAGCGTTAGCTGCATAACAGAACCTTTTGCTGACAACTTCTGTCCAAGGCTTAGTGAGCAAATACTTGTGAGCCATGTGACAGGTGGACCAGAAGGACCAGTGGTCTTTATAACGGGATCCAGGGTAGTAGCTCCATGCAGCGGAGAGGGTGAGCATATAAGGAGCAGGAGCACTCTCTGCTCTTCGGGTGGGGAGAGCGAGGCAGGCAGCTCCGTTTGCCAAGAAGAGGGAAACAAATACAGAGCCCAGTCTCTGAGCGTCATGGGCTCGGGGGGGGGGGAGATTTCCCACAGTGAAGGAGCAAGGCAGTCAACACTCCCCAACCCGCATTCAGGACCACATTTATTTCTGGGGGATTAGAAGTGAATTCCCCAAGGACACCATGTCTGGGGGTGGAGCGCAGGTGCAAAGATGAGACCAGACCAACCAGTGCCTTCATCCTGGGTGTGGGAAGAAGAGCTACCAGGGAACATGAGAGGGACCAGCACTGCAAAGACAACGTGCAGGTGGGAGTCCAAGAGCGAATCAGCACTACCACGGCCACGGTGCTAGAGGAAATACTAGGGATCCTGGCTGGTTTACCCCACTCCCAGCTCAGTAGATTGTATTCTGTGTGGTCACTAGGTGCAGGCAAGCCCATACCTCACTTATTAGCTCCATCTAACCCCAGAGCTGCCCTCACTCTTCCTTCGCTGCTGGGCACAGGAGAACTGGGGAACCACAGTCGCCGTTTCTCTCAGAATGTCAAGGCAGCTGCTGCAAACCCTGCAGCGCAGCTACAACACCCACCCCATCAGTGACGGGCTGATGCCAGCACAGGATCTGAGGCTGCTAAAGGACTTAAGTCTTGTTTGCTCACAGAGCTGCTACATTCAGTTTCGGGTGCCCACGTCTCGGCCAGGCTTTTAACAGACCACCCAGGCCCAGGCCTCTCCCAGGCAGTAACATGAAGTGAGGTTAGTCATGGTGAGACGACAGGGAAAAGGTGAAACAGCTGGACACCAGATACACAGATGCGCAGAGGAACACGAGAAGGCTGAAGGGAGAGGGAACACAGAACGACGTGCAGAGAACGGAATGCGAGGATGGGGTTAGAAGCGTGAGGAAACGTCAAATCAAGGAAGCAAACGTACCATTAGTCGGATGCTTTGCAAACGACACAGAAAATCGTTTTACGGCTGGCATAGACAAGAGCTCTGAGGAAATAAAAACAGATCATCTGTTAATAGCCTGCTTCTAAAGAAGCCTGAGACTTCGCATGCTTCCGGCCATTCCTGCCTGACAGCCCGCTCACATTTGTCCCTCTGCCTGTCCCGATACAACCACTCCCACTTGACGGAGCCTTCCATTTCTCCTGCCATCTGACTGAGTCCTCCAGGCTCCTCTTTACGCCTGCTCTCCACCTCCTCTAACTGTCTCCCAATGCTCACACACTACTTCAGCCCATTTCTATACACACGCAGTGCTCCCTCCCTCCCTCCCTCCCAGTTGCCTAGAGACCCTCTCTGTTCTCTGTGTTGTGCGTGGACTGGTCCTGCTAGAGACAGCTGGGGAAAAGACACAAAAGACTAGCATATTCTCAGAGCCAGAAGAACACATGGCCACACCAGAGAACGCAGCATCAGCACAGCACAGGCCAATCTGCTTGGCGTTCTCTGGGGAGAAGAGACTAACCGACCACTCTTCTCCCCTCACAGCAGCAGCAGATTCAAAGAAAAGAAAGCTTAAGGAAAAGACAGGTCATCCCAGCATGTCCCCTCAGTCTGTGCTTTAGGAATTACAAAGGGAAGAGAGATTTACAGCTGCATAGAATAAGAAGCTGCCTCCAGACCTCGCCACATGCAGGTCCATACTGTGGCATTCCCAGACATGGCCCCAGTGCAGGGCCTCTTCAGGCATGAGCCAGGCCATATACCTGGTCACAGAGCAGGCAAAGCTGCCTCACATGAGCTGTGTATCTGTAACTAGATTCTAGGCGTTGAACAGGGCATAAAGGACTCTGCTTTCATGGGACAGCTTTTTATTTCGATAAGCTAGTAGAAAAGTCGGCAAAGTGATGCAGAAAGAGATATTGCAGGTAGCTCAGAGAGTGTGGAAAGGGATGGGCCAGAACAGATTGGGAGAGAGAAAGAAGCTGATTAAGTCCCTGGCTTGATGGACCAGAGCCCTGCAGGTCAGATTTCTACCAATGCTTCAGAATTAAGAGGTTTTCATTTCTCAGAGTCTCTCTTTCATGTTTCCCTTTTCTCTGAGCAGTAAGAGCCACACTCAACCTTGGCCTTCCACAAGGGGCTCTCATTCAGCTCGCCACATATGCTGCTAGCTATGTTTATTGAAATCTCCAACTTGCCCCCCTCCAACAAATAATTTTATCGAAGGGGTCACTGATGTTACTGTGTTCCCCTTGTTGTTTTGAGGGCCTTGGAGACTGAACTCCTCTCTATACTCCTAGATAGGTGCCGTATACATAGAAGCAGGACAAGAGTCTCAGCCACATGCACTCAAATCAGAGAAAGTTTTTCAGCCCTGCCCCTGTAAATCAGCTCTAGAGGTGACTCTGGCATTCAGTTTCCATGCCCCACTCCATCCTTGCTCTCTGCTGAGTGTGTTACTAGGCTGTCCGCTGGCTCTGAGGAACTGTCCTGAGACCAGCTAACTCATTTCACAGGAGATACCACACCTGTGATGTGGAGGTGAGATGCTTCATATCCTATTCCCAGTTCCCAACAAGGAGGCTTTAAAAAGAAATAAGTCCAATTCAATTTTACAGAGCAGCAATGTGTCTGTGGAGGAAAGCACTACAAACAGGATACCATGGCCTCTGCAATGAGAAGCGGAAGACACCCATTAGTCCAGAACTGTACTCCAGAATCTTCAGGTGTCTCTGGTTTCCTCCAAACCTTTTTGATGTGTGTCAGATGACTCATAGTATGCAAGCTGCATAAATAGGACGTGTGGGAAACACTTGTTCCATTTTCAGTTCACACACTGCAGCAAGTTGCTGCAAGCTGAGTGTGTGGTGATCTCCCTCGCTTTGCTGCTGAGCAGCCTTCATTTTAGGATTGGTTTTGGTGTCAACTGCAGGAAGCCAGGAAAGTTTTTTTTAAAAATTCCATAGGTCTGCATTCTCCGCCCCCTCCCTTCTTTCTGGAAGCCTTATTCTATTTTCAAATTGCTGTCAGCCAGCATGCACTTGACGATGGCCCATGCTGCCCGGGTGACAAGTGTGAATATTCAGCCTGCTTGGGTGGTATCACAGCACCAAAGCCAGATGAATTTGGCATGGGACTTTGCCAGTCAACTCAGTGAGCAGGGGATGTATAATCAGGAGAACACTCTACAGCAACAGCAGCAGCTGAAGAACATGTTGGCAGCAGGAGAAGGAGGAGGAAGAACATGATGCCAACATGGTGGAACTAGAAGACCTGTTCCTGGACAAGTTAGACGGTATTCAGCACCGTTTATGGGCCTGGGAAAGCAGTGTGGAGTGTAGGGAGAGGACTCTCCTGAAGGTCTGGGAAGATTAGCAGCGGAAAAGAACTTCAGGGTGGGGGGGCTGCCTTTTAGCGGTCTGTGTAGAACACGCTCTGGAGCTGCAACAGCATTGCAAGACGTGGTGCCCATCTCCTGTGGAGCAGCAGGTCACCCTGGTCATGACCAACCCCAAATGTAGCCAATCAATTCGGCATGGGGAGATCAACTACTGCGTCCCTTCTCCTGCAGATCTGCTAGGTCCACTGGAAAGGTACTCTAGCCAGGACTGAGAGCTGGGTAGTGCTCAGGAGATAACTCACGGCTTTGCATGGGCGAGATTCCTGACCCTACTGGAGCAACAGACAGAACCCATGTGCCTCATTTCCTGCCCCCTCTGCCCTACCAGGATGCAGAATTTTTAAAGAGAAAAGGGTAGTTCTCCATGGTGCTCCAAGGATGATCCAAGCTGATGTGAGGTTTACAGACATAAATGCAGGGTGGTCTGCAAAGGTCCCCAAACCTAGGGTCTTCTGGATCTCAATATTCGCCTTCCCTCTGTCTCATTCACATGTGCTTGGGTTGTGTGTCATGGCTCAAAACCGAGGGAGACACTGCTGGGTTCATCTGTGGTCCTGGTGCCTCCAGGGAGATTCCAAAAGGGGGTGGGCTGCTGGTAACACTGCTGTGAGAGTGCAGTGGGGCAGAGTTGCTGCTGGTTCCCATAGGCAGTAGTGTCCAGGGGCTCAAGGACATGTCTGAGTCCCAATACGCTCCGCTCGTGTTCACCCGTACAGTGTAACCTTTCATGCAAGGTGTGTCATGTACGGAGTTTTGGAATGCTTGTGACAGACTGAACGCTATGGTTATAGTTGTGTTTGTTGGATGTCACGTGTATGGTTATGAAGCTCTGTTCTGTAATATTCCCAAATATTGTCTCTTGGCTTGAGGCAGATCTAAGTAAAACCCTGCAAAAGCAGAGAGGCAGTTTACACCTCTGTGAGGCAGACATAAAACCACCCAGCTCTTCCATTAACAACAGACTAGCCTAGACAAGGATAAGGGGATACTCATTTGACTCAAGCAGAGGAAGCCATGCTGGACGACTTTGTCTGTCATGAAGCAACATGTGAAAAGAGGAGAGATTTTCTTCCACTTTCACCTACAAAACAATATCAAGCAACTGAAGGGCTATCCACAGGGGGAGGGCCCAGCTGAAGAAGTCAGCCACCTGTAGTGAGCATTATCTGGCTTTTTAGGGTTACTGACAGTGGTAAATCATAGAATCACAGAAGATTATGGCTGGAAGGGGCCTCAGGAGGTCACCTAGTCCAACCTCTGTTCAAAGTGCTTAGTGTTAGCTTAGTTTAGAATGCGATTTGCTTTTATTTCATCCTGGTCAAATCTGATTTAGATTCTTCTGATTTATAATTAATTAAAATCTTTCAGTACCTGATAAACATATTTGTTTGTTTTATCTAAAGCATTGGATGTGGTTTCGATGTGCATAAAAACTTCATTTCAAGTGACAGAGCTGGTGCATATCATTTCTTTGATGAACTAGTTATGAGCCTGCACAGTTCAGTAGGCAGCACTGAACCTTGCGAGATAGCAGCTCTGAGGGTCGCACCTGGGACTGGAAGTGTTTGCTGGGCTCATTCCATTGCATAATCCAATGAGAAGCTGCTCAGAAGACCTCACTCACTGATTTAGGGCCATTTGTAGGAGGCTGTGCGTGGGCTGAGCCAGGAGTGAGGGTTCACACAGTGGAGCAAGGGACTGGGGTGACACAGCTATACACCAGTTCAGATTGCAGAGAGGAATGTCACACTGGCCAACCAGGACCATGCTTTGGAGAAGAGCATTTTGGCTCAAGATAGCGTCCAAGAATTGCTTCTGCATCTCCTTGTCTTTGTCCATGCTCTCATTGGCCAAAGTGAGGTTGCCCCTGGCCACAACCACAATCTCCTGGGAGAGCTGCCTTTATTTCTTCTGCCAGGTTCTCAAGTTCAGCCTTCATCTCTCAGCCAGTTCCATTGTCCCCTGGGACTCTGACAGAAGTTCTACATACATTTTGTCCATGGTCTTCCTTTTCCATCCACTCAGTTTGCCGGCCTCTCTGCAGTACAGAGCAGCTCTGTTCTTGACAGTCTGGCTGTTGCAAGTCCTGTGGTTGTGAGAGCATGGGGGAGAACGGGGGACAAAAGCCAGTTGCTTGTTGGTCATATTCCAGAGGGGCCATGGTGGTTTGTTCTTTGTGTGACACCATGTCTGATGCATCTCAGACTGGGAAGAGACTCAGGGAGGTAAAGTGGTCGTGTGTGAGGAGGCTGCTGGGTGCACTGGGATTTCTGTGCGTACCGTTAGGAAGATCGAAGGGTGGGAGCGGTTAGGGTTATGTTCCTGCTTTGATTTTGCTGTTTTGTCTTTGTGCTGCAGGTGCTTTACCAAGTCAGAGAGGTTAGAGGGGATGAAGGGGTGAGCTGGATAGTAACCCTCTCTGTATCCCTTCAGACTGTCCTGATTCCCTAGGATGTTATGCTGAGGCAAGTGACCAGGAGGCAGAGCATGCTTTTACTCAAACAGGCAAAGGGAAGACCATTGAGACACGCTGTGAAGTTATTCACTAGGATGGTCCCCCACAGAAGTGCTGCAGGAGTGGAAGAAGCTTGAAAGCGACTCTTGTGGCATGGGCTTGGGTCTATTCCCTACAACATGCAAAACAATATTGAACAACTGTTCAGTCTTAAGTTCTGCTGCATCTCCCCAGCAGACATGGAGAAAATGCAGAGAAAGATGGAGAAAGACATGTATTTGAACTAACAGTCGTGTGTTACAGGGCACCTGTTCCTCAGTAAGGAGCAGACTGCATGGCTCATAAAGGCACAAACAACAATGTCCATTTGCAGAATTATGGTGTCAACCCATCACTTAAACTAGTCTCTGGGTCAGATGACTGGAGGTTAGCTAATGTAATGTCTATCTTTTAAAATGGCTGCTGAGATGATCCTGGCAATTACAGGCAATTACAGTACCAGGCAACTTGACTGAAACTATAGTGAAGAACAGCATTATTAGACATGTAGATAAACTCTATTTGCTGGGAAAGTGTCAACAGGGCTTTTGTAAATGGAAATCATACCTCACCAATCTATTAGAATTCTCTGAGGAGTCAAAAAGTATGTGGTCAAAGGAGATCCAGTAGATCTACTGTACTTGGATTTTCAGGAACCTCTGAGAAGGTCTCACACCAAAGGCTCTAAAGCAAAGTAAGCAATCATCAGATGAGAGAGAATATCCTCCCATGGATCAATAACTAATTAAAAGACAAGAAAGAAAGAGTAGGAGATCAGTCTTCACAAGGGAGAGGCAAATAACAGGATCCCCCAAAGATCTGTACTGGGACCAATGCTGTTCAACATATTCATAAATGATCTGGAAAAAAGGAGTAAAGAGTGAGGTGGCAAAATCTGCAGATGATACAAAATTACTTGAGAGTTAAGTCCAAAGCAGGCTGTGAATAGGTATAAAGGGATCTCACAAAATTGGGTGACTGGGCAAGAAAGTGGCAGATGAAATTCAATGTTGATAAATCCAAAGTAACACGCTGAAAAACAATTTCATCCATACATACAAAATGATGGGGATATAAATTAATTGTTACCACTTAAGAAAGATCTTGGAGTCATTGTGGATAGCTCCCTGAAAACATCCACTCAATGTGCAGAAGCCATTACAAAAAGCCAACAGAATGTTGGGAATTATTAGGAAAGGGACAGATAAGACAGAAAATAACATTGTGACACTATACAAATCTTTGGTATGCCCACATCTTGCATATTGTGTGCACTTCTTGTAGCCCCCTCTTGATAAAAGATTAGAATTAGAAAAGTTACAGAGAAGGGCAACACAATATGATTGGGGTACAGAACAGCATCCGTGTAAGGAGAAATTAAAAACACTGGGACTGTGCATCTTAGAGAAGAGAGAACTGAAGCGGGATAGGATAGAGGTCTATAAAAATCATGAATAGCGTGGAGGAAGTAAATAGGAAAGAGTTATTTACCCCTTCATATAACAGGAACCAAGGGTCACCCAAACGTGTTAATAGGGAACAGATTACACAAACAAAATGAAGTACTTCTCACAATTCACTGCCAACCTGTGGGACTCATTGCTGGGGATGTTGTGAAGGCTAAAAGTTTAAGTAGACTCAAAAAAAGAAGTTCATGGAGAACAGGTTCATCGATGGCTATTAGCCAAATTGTCAGGTATGCAACCCCATGGTCTGGGTGTCCCTACGATAAGATCTCATTACCAGATGTTGTCAGTGGCCATGTAGAGACATACCACTCAAAACTGCCCTTTCTGTCCATTCGCAGCACTAGGTGGACCATTTGTCTGACCCAATGTGACTTTCCATGTGTTCTTATTTATACCTCATGTAAACTATGAGCACTTGCTAAATTTCTTTCCCTGTAACCACCGTCTCACTAAACTGTTGATTTCTGCACAAATGAATGCTTGTGATCTGAAGCTGTTGAGGGCGGGGAGGTGATGCAGAGACTTTGATTGCATCACGCTTGTGGCCACATTGAGGCAGAAGGGAGAGGAGAGTTTCAGTAATCAAGGAAGAGGAGGAAGAAGAAAGGGAGCCAGGGAAATGGGCACATGGCCTTCATGCCATGGGCCTGAAAACAGTTAACAGCTGTGGCTTTAGCAGCTCACACAGCAAATTGCAGCGTAGAGCAGCCACCATTTTGGAAAGACTTTTGGGGTGGGCGGGGCAGTTGGGGGGCAATGGGCAGCATGAGCCGAGGGAGGCAGGGCCTGGATACTCAGTAGGGCTCCTAGCTCACGTCTGCCTACAACAGCAGTGATCTTGGGGCACAGTAATAAGTTGAAAATTTACATACTGACGTTGCCTCCAGGGAATCTGCCTTTTCAGGCCCAAATGGAGTTTCTGACTGGGCCATGGGTTCGGCCAAGGCAGGGCAGGAGGGTCGGACTGCAGATGGCTTCCCAGCTGGCTGGGAGTGTCAAAAAGATCCCGGTTCTCAAAAGACAACTCCTGCCTGGCATCCTCTTCTGGGTCTGGCCAGTTTTCATCCCTCTGGGGAGAGTGCAGGAAGCAGGTCCCAGTGGTGGCTGGGACAGAATGTACCCTAACTGTGCTGAAGCCGATCTAGTTCATCCAAAAACGGGCGGGTGACATGTCCCCTGCCATGTTGCAATGTACTTTCTCCTGAGCTGCTCTCTCTTTTTCTGGCACTGCTTGGCATCTTGGTCGTGACCCCTGTGCAGACATCTGCTTTGCACAGTTCACAAAAAGGTCTTTGTTCTAGCCACAGGAGCCTCCAGAACGGAGGCTTCTTCCCCAAGAGCGATGAGATCCAGGGTCTCAGCCCGGCTCTGGCAGCTGCACGAGGACATGCTGTGGGGAGTCTGGAGTGCTATTGTGATTGCACTGCAAGAATGAGACAATAGGGTCCAGAAGCAAATGGGCAAAATCTAGCTCTGCACCAGCTTTTAAAGGAAAGCTGGGGAGTCCTGGAAACTTGACACGAGAGCATGAAAGGCACACAATAAACTGACTGTCCGTTACTGACCAATCTGCTAAGCATTATGGGATAGCCATGCACAACAATTGCAGCTATACAGACAGACTGAACTAATTCGATCTGAAGCAAACCTAGTTCATTCTGCGAGAAAATCCCAGAGTTTGCAGTAAAGTGGAATTAGTGTACAGTGATGGAATGGCGCCGCACATATTCAAGAGTTTTCAAACCATATTAACTAATTCTGATCCACTATAAAGCACCCATGCAGACAAGCCCCTGGAAATACAAACATAAAAATAAACAAGGAGTCCTGTGGCACCTTGAAGACTAACAAATTGACTTGAGGATAAACTTGTATGGGTTAGAACCCACTTCCTCAGATGCATGAAGAGGAAATAGCAGTGTGCTAGGTATATATACACAGGCAAAGAAGGGCGAGTCACATTATTATGTGGAGGACCAGATAATGTGACTCACTCGTCTTTGCATGTGGAGATATATACACCCTCTGGAACAATAAAAATAAAACTAAGCTGCTTCCTGAATCACCTCATTCACCTCCATTGACAAGTAACTCTGAAATCCAGAGAAGATCATTAATGGTGGCATTTTAAGTATTCCACCGATGGCTGTTTAAGCAGAAACAACCAACTAAACGGCTTGTCTCACATTCCCAATTGCCTCCTCCAGGAGCCAAAAGCCTCAACTGCCTCCTCCTGAGTTGCTAAAACTTCCCGCTTCCTCCGCACAATTTTAGTAATGCAGCCCTCGCAGTGTAGAAAAGTTTGGAGACAATGAGAAATAAACTGAATTCAACACCAAAATAACTTACTCAGGCGTGAATGACTTGATTGGTTAGTTGCCTTCATATTTAATTAAATAAAAACCTACCTTCTAACATTTATTTTATGCTGCCACCCCACAAGAGCACCAAAGAATCCAGGGACCTTGCCCCAGGATTTAGATCCAGCCTGCTGGAAACTACCCAGGGCCTTGGCTATAGGCAGCCAAGGGTACCTGCAGTTTAGAGTTTGTAGGCAGGCCCTCGCTGCCCAGCAAATGTATTGCAGAATTCAGCAGGCAGTGACTGAGCACAAGCCAAGACTGAGGAGATCTTGAGTGCCACCATCTTGCTGAACGCCCTTCGCCCGCACCAAGTCCCTGGCTCTCCCTTAGGAATAATACTGCCTTTGAATTTTGAAAGCGCCTGGAGAGCTACAGGAAAAGTTCCCAGGAGACAGGCTATTCTTTTCAGCCCCTTCATCTGCACTCCCACGCTGGATGCCTCAAGCTATCCTGCCCCAGACTAGCAGAGTAGCTCTGGGACCTAGTGCAGAGCCAGTCTGGCTCCTCTCACCGAGGGCAGCTCAGAATGGTTTTATGGAAACTAGGTGGGTGAGGGATCATCTTCTACTGGTAAAAGAGACACAGAACTCATCTTCAGGGGTGGGAGATATACCCTGAGCATCAGGACACAATACAGGGTGGAAGGGCTTCAGTAGTTAACACTGAGAAACCATTCAGGTGAAGTGGCCTGTTAACACTATGAAGTGCATAGGACAAAAAACAGAGGAGTTGGCAGGTCCCGGATTGTTGCAAGAAGCCACAGTCCTGTGTTTAAAACCATGCGCTGGCTGAGTGATCAGTTTACACTTCCAGACCCATCTTTTGAAGGTGATGTGCAGGTTTCCTTTGAGCATCAGGATGGAGAGGTCAGATGTGGAGCGATGGCTCTGTGAGAAGCATTTGCACAGAGATGATAGGGAGTGTGTCTCTTTTACCATCTTCCTGTGTGCATTTGAAAGCAGAATGATTGTCTAATTACCCTCAAAGCTGCTAGTGGGGCATTCAGTGCACTGGAAAACTGCACCAAGTCATGGCAGGCGTGTGAGACCCAGGGACCCTTTGTCTCTAATATCCTGAGCTCAACATGGCTAGAACCCCATGGCCAGCAAGTCCCCCCCGTTTGGTTCTGTACCTCTGCCTCCCCTATGCCGCATTAGGGAACTCCCTACCTGACTCAGCTCAGAGAGACAAGCTTCCTATCATGTTCTACATCACAATCAGTAGCTGTGCAAATGATTATGACTTTCACCACGCAGCAGATCAGCTCACAGGCAGCAAAGACTCTGGTATTACACAGAAATCTCCTGTAACAAGAGGGAAGAGCGGCATAGAAAACCGCTCAGCCGAATGGTCAAGTCAAATCTCTAGTGGGTTAGTGGTCTGAAAAAACCTTCCTCATAGTGCTTTGCCAGACCAGCTCTCTATTTTCACTCCATTTTATCCACCGGCAATGGACACAAGAATGGAGCTAACCAGGAAAAAAATCCTCCATAGTTATCCCACCTTCACATATCCCAAATATCCCAGTTTCTTTGTGTCAGCCTTCTACACTAAAACCGAGGGGCAGGGCCGTCTCATGCATTGCCATCACCCTGATGGAACGTATCAGTGTGACAGGCCCCTTCACTGACAGAGCACGAGCCAGAACTTGAAATCAAACATCCAGCTCCTTCATTTATCAGGTCCTCTTCATAACAGATTCAGCTGAGGATTTGTCAGGCACCTTCTGCAGTAAGTGAACGAGAGCAACTAACATTTCAATCTCCCCTCAGCATCCTACCTACCCGTTCCCTCAGGAGCACAGAATTACCTGGATGTGCCTGTGTCCCGTAGGTTATCCTAGATACCCCTCAGCCCACGTGCGCAGCCTGGCCCCACCACACGTCTCTCTGCCAACATGGTAGCCCCGGCTCCACACAGCCATAGGGATAACACAGTCTTCTTATGGGCTGAGAAGTAGGGCTCCAGTGGGTCCATTCTCTGAGCACAGAGGGACAGACCAATGGCCCCTTGAACTCAGTAACTCACATCCAACAGCAGGCAACATCAGATTGTGCAGAAATGCATAACAATTCAATGTGACTGTGGTTAATGCAGGTGCAGAGGATATTCAATTCATCTATGTCTAATCCTCTGGAATATTTTATTAAGTCTTTGCCTCAGTAACATCTATAAACAGCAAGTTCCACAAGTCAATTATCTGCTACATCGAGAACATTCATACCATCTTTGTAGGTCTGGCTGGCGGTGAACTTTTTGCCGTGGCTGCGTGCATAGTCCTGGAGGTTTGGGGCGCTGGAGGAGCCGCCGAGCACAGTAGTGCTAAATAGTCCCGTACACTGCGACCCTGGAAAGGGTGGAGGAGATCAGCATTACATCTCCACAGCAGGCAGTCACAGACATCAGCAGAGTTAGCAGGGGAGTGGTTATCTGCCCTGTCTCCAGAAGAAGGGAGCGATGTCAGATGGGGCAAGGGATCAGCACTGGGGACAGCATGGGGAGCTTGGTACTTGGAGAGAAGGAAAGGTGCCTTACTGTCCGATAACTACCCACGTAGGGTGTACTGTCCGTCTCCTGATCCAGGAGACAAGTGTCTCCCCGTCTGAGCATTAGGATATCTACCCATCCATCTCGGGCATTTTTAAGATACCGAATTCCCTTGAAATGTAAGCAGCAACTACAGAACACTACCCTCTGCCTGCCCTCCCGCACTCTCGGGCAGGGATTTCCCCAGTTCTGTAGGAAGCAGCCAGCACCACAGGATGGGGAGGAGGAAGCAGGGAGTAATGTTAGAGAGGAGGGATTTTTCAAATGAAACAATCTGTTGATCAGGAAACAGGGAGCTTGCCTATCGCCCTACTGAGTGCAGAGAAAAATGGTTCCCATCTGGTGATCGGTCACTCTCCCAGGTGCCAGATCTCGGCTCCTCAGCACTGGGAAAAGGAATGTGTATCTCACTAGAGAGTCATTCTTTCTGATTTTCCGATACACAAACTGCTGCCCCCTCAGTTCCCAGGTCTCTCCAATCCAGGATTCTGCCTTAATGTTTCAGAGCAAGGCCGAAGAATCCCGACTGCTCCTCACCAACTGAGATTGCTATATGGGGTACAGGGCACAATTCCATTTATACCCCCACTGTCTCTCTGCAGACCCACTCAGAGCGTTCTCAGTTAAAACTTTCCAGTTGTAGAAAACAAAACCCAGCCAAAGAACTCGAATCCAATCCTAATCCACCCGTGGCTCTGCTTTCAGTAACCATCGTTATAAGCTTAGCTAGAAATCTATTGTTAAAAAAAAAAAAAAAAATCAAAGTGTATTAGTTCAAGAGTTTTGTTAACACCGATGGACAAAATCCCTTAGAGACTGTGAAAATAGTGCCATATATTGTGCTATTCTGCAGGTTCTGGATGTGTCTCCATAAATCAAATGCCATAAATGTCCATTATCCAGTTAATTGTTGTCTCTTCTCTCTAGGCAGCTGTCACAGGAGCAGTCTCATGGACACTTCAGGGCGTGCTGATTATGTACCCAGGCAAGCATCTCTTTTGATGGAATTTTAATGCATTGCCCTTTAATTTAATGACTAGCCTTTGTTCTCAAACTATGAGGCAGCAGCAAAACCTGGGACTGATCAATTTTCACTATTCTACCCATAACGTCACTTCAGACAGATTCCCTTGAATTCATATTCCCAACACCCCCCTCGGCCTCCCCGGGGGAAATGCCGCAATTTTAATCTTCAAGTCTCTCATCAAGTACCCACCCTAACTATCCTCACTGTTCCTTCTTGGAGCTGTACAAACTCAGAGAGCCACGCAGCACCAGACATGCTGCTCCAAATAAGGACATACGCTGACAACTACTTTTCTATTTGCTGATGTCTTCACTGAGCTCGTCAGGACCTGGCACAAGAATTCTTCTTCAGAGGACCCTCTCTCAAAGATTTGATAGAGGGCTGCAGAATCCTTCCCATCCAGAGCTCTGCCCTGTAGCCATGACTGAATGCCAACTCCCCACCCTCAGAGAGGGTTGTGCAAGTGAAGGTTTGAACCTTCTCAGGAGCAGGCAGAAAGGAAAAAGTTGGCATTGTCATTACCTGCTCCGGAGAGAAAGAGGAGCTCATTCTCCAGGTCTCCCAATTTGTCATGTGACACGGTCTAAATACCCCTTTTAACTCTGAGATTCTCTGGTGCACGAATAGAACCCAACATCATATCGTCTCCTTCCTCTTCTTCTCCTTGCTGATTCTCAGTTAACTGCAAAGCATTCTGGGATTTTTAGACTGCTCATGGACTCACCTCTGCCTTCCACCCAGAGACAAATTCCTTTTTAATTTTTCTAAAGGAGCAGTGTTTGCTGATGTGAAGCAGCTAGCTCAAAACAGCTCATGTTTCCTGTCCGAATCTTCATGAGAAAGACAATCTGTAGAAAATACCCCTCCCAAGGAACAGGAATCTCCACATCCGCTCACATCAATGGCCCATTCAGACCTGTAACCACCACCTACTGCTATTCTGGATGAGACAAATGACCACCCCCTCTCCCTGCCATTGCACCAGTCCATTTAGTCCAGGATCTCGCCTCTAGCCCAGGGGTAGGCAACCCCCGGCACACGGGCCAACAGTGGCACACGAGCCCATTTGGAGCGGCACTCGGCATCCTCTGTGGCGCCACAGAAATCGCCACTCCTGCCACCAAAAGACACTCCAAGTGGCTTCTTTCAGGGGCGGCTGCAGTGCGGGGGTCCCTGCCATGTTCACACCCCAGGCACACCATGTAAAGAAGCCGTCCAGTGCGGCTCCTCCCTGTGGTGTGCCGCCGCCAAAAGGAATGACTCCAGGTAACTGGGGGTAGGGGTCCCCAGGCACACTGCTGAGAGAAGCCCCTCCAGGTGGCTTCTTGCCATGAATGGGCTGTCGGCACCAGCTGAGGGTCGAGGAGGAGGGGCCGGCACAGGGGTCGGCAAAGGTTGCCAGCCCCTGCTCTAGCAGTTGCCAGCACCAGACACTTCAGAAGAAGATGTAAAGTGTTTCCACGTTTCACTGCGCACCGCTATGCCATATAGGAAACTTGATACCTAACTTCATAACTCATTCATTACCTGTAGCAGGACTATGGATTTATCCTGAAATTGTGACATTAGTTTTCCATCAGCTTCCAAAGGGAGTTAATTCAGTTCACATGACCAGAATGACTTCTTTGGGTACATCTAGTGCCGTACAGCAATAGAAGAGGCATTGGGCTTGGCCAGCCAGTGACTGGCTCAGAGAACAACTTCCAGGTCAGGCAGGGGAGATCACAGCTACCAGAGTGAGAGTTTGCATTGTAGCACAATCTCTAATCACCACAAACAACAGAAGAACACAAAGAGGTTAATGAACTGCATAGCAAGAGATCCACGCCTACTCACAGGGCTGAGGAGAAGGCTATGGAAAGGAAGTGAGAGACTCAGAGAGAAAGCGGGTGCTCAACCCCACTGCAATAGCAAGAAGAAACAGGACTCTTCCTGGATCTGGCTAGCTCAATACAATTGGCTGGGTCAGGGAGAATGAACGTACGGATCTGCAAGGTTTTAATATGGGTCATTTCTCCATAAGGACTCTACATAACCTACTCCTCTAACCCTGCTCTGCCTGATCATCTCTTGGACCTTATTCTCTCACTTTCTACCGTATTTCCACACTGAGCCTGCCTCCTGGAACAGCCTCCCTCCATTTGCACTATGGCTGACTTCATTCACCATCTTGGAAAGGTGCTGATCTCCTTCCAGGACTGTGCCATATCAGTCAGACCCTCCAGCAGTAGAGATCTCTCTGAACTGTGCCTGTTGAAAAATTCAGGGAGCAGCCATAGTGATCCATGCGTACTAATCAGCTACAGCAGGTGCAGTTGGGGGCTGTGGCTAACTGCTCACAAGAAAGGAGTTTTTCACAGAAGTAAGCAATGGGCTATCCTTTCACAACAGGGCTGTGTGTATAGTTCCCTGAAAGTCTGGGCTTCAAGCCCTTAGTGCTCCCATGGAGGTACAAACAGTTCGCACAGAAGCATTAGCTCTACGTTCAGACCGGAATTCCGATCAGACAGCCACTTCCCACGCTTTATATCACAGCCCTTCAAATGTGCGGGGTTCTGTAGCCCTTCCATGTCCCAGCAGCACATTTTAACAGAGTAAACCTGACTCAAACAGCCATGATGATGGCTGGGGGTGGAGGGTGGTGACAGCAATATACTGGGAGTCCTCTCTTGCCATCTCCCTTTTGTGATTGTAAACACTGGGGTGTTATACCTGAGTACAAGCACCCATCCTTCGCCCGTCAGAGACGCTGGCAAGGTCTGTTAGTGGGGAAGGAGGCTTAGCCCGACACTGGGGCAGGACTGGCTTAGGGCCCAGCAGCTGCAGCAGGTGGCAGGGGCTAAAAGACCTACCCACAAGAAAAGGTGCTGAAGTGCAAGCCAGAGAGAATCAGTCTAAGCCCCGCCGTCCTTCCTACTCCTATCCGCAGACACAGAGAAAACACATTTCAGATTTTGAAGGGCATCAGGCTAGATTTCCATGAGGCAGACAAAGGCATTTGGAAGGAAGAGATGTACTGACTGTTTAAATACATAACAGAAATAAATACCAGGGAGGGAGAGGAGTTATTTAAATAAAGTGCCAATGTTAACACAAGAACAAATGGATATAAACTGGTCAATAGCTAGTTTAGACTTGAAATTAGATGAAGGTTTCTAGCTGGGCTTAAATGACAGCAAGGGAGGTTTAGGTTGGACGTTAGGGAAAAATTCCTACCTGTCAGGGTGATTAACACTGGAATAAGCTGCCTAGGCAGGCTGTGGAATCTTCATCCTTGGCGGTTTTTAAGAGTAGGTCAGACACACACCTATCAGGGATGGTTTAATGGGGGTCCTTGGTCCTGCCATGAGTGCAGGGGACTGGACTCGATGACTCTCATGGTCCCCTCCACTTTCTAGGATTCTAACTATCAGAGGAATGCAGCTCTGAAACTGCTGCGGGGACCACAAAAAAAAAATCTAACTGGCTTCTGGCCTGATCTTGATAGATACATGGAGGAAATTGCATGATGAGACTGCCTACAGTGGCATGTCTTTAAATCTTGATTGAAAGAGTTCAGTAACTCAGCCAAAGGTTAGGGGTCTCCTACAGGAGTGGGTGGGAGAGGTTCTAAGGCCTGCAATGAGCAGGTGGTCCAACTAGATGATCATGAACCTCCCTTCTGTCCTTAAAAGTCAATCTGGATTCCTAGTAACTCGCCCAAGAAGAAAGGCATCTAACGGGCTGCACAAGTAAGCTGTTGGCACAGATCCCTCTGTGCAGACACGGTGCCCCAAGGAGAGCAGTGCCATATACACCCCCCCTTACAGCGGTGATTACATGGCGCCATTCATTCCTTCAGCTCACTCTGCTTCTCAGACTCTGCCGTGCATAGGGCTAGTCAGAAGAGCTTTCCTACGGACAATCTACGTAAAGAGCCACAGACTCGGGCCTGGTCTAAAAACTGACCAAAGTGAGCTGCTTCTGACAGAACAGTGCTGGTGTACACACTGCACTAGCACAGATACGAGTGTGTGCACGCACGCACGCACGCACGCACGCACACCCCACTGCCAAAACTGCCCTGTTTTTTTCAACAAAATAAAGCTACCTTGGCAAGCAGTGTAGGCTGATGTCGGCTCAACTGGGGTGAGACGGTGTCAATGTAGACACTGCGCCCCCCTTCTACTGTTGTGCCTGGGCGATTCTCCACCCGCTAGGGCAGCCTTGTCAGTTTCTTAGATAAACCCTGAAACCGACTTGGCTGCCCAGTTCCTCATGGAGAGCAGGCAAAAGGGAAGGCCCAGGCAGTGTCCTTTGGCTCATGGCTCAGCTATGGCTTGTCTGGAGCATGAGAGGGTAGTGAGAAGCCAGTACCTTGGAATGGGAGGAGGAAGCCTGGGGCTAGCTCCCAGTCGGAAATGGGTGTGGGGGAAGGAGAGTAGACTGGGGTCTCGGTTCCCCACACTGCCTCTCCGAGGTCAGTGGAAGTGCCCCTGGGGGGGATGCACACCAGTGGCCCAAAGAGGGCAGTGTGGGCATCAGCCACCTCAGTAGTTATAGGAAGGGGCTTGCAGCAGATTTATGTTAAGTCAACTTATTTTTCTAGTGTAGACAAGACTTCACAGTAGTCAAGGACCCTTTTTACAACTCAGCAAAATGTAGTCTGCAGAAGCCTCTTCCAATATGTAATGACATCTAAAAGCCCAGGAAAGTTAATAGGTAGCTTGAGAAGGATTTCTAGGAGCACCATAGCCAGGGTATCCTATCTTTATAGGATAGAAACAGGGGGCCAGCTAGTAATGCCCAAACCTCTGGGGCATTCCTCACTGACGCTGACACTAGGAAGATTCAGTCTCCACAGCCAGGCACTAAAACAGCTTTAACCTAACGGGTCAGTAGATTCCCTTAACTGGTAAGAAGAAAGTTCAAACCCTAAGAGGAGTTCATTGCACAGATATGGAGGAAAAATCTCTTGTCTGGAAACGTCTGACTCCCAAAGAACAGGGACTCGAGCTAATGTTGCTTGTGCTTAAGATGCAAGTATTTTTAAGAACGTCTCTTTGCCACTTTGTGGCGTATAACGGCAATCTGAAAGGTCTGAAGCTTGGGGAGTGTTTTTAAGCTTAGGAGTTGCAACCAGTGCCGACAAGTTTTTTTCCCCAGCTTCAGCTGGCACTCTAGCTATGAAAGGCTACTGATGGGCACTGAGCTTGTCATCACTGAACAGGTTATGGTTGATGAGTCCTCTCCGTTCCCTTGAGGGCAAAAATCTTTCAAGAGGAAGACGGGATTATAGACAACAACCCATCTAAGGGAACAGCCTTACAAATGAATACATTAACCCAGCTGTGATACAAAAAGCATGCCT
Source organism: Pelusios castaneus (assembly GCA_007922175.1). Classification (NCBI taxonomy): domain Eukaryota; kingdom Metazoa; phylum Chordata; order Testudines; family Pelomedusidae; genus Pelusios; species Pelusios castaneus. Next base: position 34,411,119 of record ML685765.1, on the reverse strand, counting down.
TTGTCAGCCCCGTACAGACCCCAAGCTCAGCCCCATATCAGACTTTGGACAGGCACTTTTCCCACCCTCCATTAGGCACCATGAAATGTGCTGCAATGGGAGCACATGTGCTGCTCTGCAATTATACATCTGCTATGAAAGATAGCGTGTCCATGTTCATTAGTAAGGACCTTGGCTTTGTGAGGGGCTGAGAAACAAAGGAGAAAGAAAACTGTACAGGAAACTTATTGCATGCTGTAACATTACATAAGAGGACACAATACATACACAGACATACATGGAACTTGAGCCAGATGGACGTGTGGAGGGATGGACAGACGCACACACAGATACAGAGGTAGAGGTGAACAGGTCGAGTACAGGCTCGTACCTAGGCCACTTTGCTTCATCTCGGAAGCTTGTCTGGAGTAGGAGGTGAAGAGACGATACCCTGTGGATTTGGAAGAAGACTCAGACAGCACCTGCAGAAACAAATGGTGCAGTCAGCTTTCCTGGCTGCTCTACTCATCACGCTCGGACTTCACAAAAGACAGTAAGAAGAAGAGAAGGGTTGGTCTCATTTTAAAGAGGGAGGTTGGAGGGCCAACGATCAAAGGCACAGAGTGATTCTCACTGACAGCCCAAGGAAGGCAAGTGTTCACCTTCCTTTTGCACCCTGAGAAATCTCACCCTGTAACTCAGCACGAGGCTGAGAATGGAACTCAAGGAGGCCCAATCCCCACACTCTAGCTCTGATCACCAGAGCATGCGCCTTTCCCTCTACAGCCCTCACAACTCATGTCAAGTGGGGTTCTCTCCACACAGGAATCACCAGATGGGGCCACAACAAGGTTCCGGCCAACTCCCCGCACCCTGACTGACAGTACCAGGTGCTTCCGATGGAACGAACAGAAAAGGCCATTTGGAGTAAGCCATCATTTTTCATCCAGCTTCCAGCACTTGGAGGGTTAGGGACACCCAGGGCATGGGCTTACATCTCTGACCACCTTGGCAAATTCCCATTGATGGACCTATCTTCCAGGAATTTATCTAGCTTTTCTTTTTTTCCTGGTACCTCATGATAGTCTTGGCCACCACAACATCCTCTGGCAAGGAGTTCCACTGGTTAGTTGATTATTGTGTGAAGAAATACTTTTTAGTTCATTTTAAACCTGCTGCCTATGAATTTCATTTGGTGACCCCTAGTTTTTGTCTTGTGAGGAATAAATAACACTTCATTTACTTTCTCCACACCTGTCAAATCCTATAGACCTGTATCACACTTCTCCTTAGTCATCTCTTTTTCCAAGCTGAAAAGTCCCAGTCTTCTTAATCTCTCCTCAGATGGAAGCTTTTCCATACCCCTAATTATTTTAGTTGCTCTTTCTGTATCTTTTTCATTTCTTATATATACACGTTTTTTGAGGTGGTCAGTAGTGTATCCTTACTGCTATATCCTTATTATTCAAGCATGGAATTACTATCCAGAGAGATTCTATGGCACAGTTTGGTTCATTTAAGACTTTTATTTCATTTGACTGCTTTTTTTCACATATAGGCTATGTCTACACTTGTTCAAATAAGTCGACTTAGCATGCCCACACTGTAAATTTAGGTTGACTTAAAGTCGACCTTGCCAAATCAACTTAGAAAGTCCACACTGGACACCTAAATCGACTTGTAGGGGCTATGTGGACCTGGGAGTGGTGCATGGTGGGAAGGGGGGGGGCATCCAAGAGGTGCCTGCCTTCCCCGGGCACCCCTTCAAAAGTGCCAGGGAGCTCAGCATTTTCCCCATTGTACCAAAGCACATGGGGGCTGAGCAGGACAGGGACAGGGGCAGGGTATAGGTGGAGGGTGGGAAAGGCTGTGTCCTGCCCTGTGGGTGGGCACGCCAGACTCTGGCTGTGCCAGGCACCCTGGGAGCGAGGTCAGTGGGGGAGCCCTGGGGACCCTTAAAGTCGACTACGGGCTAGGCCATGTCTACACTGGCTTAAGTCAACTTAATAAAGTCGACTTAGCCAGTAAGTCGAAGTAAAACTAGGTTTTATTAAGTCGACTTTAAAATTTCCTTGTCGACTTAAGCAGCAGCTTAAATTGACTTAAGGAAACTGTAGTGTAGACGCAGAGTAAATTAAGTCGACTTAAGCGGGCTTAAGTCGACTTAATGTACAAGTGTAGACGCACCCATAGTGCCTCTCCCCCACCAGTATGACCTATTTTGTCCTTCCTGTATATTTTGTACTCTGGTGTTACTGTGTCCCACTGATTATCCTCATTCCACTGAGTTTATAGAGCCCTGTGCGGATACAAATATGTGGATCCGCATCCGATCTGCATCCGCAAGAAATTGTCTGCGGATATCCGCATTGTATCTGCGGATGCGGACATCTGCGGATTTGCAGGGCTCATAGAGTTTCCATGATGCCTATTATATCAATATTTAATATGAGGCACTCAAGTTCACCCACCACCCATTTTATCCTCTTCCATTCTCTCCTCCATACTAGGATCTAGAGAATCTCTATTAATAGATACCCCCCAAGGGATGTCTCTGTCAAAGCCATGTGTTCGTTTGCACCTCTCAGCTTTCCCCTAGCTCTTACTTTAAAAACTGCTCTAAGACCTTTTTAATTTTACATGACAGCAATCTGTTTCCACAGAGGCGGTTTTTGGGGTAGGTGAAGCAGGTGCACACATAGGGCCCTGAGCAGTAAGGGAGCCCCATCGCTTACTTCGCCTATCCCAAAAGCCGTGTCTGCCTCAGTCGGCATCAGGAGGAGAAGCTGGCTCAAGGGGCCAGGGCCATGTGGGGGGAGCTGGGGCTGGAGGAGGGGTGTGAGGAAGCGAGGAGAGCAGGGCCACAGAGGGGTGCCCCCATGGGCCTATAGGGGGCACCTGTGGTCCTATGGGGGCCCCACAATGAGCCTTGAGCTAGGGGCCCCAATAGCCAAAGGCTGCCTCTGGGTTTCCATTTTGGTTTTATGTGAAGCCCGTCTTTCTTGCATAGGCTCCCGTTTCCCAAAAGGTTCTCCCATTCCTAAACCCCTCCTCCGTATCCCATCATCTCACCCACACACTGAGGCCCTGCAGTTCTGCCTGGCTAACTGGACCTGCGTGTGGAACTGGAAACATTTGGGAGGATGCTACCATGGAGGTCCTGGACTTCAATTCTTACCTAGCAGCCTAAATTTGGTCTCCAGGACCTCACCCCTGTCCTTCCCTATGTCATTGGTACTCACATGTACCATGACCAGCTCCTCCCCAGCATCACACATAAGTTGTTTAGATGTCTGAAGAGAATTTCAATCTTTGCACCTGGCAGGCTAGTCACAGTGTTGTTTTCCCAGTCATCACAAATCCAGCTGTTTCTAATGCTCGAGGCCCCTTTTACTATTACCTGTCTTTTCCTAATAACTGGAGATCCCTCCCTTGGAGAAGTATCCTCAGTGCATCTGGAAGGAGAGTCTCAACTACGCAATTGAGCCTAAGGCCAAGGAGCAAGGTCAACCCAGCTGATCTCAGCTGCCTTGGCAGGACAACGGATGGACTGTCCTGGAAGTCTCTTGGTCTATGGCAGACTAAGAACTTTGTAATAAACCTCTGCTGCCAAATGCAAACCACAGACAGCCTGCATCACTAGTTCCCATGAGCCTACAAGAGGCAGATGGTCAGCTCTCGTAGCTTCCAGTTCAACTTCATGAGAAGCCCAAGAAAAAACAAATTAAACCAACGTAGCCTGGAGAGAACAATGGTACATTTACTCTTAATAAATCTGTTTTCCCCACTGCCATTTATTCCCCTCTCTAACTCCTTTAATGGCAATAAGTCAAACACTGGTGTACGGTTAAAGGTGAGTCCCAGGAAACGCAAGTACGGGCAGGAGGACTTGATCAGAACAACTGAGACGACAACTGCCCCGTTACCTCCATGGACCCAGCTTTCCGGTTGCGGATCAAAGGTGATCTCCGCTGAATGCAGATTGGCTCAGAAGGCTGGGGTGACCTTGGCTGTGCTTGGTCTGTCTCATCAATGCTCTTCACTCTGGAGAGATCCTCCATGCTGCCCTGGTCTGGCTTCTTACCATCATTCTGCATGAAGAAAATGCTTGCAGCATCACTCAATCACTAGCAGTGCAGGGCCTGCTGGGGTTTACGGAAGGGGAAAAACAGGCCCTGCAGAAGTCCAGCGAGGCACTTCTCATCACACTTCATTCTTTACATTTCCCACACAGAGCCTGGAAACCTGAGGCAGACACAAAGTACGCAGCCAACTGGGGAAATGGCCCCAGCTGACCTCTAGCCACAGGAACTGCTACTGCAAGAGCAGCCTGAGAAAGGGCCATGACTGGCTGACTGAAGCACCACAGAATGCAGCTGAGCTGCTCGGCATGTGCTTGCCAGAGCATGACTAAGGATTCTGGGCCAGACGGTGCCTGGCTCTTCTTTGAGCACACTGAGGAGAACCCAACAGCCTGCTCCTCCAGTATCACACATACTCTCCTGAATCCCAGCCCTCTTCTAAGGATCTGGGAGAAGTGGGCCCATGGCTTCACCGATCTTTCATCAGCACACTGCATCCTCCTGAGCAGCTGTGCAATGTGTCCCCTGCATACCATCTCCCACACAATCCCGTGACACAGCCAGGCTCCTCAAGCAGACTCACCTCTGCTGATGCAGGTCGAAAGCCAAACCCTGTAGGGGCACTTCCATCTTCTTCACAGCCCTTCACACCAGGGCTGAAATGCAGCTCTACATGAAAACGCTCCTCTGAAGATGGGTCCTGAGAACATGAAAACCAACCCTCCCGCTTCAGTGCGGGCTCTGCTTCTGGCCCAAGGACCATCCTCCGCCATACCAAAATAGCACACAACCAAGCACACTGCTCAGGCGGAAACACAGATGCAGTGAGGCAGACCATAGACTAATCTTTGCTTTACGTCTCCCTCAGCAGCATTGAGCTGGGGCACTTGGGTTAGTGTTACTTATACCACAGTACCCCCCAGAGGACTTATCAGGGCTGGGCTACGCAAACATATCCAGAGACACAGCCCTCGGACGCCTTCAAAACTGAGCCCACGCTGGCTGAGTCCCACACCTTCCTGGACTTCTGCTTTATAGAGGATGGCTCCTCGCATAACATAGACCAAGGAATCTTACCCAGGGATACATCCTTGCTGAGCTACAGCAGATCTTTTGGAGATGACCAAACCCTTGTGTAAGTTGTTCCAATCATTAATAACCCTCGTCCAAATGTCTCTGCTTTCAGCTTCCAGCTATTGGCTCTTTTTTCAAATAGTGAACAGAAATGTTTACTGGATATTTTTGCCTTTTCTGTATCATTGACAATCTTATCATCTAGTAACAGACTTACACCATTGCTAGGATTTATTTTCTGGATCTTTAAAAGATTCTCTTATTGTTCTCTTGACCCTAGGAACTATAGATTTTTTCCTCATTGATTCCTTTGGCACCCTTATCAACTGTCTGCATTTCACAACTGCTAATTTAATAGATTTTGTGATCATCTATCTGGCCTTCTGCATAACACAGGCCACAGAACCACATTCAGTGATTCCCACCTCAAGCCCATTATTTACAGACTTTGCTATCAACCTCCCCATTTCCTCACTTGGACATGCCTACATGCAAGTCTGTATTGCTCTTCTCTTTACCCTTTTTAGTTGGGGTGAGGGTTTTAGGGTTATGGATTTTTTATTTTTAAGACATCTTTTAGTAGGCACTCAAAACAACTCCCAATTATCATTAGATTGTTTTTAGTTTTTCTGACTAGTCTGTCGTTTTTAATCAGAATTGTTTTCAGGTTGGGAAATTGCCCTTTTAACAGTACCAAGTAAAGACATTACTGGTAAGGCAATATTCAGTTTGCAAACAACATATGCAATTAAGTCATGATCTCTCTCACCTAGGCAACCACTAGTTTTTAGCTCAACAATTAAATTTATCTGTATCAACACAATATAAGCCACAAATGCCATAGCTCCTCAGACCCTAAATGCCAATATCACCCCCTAAATTGAAAGAGGGTTAATGAGCTTTAGCTGTCAGTGAGTCAGAAGGGCTCAGTTAACCTTTCCCTACAGAATTCCAACACTTGATGACACAGTCAACCTATTACAAACCATCTCCTGAGTCTAAGGGTTCTGCCCTAACCACTCACAGATAATGCAGTCTCCTCTTCTAACAATAACTGGGGGACAGAGGGTTATTTCTTCTTTTCCCCCAGCAGTGAAAGACCGCCTCTAATAAAAGGCTCTTACAAGTGGCCTCCAATACTGCTGGGACCCTCCCTGTCAAGCAAAGCTGATTGCAGAAGTGCCTGATCATAGATTGAGCTAGTCATAGATTAACCCTGTGACTGGGAGGAGCTGTTTGGCAGCAGGTTACTTTTTAATACCGATATGAAACTCCTGCAACTAAATGAAGGGTTTGGTCTATAGATTCTTCCCACATGGGAAATCCTGGCTTTAGAAAGTTGCGGTTGGGCGGCACTTCAGAGCTGGAAACTCACCATCTCACATTTCAGAAAGAAATCATGAAGTCAGTTTTGGGGCCTCACTGCCTGTTATGACAGAGGCACACCAACGCCAATGCCTGGCCTCTGGGGCCAAGAGAATGAGTGCAAGATCCTGAGTGGCTACTGTCTCGCAGCACAGGAGAAGATTTTATTCCAATTCTCTCTCTCACCTTGTTGTTGTCCTCGTACAGCATGATAACAATCTGGGTCATGTAGTTCAGCTCTGAGATAGCACTCAAATAGTCCATGGCTCTCTTCCACTGCTGGTCCTTGGACTCCTGACACACAGACACAAACGGCTGCATGGAATAAGCAATGGCAGACAACTTGCAGCACTAAGTGAAATGCGTCTTCGAGGGTTTCCTCTACACAGTGTAACATGACTGTCGGCACAGAAATGCCTTATTCAGCCAGAATGGAGAGAGAACTTCCCAGGGAGAAACACTGGCAGAAAGGGCCACTATAACCAGTGCAACAGCCCAGGTCAGATTTTAGCACAGTCAACAGAATGCAACCCTCTAATCCATGCTGAGAAATAACCAACAGCAGTTTTCCCACCACGCTGGCTCTCAACTGGTGGTCTGCAGAATGGAACATCTGAGAAGCAGTGAAAAAATGGTGTGGGGCGAACAGAAAGGAAGGAGGGTTGCTCTTACAAAAGTGTCTGGATGAATGAAAACACTGCAGAACTTTGGACGGAGCATTTCTGAGATGGGAAGGGGAGCACATCCTGCAGTGCCGTGCCCCTGACCCCCCTCCAGGGTTCAGACATACCCACAAGGCAGCACATCCTGCAACACAGGATCCTATGACACCAAAGCATGTGGGATGCGGTGACAGCCTCAGAAAAAAACACCCCTGCACATTGACCAGGAAGTTAGACGTCATATATGGCCACTTTCCTCAGATACAGAGAGCTGCCACAGGCATAAAGAATCAGAGAAGATTCCAGCTGGAAGAGACCTCCAGAGGTCATCTAGTCCACACCCTGCTCAATCAGGGCCAAACCAGAACCCGTACCTGGTAAGCAAGCCCCAACTCCTACAAAGCTCCTGGCACAAGCGATGAGAGTGGATCATAGAACACAAGGTGTTCAAGAGGCAGTGTCTTTCTTAGTCCTCCTATTTCCACAGGGAGTGTGTACACGCACACACGCCAGCCCAACCAATGAGGCTCAGGAAAAGATTTCTCTAATCCAAGCTCTGCAGCAATGTGAAATTCTAGGCTCTACTCTCAAAGGAGAGACAGGGCTCAGTCACCAAATGCCAGGCCCTTCCACTCCCTTCTCTCTGAAGAGACCCACTCACACATCTGCAACCTCAGCTCACTTTCTCCAGGAAACACTGAGTCATTGACTTGGAACTAAAAGACCATCTCTAGAGAGGAGCTCGCCCCTGCTCAAGAAGAATCAGCTCAGCTTCCCTTGCTGTCCGAGAGCAGGATGGGGAGGGGAGAGTCTCATATCCAAACTCTCGCACTTGGGCCCTCTGTCACCCTTCCTCACATCCAGTAGCACCTTATTTCAGGAGCTATGCCGCCCAAATATGACCCTTTCTTGTTTCCCACTGAAATCAGTGGGGCCAGTTTTGGAATGAGCCATTATTCAGAAAGCCAAAGGAGGGAGAATCAAATCCTTAGAAAAACAATCCTCCGCATGCCAGCACTGATAAGAAACCACCCCATGCAAACACAGCCGAGATAGCACTGGTCAGAAGCTAGTGGTACAAGTCATCAATAGGAGAGTTAACTAGGGAGGTCATCTGTAGCCACCCATAGTCCATCCTGAAAAGGGCTGATGAAGAAAGGGGGAGGTTTACCCTGTGGTTCTGCTGGCAAACTTACATCCAAGAGCCCCCCATATCGGAAGATGCTGAGCAGGGAATGTACGTGGCTCTCACTGGTAAAGTATAACCGCGTCCGAACGTGGCGACCCGGGGACAGGACTCCTCTTGAATACCTAAATCAAACCAGCCCCAGTATTAGTCACAGTGCAACTTAGTTCACAGAGAATCTGTCAGACAATGGTATCTCTGCGCACTCGAGTAAACTAACTCTGCAGGAGTAAACGCAATCAAGTTACAGGGCAGCAGAGGCAGGATAAGCTGTGAGGAGCGAGTGGGCTATACACAGCATCCAAGGAACAGGCCTGTAGGAATGGTGGTGTCCTTTCCCCAATCAAATACATGCTTTCCTCTGCACAACACTCCCCCCTCCCCAGGCTGATACCTCATGGCCGTGATTTAACATCACCTGCTGGTCCAGCTATGCCAGCGTATGGCATGGCCCACTCAGGACGCTAAGTGCCCCGAAGGTGCCACCATACAGCAAGGTCCTTACAAGGGGTGCAGCTTGTTGACAGACTCATCCTCATGGGTTCTTTGCAAGTCCAACTGGATCTTCTTGATGAGAGGAAGACAGAAGCCAATAGCAATCTCCAGCTTCTCCTCCTTATTTATCCCATACTCCTGAAGTAAGAAGAGAAAGAAAAGAACACAAAGAACGGCCACACTGGGTCAGACCAATGGTCCATCTAGCCCACCTTGTTTTCTGACAGCCGCCAGTATCAGATGCTTCAAAGAGAATAAATAGAACAGGGCAATCATCAGGTGAGCCATCTCCTATTGTCCAGCCCCAGCATCTGGCAGTCAGAGGCCTGTGGACACCCAAAGTGTGGGGTTGCATTCCAGACCATCTTGGCTAATAGCCATTGATGGACCTAGCCTCCGAGAACGTCTCTAATCTTACTTTAAACCCAAATATACTTTTCACCTTCACAACATCGCCTGACAACGGGGGCCGCAGACTGACTGCGCATTGTGTAAGAAAGAAATTCCTTGTTTCTTTTAAATCTGCCGCAATTAATTGAGTAATCTCTGCTTCTTCTATTGCATGAAGGGATAAATATAAATATAACACTTTCTCCACACCAGTCAAGACTGTATAGACCTCCATCACAGTGCTCTTAGCCTTCTCTTTCCCCAGCTGAATAGCCCCAGTCTTCTCAAATGGAAAGTGATCCATACTCAATTATTTCTGTGGCCCTTCTCTGTAACTTTTCCATTTCTACTATAAACTGTAAATGCACATTGGACAAGTGGTTTCAGAAGACTATACACAATGACTCCAAGATCTCTTTCTTGAGTGGTAACATCTAATTTAGACCCCATCATTTTTATGTACAGCTTGGATTATGTTCTCTAATGTGCATTACTCTGGGTTTATCAATAGGGAATTTCATCCGCCGTTTTCTGACCCACTCTCTGAGTACTGTGAGATCCCATTTTAACTCCGCAATCTGCTGTGGATTTAAATATTTTGAATAATTTTGTATCATCTGCAAATGTTGCCATCTCACTATTTACTTCTTTTTCTAGATCATTAATGAATGCTGAAAACACTGGTCCCAGTAGAGATCCCTAGAGGGCACCGCTATTTACCTCTCCCCATTCTGAAAACGGACCATTTATTTCTACCCTTTATTTCCTGCCTTTTAATCAGTTACCAATCCACGAGAGGACCTTTCCTGTCATCCCATGACTGTTTGCTCAAGAGCTTTGGTGAAGGACCTTGTCAAAAGCTTTCTGAAAATCTAAGCACGCTACATTATGTCTATACCGATTCCACTGTGTCAGGCTCCATGGATCAACACAGCAGGATCAACTGAGTGGCCAGTGGAGAGCCACGCATCCAATCTTGGAAGTGCTCTCTGTTCGACACAGCAACTCCAGCCTCTCTGAAAAGCGTAATGCTGGGTTGAACAGAGGGCATTTCCCCGTATGTGCAGTGCAGTGAAGATGCTGTGGTAACGGAGTGCAAGTTAGTCTTTAATAGTGCCACAGGACTCCTTGTTCATTTATTTTTATAACCAACTAATTGAAATTGATGAAATTATATATCCTAAAGAAAACCAGTGAGAAGTGCCTGCCAAGGCAAGGACCTTCCAGCACTTCATAGGTGGTAAGAAGGAACCAAGAGGGAAGGGGGCTGGCAGCGCCCTATATCCTGGCCTATATACTGTATCTAGTGTATATACTTATACACTGCAGAGGGCCCTACAGACAGCGTGTGTGCATGTGACACGCACACACAACTAGCATGGAATGGACATGAGCAAGCATTCGAAGAAGAACTTGAGACCACAAGCTAAAATCAGACTTCTGGAAGGGGTACAGTAGCCTGGAAAGATTGAGAAGCACTGCTGAAATCCATTTAGGGCTCAATCAAGTGTTGCCTCTTCCCTTTTGGTTCCAGGGCTTGCTGTTCCAAGAAGCAACCAATGACATCTAGAAACTGCATTTCTGCACCCCATTCCGAGGTGACATGGTCAGTAAATATGAGATAGTTGAAATTCCCCATTATTATTGAATTTTCTATTTTTATAGCCTCTCTGATTTCACTAAGTAGGGAATAAACACGGTCACCATCCTGGTCAGGTGCTCAGTAATATATGCTATACTCTTACCATTTAAAGATGGAATTTCTATCCAGGGAGATTCTATGGCACAGCTTCTTTAACATTTTGACAGTATTTGATGGCTTTCTTTTACATCTAGTCCCACTGCTCCACCAGGACAATCTTTACTAGCATTCCTATGTATTTTCTACCCTGCTATTACAGCATCCCACTGATTGTCGGTATTGCACCACATTTCTATGATGCCATTATATGAATATTCGCACTTAGTACGAGGCATTCAAGTTAGTATTTAGACGTCTAGGATTTGTATAGAAGTACTTATTAAAAAAGTGTCATTTTTTAGTTGTCTGCCATCATGTGAATCAACTAAATGGGAAGCTTTCATTTGACTACTTCTCTTCAATTCTTACCTTTGGTTTACCAACCTCTAAACTCTCTTCTTTGCTAAAATATAGCGAATGCCCATTACTAGAGCCTCGCCTGCAGGCCAGCTCTGTCTGAACCACATGCTCCTCCCTGTCCATCCCATTTCCCCAGGTCTTAGTTTAAGAACTCCTCTCCAATCTTTTAAATTTTACATGCTAAGAGCCTGGTTCCATTCTGCTTTAGGAGGAGCCCATTCTTCCAGTGTAGACTCCCCCTTTCCCAAAAGATTCCCCAGCTCCTAATAAACTGGAATCCCTGCTCTCTACACCGTTGTCTCATCCTAGGACACTCGCACCATGACAACTCACAGACACTGAAACTGATTTTTTGGGGCCACATCCTTACACATGCTAAATATCAAGGCTTCTTCATCCCCAATCCTAAACGTGGTAAAAATGTGGTATTTGTTTTATATAAAATACTAGGGACAAATTATCTGCACATTCCAATGAAGGTTAAGTACGGACACAGATGAAGACACCCAGACATTCATGAAAAGTAGTCATGAAAGCCAGGGATTTAATGGAACACTTGCTATCAAAGAAAGGTCAAAAGGTAGAATGCACTTTTGTAGGCAGAGGTCTTCCTTGACTCAAGAAGAGGTTATGTTCAGCAAGGCAGATGAAGGTATGAAAATGGCCATGTCTCAAAACTGTCTTATCATCCTGCTTTTTGCTTGTAGTTTTAATGCTACTGCTGCACAGCCGGGTGAGTCCTTCTTGAACACTTCTGGAAATAAAGAGCTCTGCCTTTGAAACCCAACCGCGAGTACTATGTCCTCCAGCGTGTTGATACAGTCTGACAGTCATTTGCCACATGCCAGGCAGTTCCAATGCCTGCTCTGTATGAGAGCTGGCAAGCATTTGCATTATAACCAGGAAGCAAACCTCACACAGCATTAGGCATAAGTGACAGTATCTAGGTTAGTGAGTTTTCTTTTTTGAACACGCTCACTCCCTGGGATTCTTCCCATCTGGAATGCACTGTATTGAGGGTTTTATTTATATTACAAATAAAAAGCTTGACACAGCGCATTCCAGATGGGAGGAATCAGAACTCCATCACAGGGAAAATGGAGCTCAGCTCCCCTTAGAAGAGCCAGCCAAGCTGTGACAGCTGCAGAAAACCACTGAAGCCAAGAGACAGCTCCTTTTGGAGCTACCTATCAGATCCTCTGACTGGAACTGAGGCCTCATTTTCTGTGAAGATGGCATAATAAGGAAGCCTTTGAATCCATACAATGCCTTACAACTGAAAGGATTATGGTGGGAAAACGCTGCTTCATAACCTCATGTCCTCAGAGAGCCTCTAAGTCAGGCATCAGTTTTTAAGCCTGTCAGATCCTCAGTGCTCAATTCTTATAAAACCAGTGCTGGGAGGCTGCATTTCTGCTACACGGCTTAGCCGCTGGGAACAGAGCTTCAGAACCAAATAAAACAATTACTGATAGTTATAACTCTTGCTCCTCAAGGTGTGTTGCACATCTCCATTCCATGTCAGGTGTGTGCACGCACGCATGGCTGCCGGAGGTTTTTCCCTTAGAGGTACCCTCAGGGCAGGCTCTGGCGCCCTCTAGAACTGCACACCCATGTGCAAGTGTAAGGAGTCCCGTCCCCCCAATCAGTTTCTTCTTGCCAGCAGCTCCGACAGAGCGGAAGGAGGGTGGGTCATGGAATGGACAAGAGCCGCATCGTGAAGAGTAACAGAAGATCACCAGCCTTTTCTTCTCCTTTCAGTGCTTGCTCCTGGGACTCACAAGCAGTGCCTAGAGCAGTGAGCTTGGAGTTCATGATCATGCTGATTGCAACGCTGTCCTTCCCGCCCTGCATCGTCTCTGACCCATTGGGTGATAGCGTGATGGGCCATGAAGGTACAGACCGATGACCAAGCTGTGACTCTGCATATGTCCTGCATCAGCAGCAGAGCAAGAAATGCTGCAGATGAGGCTTCAATTCTTGTGGAGTTTGCCACAATGATGGCTAGAGGCCACACCCTCTAAAGGCCTGCCCAGATGCCTCTGAGACTCAGACTGGGAGGTGGAGGGCTGGGAGAACAACATTTTTCTGGTAGGGCTTGTATCTCTGGTGCCCTGTGTCCTGTGGTCTGAAAAGCTTCTGAAGAAGGAAGACGTGTACAGTCCCAGGGAGCACAGGGCCATGGAACCTAGCATCAGTTTTCTCTGAAAATCGGACTGACTCCTCAGTCAAAAGGGAAGTCCTGAATGGATTGTTGGGCCTCCTGGGGCAGCCTGATGACTGAAGCCTGGAGCAGCTCCTCGTGTGACTGCAGAGGCGCTGACTGGTTCACAGTGCCCAGACCCACCTGCAACAAGAGCCTGGCCACATGTTCACCCTCTTCCAGGAGGGTCACAAACTCCTAATGGGACTCATGGGGCAGGGGGCCCCTAAATGTCCTCAGAGATTCCCCCCAGCTGAAATTATAATACCTCAGAGCCTGCTTGGGCTTTGATAGCTGGCTGTGTCTATACCAGAGCTGACAGGTCTCTCGGAGGCCACCTACTCTGAGCAACGAGATGGCAGTCCCTGCACTGGAGAGCCCACAGGGATTCCAGTACAGCCCAAAATGGGCCATTACCCCCGCAGCCATGGGTGCTGGTGGCCTGGAGTGGGTAAAGAGGGTGCCTCCTATGTGCTCGATGCTCCATAGGTTCATCCTTGGCTCCCACGGAGGAGTTCTTGCCTGGTACCATGGTGGAGGTGTACCAGCCTCTGCCCTCGGGAGTCCTGAGAACACCACCATCCCTGGGATCAGTGCGGTGACTGACTGGCGCTGACGGGGGGGACCCTCGCTAGGCCGGGGACCTGTACCGAGCCAGCGATCTGCGCCTTCTGGAGACCAGAGCCACTCTGGGGACTGGGGACTTGACCGGGATCAGCGCCCTGGGGGTCTGACTGTGGGCCGGGGAACAGTGCTGGTAACATCTAAGTCTTGGCCCTGGAAATAACGCTCAGTCCTGGAGCTGAGAAAGCTCCTGGCACCTCCTGCTCTTTTCCGCTCACTGGAGCTTTAAGTTCCAATGGTGTGAAGAGGATGGTCGGGGACACAGACCCTGAGCTGCCAGGAAAGCTTCAGGTATAGAAGGGACCACCAAGTTCAAGCCCCCAGCGTTGGCACTAGGCCGTTCACCAGACTAGACGCGCTCGGCAGGGTCAATAGCGCTGATGCAGGAGCCAGGGGAGTGGAGTGGCCCAGCATTGTTCTCACTCCCTCGGCCTGTTTGTCCATGTGCAGAGGCGACAAGCAATCCCTGCCACTTTTTGTGCCCTTTCGTCACACCGGGGATGGGGAACAGTAACGAGACGTGCTCCATGCCGGCAGCGTACTTCTCACCAATCAACATACTTGGTGCAGGCTTGAGGACAGCTTCCATCAGGATCATCTTTAGTCTTATGTCCCACACTTTCCTGGTACAGGGCTAAAAGCTCTGACGAACGTGGCACCTTTCCAAGGGATTCCCCCAAACACTTCGAACAGCGTGAGGATCCCTTTTGGGGATATGATTACCACAGGAGGCACACAGTTTGAAGTCTGGACACCAGGGCATGCCCAGCCCCTGGGTGTGAAGTCCCTTGATGAATGGGATCTTAACCGCCTAATAACTATTTACACTATTAACCATGAGAAAAGCAAGTGAGAGAGAAAGACATTCCAGCAACTTCCATGGGCAGTAAGAAGCAACTGAGAGAATGGAGGGCCACTGGTGCCTCTTACAACAGTGCATACACGCATGGCGCGAGGGGGCATTAGAACTGACCCTACGAAAACATCCAGCAATCATGTACACGCACGCCTGACATAGAATGGACACGAGCAAGCACTTGAAGAAAAATTGTTTGCTAAGGCTTTGGGTATTAAAGAGTCTACAACTGGATTCCATCACACTCCGGACTTTCAAGGAGGCCTGAAAGCCATGGAACTGGACGGGGAATCCCTGCCCTACAGCAGCAGGGCATCAAGTGTTTAAATTTAAAGATGACCACCTAGGAAGACCACCACTAAGACACCATCCTGAACCCAGCTCAGAAGCTTGCAGTTGGTTCCCAATCTCCAGTGGTGGAAGGACCTCAATGATGGATCGTTTTGCTCATGTTGCCATATTGGGACACAGCCAGTAAGGCACGCAGCTCTCTAGAGATCACACTGTGTTACACCCCACAGTATCAGACTTCAGTCTGGACAGTCCAGCACCTAAATGGACTGTATCGGGTACAGAATCACTAGAGAAGGGATTCTTCCTTCTCAAATGGGATGGATCCTCCTGCCGGCGAGATCTCATACAATTGGATCCATGCGTTGGTTTCAGAGATAGACTGTGCTCTCTGATCTTTCAGGAGGCATAAAGCCAGGTCTGCTAGGTTGACCTGGATTCATTCAGCGATCGCAATGGGGAGCAGATCCTGAACTTGATGACCAGACTTAATCAACTGGGCCCAAAGAGTTTTCCCACCAACTGAGGTCTGACAGCCCAAACCTATAAATTGATGCTGGACGTGTACATGGCCAACCTTACCTCGCCAGGCCTGTGGAGTCTCTCTTGACAGTGAGGTTGTGAGGGAGCCCGCTCTCTTGCTTGTGGCAGTCCTAAGGAAGCCTGTGCCAGATGGACGTCTCATCTGCTGCACTTTTTTCTTAAATTATCAGCTAACCACATTTTCTAACACTAAACAAAATCTGCACCCAAAAGGCATAAAACCCCCCACAAAATAAGCACATAGAGCACTGCATATGATCCGAGCTCACTGTTTAGAAGGAACTGCAGGGTGGCTAGGGTCGTTACCTTTTCTAGCCTTGGAACCCTTCTGGCTAAGACAGCGAGGGAGGGGCAAGCTTACCCAATGGACACTGCTCTCTAGAAGATATGGGTGGCTTGCAGAGTAGCTGCCTTGGACCCACAAGTGCAAAAATGCAGATGAAGTAGGAATTGCTCAATGCAATGAAATCCTTACAAAAATCAACCAACCACTCCATGGGTTTTGCACACCAAGCAGGTGAAACCTGACACTGGCCTGGACACACATCCCTTCTGCTATTGAGAGCGAGTGCTGCTCTCCATAGATCGTGGAAAGAATTAGGCCAGGCTGTACCTGGGGTATGATCACATCTGCCAAAGCTTTGGAGAGTTTGAAGAGTTCAGCAGTCCCCTCCAGCTTGAGGGTGCCATTGTGCTGTACATCATACTTGATGCAGTCATAGATATCAGGGATCTTGCTGATGTCATAGCGCCCATTCTTCATGCGGAAATCCCTCTCCAGCTTGCTCCAGCGCTGCAGCATCAGCTCCAAAGTCTCGCTGTGGTACAGCTGCAGGTCTGAAGAGCAGCAAGAACAAAACCACTGCTTAATAAGGGGAGAGAGTCTGTGTCTGCACAGTTGTAAAACCTCAGCACCGAGTCTCAGAACCTGGCTCATACTAAAACCAGCCGGGCTGGGGCTGGGGCTCAGGCGCTAAGAAACACACCCGCGTCCCCAGGCTTCGGAGCCTGAGCCCAAATGTCTACAGAGCTCATTTTGGTGCCTTAAAGGGAGCGCTGCAGGTTCTAAAATGCAGCGTACACCGATTCAAAGAGATCCAAGGACACCACAGAGAAGTCAGATAATCTTTGATACCTGTAATAAGCTGTAAACACCCAGAGGCTAATAGGATTCTAAGGATTAGCCAACATACATCTGTCAAGAACAAATCATGCCAAATCAAACCAATTTCCTCCTCAGCCAGAGTTAGGACCTAGCAGAAAGGAGGAAGCAGTCAGCATGAGAGGTTTTGATTTTTAGTATGGCTTTTGACACCGTTCCACATGATATTCTCATAAGCAAACTAAAGAAATGTGGTCTAGATGGAATTACTGTAAGGTAGAAGTGTTTGAAAAACCACACTCAAGGAGCAGTTATAAATCATTCACAGTCAAACTGGGAGGACATAGCTAGGGGGTCACACACAACTCAGTCCTGAGTCAATATTTTCATTAATGACTTGGATAATAGAGTGGAGCGTGCTTACAAAGTTTTGGAAGGGGGTGCAAGTACTTAGGAATTCTGATCCTGTCCTCCAAACCACCGTGACAAATTGGAGAATTAGTCTGAAATCAGTGAGATGAAATTACCAAACAGGAACATAAAAATCCAGTGCGCAACTACAAAATGGGGAATAACTGGCTAGGTAGTAGCATTGCTGAAAAGGATCAGGCCGGGGTGGCTATAGTGGATCAAAAATAGAACATGAGCAAAAAATGTGAAGGAGTTGCAAAAGAGGCTACCATCACTCTGCGGTGTTTTAGACAGAAGTGTCAAGTGTCGGACGTTGGAGGGAACGGTCCCACTCTATTCGGCACTGATGAGGCCTATTTGGAGCAGTGTGTCTAGTGCTGGGTACCACTTTTAGCAAAGATGCGGACAAATTAGAGAGGATCCGTAGGAGAGCAACAAAAATAATGAAAGGTTCAGAAAACCTGACGTACAAGAAACGGTCAAAACAGTGGGCGTTTAGTAACCAAAAAAGATGCCTGAGGGGGGACCCTGTTAATAGTCTTCAAATGTCTTAAGGACTGTTATAAAGCGGACTATGGACAGCTGTTCTCCACGTCCAATGACGTTCTCCGTGTCCACTGCAGTAAGGACTAGAAGTAATGGGCTTAATCTGTAACAAGGGAGATTTGGGGTAGATATTAGGGAAGAAAAAAAACCAAAACAAAACTTTAACTCTGACGGTAGTTCAGTTCCCGAATTGGCTTCCCAGGGAGACTGTGGAAAAACTATCACTGGAGGTTTTTAAGAACTGGTTGGACAAACCTACCAGGGTGGTCTAGGTTTATTTGGTCCTGCCTCAGTGCAGAAGGCTGGACTTGACTTCTCAAGGTCCCTTCCACACCACACTGCTATAATTCGATGTTGACATCCTGGCTACTCATATCTGAGTTTCAACCGACGAGACTGCTGATGTTTCTGATAGCTGGGATTACAGCTGGGAAAGGGAAGGGGGGAAAAAAACTACAGAAAGACCTACAGCCTCCTCACAAATAGGCTTGGAGAAGCCAGACATACCCAAGAAATCTGCACTGCTACCAACAGTCATCAGTAACACCCAGAACCCAGAATTATCCAGCTTCTTGGCATTACAGCTTTCCTGAACGCGGTTCGAAATAGAAACAGGAGCAGCCATATCAACAGCAGGCAGAACAGACTAAATGCAGATTATAGGAAATGATTCTTTCCATCACCCTTCAGAAGGTTCCTCCCCTGGAGCTGACCTATGCTGCTCAGCTCCTCAACTGCTCCCTTCACGTATTAGCCAAACCTCGCTGCAAGAAGTTCTTCCCAGGCCTCTTTGATGCAGACACAGATTCACACAACTCAGAGCTTTAGTTTGCATGAGCCTGTCTTGAGGTTTTTGCTCTGAACCCCCTCCTTTCAAGCCAAACCACTCACCTGCAGATTTGGGATCTTCCAGACGTTTGTGTATCTGGGAGGTGAGGTTCTCAATCAGGGCAAACACCTGATCACAGATGTCTACTGGGTTCTGGATGAAAGCCATGGAGTTGACCAGAGAGATGCTGCCTGTAGGTGCTAACTGCAGAGAAAAGAGAAGACGAAAAGGTGTCTGTGCACACAGAGAGCACCGAGTATCCAGCTCAGACCCAGCAGGTGAGCGTCTAGAAATGGTGTGCAAGTGACAAACTGTTTTCCTGTGTAAAGTCACCTTACACACTCAGCAATGTACAAACATACTGCGGACAGGCCAGATCTCTCCCCATCCTCCATTCCACACCAGCCCCATCTGCATAAGCCTCTCTAGGGTCCAGCAGAGACCTTCCAGGAGGAACCAGCTGATAGCTCCCACCGACGAACATTTCCTCTTCCCCACTGGGTCTCAGCTTTGGGAGACCCTCCCCCACCAATCTAGCTGTAAAGAAAGAGGGTGATCAAGACCTGCAGGATCTGTTCCTGGCCCCCAGGTTGCAAACCTAGGCTTTACTCCCAGTGCCGCAGATGCTGGTGGCAGCAAGTGTTGCCAGGTGCTATCTCGGAACAGAGGAGAACAAGTCTGGGTCCTGTCGAAGCACGACAAGTGCGCTGGATCCAGCTGTGGTTAGTTTACTCCCAAAGTCCAGCAGCCATGAGACTGCTCCAGGTAGATGTAGAGGAAGAGGCCCTACACTTGTGTGGGAAGGATGTCCCTTTGGCGCTCCGACTCAGCACCCTGCTCCTGTAATTCAGCTCAATAGAAGACACAGTTGGGCATTTCAAGACCTATCAGAGACAGCAGGTCTGACACTGGCCTCCAGGGGATCCATGCTGGGATTCTTTGCACTTTGCTCTGTTTATACTACGGGGCTGGCAAAGCCCCTAATCACTGGTGGTCTGTGTCTGTGTCAAACCTGTAGGACCAACACCTGGGATCACACAAGTTCCAGGCCACGAATGCTTCCATATCATCACTGGAAATGTACGCTGGGTTTTTGCTGGAACACCTTGACACACTAGGCAGTGCAGGAAGTACCACCCAGCAGGGCTGGAGTAGCGGTGCCCACATGCAGGGGGCTCATGCTGGCATTTAAATCAAGACGACATCGTGGACAGCTGTCTGAGCAATGACATAGGCCACCTGTTTGCTTCCACGTTAGATCTTGCCTTGCTGTGGACTCCAGACTCCAGCTTCTGACCCTGGTTTGTCCGACTCTGCTGTTTGCGTGCTGTCAGTACCCTGCTAGCCTGACCCAGTGCAGCTCTGCTACCTGCCTCCTGACGGAAGTGGCCAACGGACCATGGCCCGGCCCTGATGGCATGTGGCATGTAGCAGAGAGTGAAGGGAGGGAATCACCACATTTGGGACAACATCAGTGTTAAGGTTCACACAGGCCAGAACCCTTTCTCTGACCTTCTGGGTCATGAGCAACGACGTGCAGAAGATTATAAGATTACCAAATCATAGTTTTTAAAACCAGAAGAGAATTGCAATAATCCACTCTGATCTCCCACGGAGCAGAGAATTTCACTTGTGGTTCCTGCATCAGGCAAATAAATTCTTGAGCACGTCTTACAAAGAGAACTCTGGTTTTCATTAAAGAAGAGCCCACCATATCCCGTCACATTGTTCCATGGTTAACTGCTGACTGTTAAACATGTACATTTCTCTAGCTTCAGCTTCCAGCTCCAGGATTGAGGTAATCTTTTGTCCGCCACTTTGAAGAGTCCTCTGCTATCACAAGTCTACTCCCCAGGTAGGTACTTGATCATGCTACCAAATAACCTTCTCTTGGAAAAACTAAATCAACTGAGCTTTTTTCTCACTGTGAGACTGCTTTTCCAGACCTCAGAACACTCACTCTTTTCTGAGCCCGCTCCGATTCATCATCCGCATCCTTTTCAAAGGTGTCCAGTTCTGGAGTCAAGTGACAAGCGAAGGTGTCGCTAATGCTGCACACACTCTTGCTCATGCATCCAAGGGATTATATTTGCTTGTGTAAACAGTGCAGTGCCTTGGAAATTCACGTCCAACTGGTCTCCACTATGACCTAGAGTCCCTTTCAGAGTTGCTCCTTTCCAAAATGCTCCCAATTTCCAGGACTGAGATGTCCTACATTGTTCCTACATGTGTGACCCTCACATTTAACTGTACTGAAATGTGTGCTGTTTAAAGGAGCCCATTTACCGTGTGATTCAGAGCTGAGGCAAGCATTATTGACCATTCCACCAATTTCTTTGTCACCAGAGAAGTAAGTACTTCAGGCTATCTGCTACCAGTTCAAGATACAGAGTGAAGAAGAGACCCCACTAAGAACCCCCTGAGGATGATTCCCCATTTACAATTTCTTTTTGAGATGAAGAGACAAATTTTGAACCTATTTAATATGGGCTACATTGGTTCTGTATAGAGCTAATCTCTTAATCACAATGTCACATGGGACTAAAACAAATTCCTTCCAGAAGTTCTCTTTATCAGCCAGACTTGTAATCTCATTAAAAAGTGGTATCAGGTGTACTTAACAAGAGCTGTTTCCCCTAAAATCACGTTGATTGGAATGAACTATTCTGAGTTCCCCTAAAATCACGTTGATTGGAATGAACGATCCTGATTCCTGAGTTCCCCTAAAATCACGTTGACTGGAATGAATGATCCTGAGTTCTTTTCCAATGACATTCCATATCAGCTTTTCCACGTCTTGCTCAGGTTTGACATTTGGCTGACTGACCTAGAATTACTTGGTTCAGCCTTTTTAGACACTGGCACGACATTAGCTTTTTCCCCACATTCAGCAAGACCTGGGCTGGCTCAGGGATGTTACCTTTTCATAATCCTCCTCACAGAACTTGGCATCCTTTTGCATGATTTCGTGCAGCCGTGCCTTCACTCTGTGCTGGCAGCTGCTAAGGGAGTCGCTGTCACTGTCCAGCAGGCCATTCATATTGGCACTCTTCACCATTTGCACCAGGATGGGGGTCAGCTCTCCTTCCAGAGCCAGGAGACCCTAGGGCAGAACAAGAAAGGGTTTCAGCTCAGTGGAACATAAGCAAGGACACTTTCTAGCAAATGTCACGGCCAGTTTCTCTTGCAAGTCCCCAAATGAAATCCTAGCTGCTGGGGGGGCCTCCTCAGAAGGGGTTCAGGAAAGTGACGAGGATTCTGCCGGTGAGACTAGAACTATCAGGGGTTTGGCTGGAGCGGTCCCTGGCTGCCTAATGCACCTTTGAGTCATTGACTTCTCCAGGGTGGAATCACCTTGATAATGAAAGCTCCTTGCAAGTCACATTCCAGAAGACAGTGGGATTTCACATTAGAGTGACATTTCACTAACTATTTTACACCAAGTGGTCAACAGAGACACACCTTAAACTCAGCAGCCCCTGAGAAACTCCCCTTCCAAGCAGCAAATACCAGGAAGCAAACGGCTCTGGCACTGCGCACACTCCCGATAACAACGTCCGGGATCGGACTGATTTACTACCCAGCATAGACTACCATCAAATGCAGCAGAAACACGGGGGTTCTACTGACTGCCAATGCTGCCCCTTGCCCACGTGACAGCCTGCGTCTCAGACATCACCAGTAAGACAGCAAAGGGGTTACCCACAGGAGAACTGCCCCGGAGCATCACCTGGGCCTGCTTCAAAAGGGAAATCATTATTGAGACATCTCTAGTGGAGTACTGTACTAGCTCCAGCTGCTGGCCATCAGCCCTATGGCCAAGAACCACCTCTGGCTCATCTGGGCTGCAGAGCACGAGTCTGTAAAAAAGCAGGTGCCAAAAGAGAGGAGTCACCTTTGCAAAAGCTGCTGCTGTCATCTGAACTCTGCCCTCATCTGAGGCGTAGATCTTGAGGTCATGGCGATATGTGCTGTGGAGTCTAAGCAAGCCACACCCTGGGAAGCCAGCGTAGTCCCCTAGAACAGAGAGCCAAGACTCAAACCACAGCCTTCACAAGGTCAAAAACTGCAGCTGCACGCATCTGTTGGAGTCCAGTGCACCTCCAAAATTCAACTCCTTTAGGGGACAGAGACCTCCCTGAGACGGTTACAGCTCTCTGCAAGTTCAGCAACAAGTATCTTCAGTAGGGAAAGACCTGGCCAACACCTGACACAGCTTGAGAAAACATGCTCCGACGATCCACTGCAGGGTGGGAATAAGCAAAGCAGTCCTTGCTTGAAAGCACTGGGCCACGGAGCAGAGAAAACGTTTCCAGGAAGGATGTCAGCAAGTTACTGCTATTAGATTGTATCCTTAATTAACTGATGGGACCAGACCCCCAAGATAGGGATTGGGGCTAAAGATGAGACATAGGCACCAAGCCATTCCTACTGTCAGAGGGAGAGCTACAGCCCATACCGTCCCATTACTAATGCCTACATCTCCCCAATATAACCCTGCCACTGCCGGGGGGCTGCTGGCAGAGTGGGGAACATTGCTCAGCTTCAGCCCCCACTGCCTCTGCTCCTCTCCAAATTGTCGCCCAGCCCCACCCTCAGCCAGGCACCCATAGCCCCCCACTTTGAGAACCTCAGTATTAACAGACTAAATAAACTCTAGTATTGCATTGCAACCCTCTTTCTGTCCATGCAGCACGGCCCTGGGAAGCTGCATACAAGCCTGCATGTCAGAACAGACTTGCGAACATCTCATGGGACAGGCACATGAAGACCCTTGTGCACGCAAAGCTGGAGCCAGCCAGTCCAGAGTCAAGCATTTATGACGAACCATCAGAATTCAAGGCTAGAAAGGACCAAGAGATCATTCAGTCTGACTTCCATATAACACAAGCCATCCCCGTATAGAGCCCAATGACTTGGGTCTGACGTATGCAACTTCCAGAAATGCACCAATCTTGGTTTGAGAACATCAAGAACTGGAGAATCACAGAACCGGAAGGGACCTCAAGAGGTCATCAAGTCCAGTCCCTGCACTCAAGGCAGGACTACATAACAACTGGACCATCCTTGACAGATGTTTGTCTAATCTGGTCTTAAAAACCTCCAGTGACAGATTTCACAACCTCGCTAGGCAACTTGTTCCAGTGCGTGCCTACCCTGACAGGTAGGAAGCCTTTCCTTGTGTCCAGACTCAACTGACCTTGCCACAATTTAAGCATACTGCTTCTTGTCCTAGTCTCAGAGATTAACAAGAACAATTTTTCACCCTGGAGCTCCAGACAGATAAGAGGGGAGGGGCCTGGGGAGGTTGGCGGCAGCGGGGTGGGGAAGGGCCCGGGGGTGTCAGGGAGCTGGCGGGGCCTGGGAAGGCTGCTGGGGTCCGGGAGCAGGTTGGAAAATTGAATGTGGCTCCTCACCCAAAAAGGTTCAATGATTCTAGGACACCCCTGGAGGCCAGGATCAGCAGGGGAAAGGAGCAGGTCTCCTTTCCCCTGCTGACAACTCCCACACCACCACTCCTGCAGGCGTACTGGCAGCCCCCTTCCCCCCCTCTTTTTTTAACTAAAAGAAAAAAGAAAAAGCGCTGGTTCTACTGATATTGAATAATGCTCATTTTCCAAATCAGAATGGGTATGTCTACACTAGCAACTTAGGTCGACTTAAGTCCGCCTACAGAATGCCACATCCACACCTGGCTTTCATTAAGCAGGGGCCTCCCAAGTCACTCCCTGACCAGGCTGCTCCCACCCTGAGCCACACATCTGAGCATGCTCAGGGCAGGAGATCTGAAAAGTCCCCAGCCTGGCCGCAGCTCGGAGGTGTCCATGGGCCAGATTTCAGTCCCTGGCGGGCCGGATTCTGGCCCACGGGCTGCAGGTTGGACAAGCTAGACCTTTTTTGAATGTTGGCACATTAGCACTCATCCAATCTTCAAGAATTTTCCCAGGATTCCAGAAATGATTAAAAATTAACATAAGCCAGTCAGAGCTTCTCAGCCAACTTTTTTCGGACTCTGGTGCAAGCTATCCAGGCCTGCTGATTTTAGAACACTTCTCCCTAGCTATTTAACATGCTCCTCCTGTCACAAATGGACTGGGAAGTATTTAGTCATCCTCATGCAACAAGCCACATCTCCCTGCTTGTTTCCAGACACAGAACAGAAACAGTTATTGAATTAAAGCACACATCTGCTACCCAGGGACCACTCAAGTACTCAACTGCTGGCACGCATCCTGTCACCCGCTGGTCATGAGCGAGCCATGGGTGGCTGCTGCATCAGTTAGAGACGGGAGCGGAGGAGAGGTACCACAAGGAAAGCTCACCTTGACCTCCAGGGTACATACAGCGAAAGGCTCGACCAAGCTCTTCCGCTTGGACTCTTCCTGCCGGGGTCAGCTCTCCACCCCACTTCAGCACCAGTAGCAGGGATGGGGAGACCTCCTTACGGGCATCTAAAGAGACAAATAGAGATGTAAGAGGAGGGCAAATACTCCAAAGACCAGCAGGCCTGCAGGGCACAGGCATGATTTCTGTGAGTGCTGAACCAATGACAGCTGTCGAATGACTTCAGTAAGGGCATGATTGGGGCCCGGGATTTGGGGAACGTAAGGATCAAATTTCCAGCTTTAATGACAGAAGCCCAAGTTATGGCACATGTGAACTCCAATGCTCCCCCCCCCCCCTCTTCCGCCCGGGATAGGTGTGAGGGTTCCCAGGCTCTCGATGGCACCCGGCATGCAGGCGTTAGTCGCATACGGCTTGTCACGTGGTGCCGGAGGCCAGCTCTGCACTGTCAGGCCCTCCCCAGGGGGCAACCCAAGAGCACACGCAGGTCCCACGTCCCACGCATTACAGCCAGTCAGAGGGAGGGCGGTTTTTTCACCTTCATCTTCACTGGAAGCTTTGGGGTGTCCACGAGGCAGGTAGGTTAGCTGCACCTTGCGGTTAATGCCAGAGAAATGGCCATACCTGCCACAAGGAGAAAGAAATCGATACCCTGCCCCCATCACCCTCCAGCTGCAAGAGAGAGCCTCTCAGGCTCCCTGCAAACTCATAGCACTGGACGAGCTCCTTTCCTGGCACCAGCAGCCAGGGGCCAAGTTATGCACCGGTGCTCTACAGCTGGGACCCAGCATATAAAGGCAGGCAGGCTTGCCTGCTCCTTTCTTTACCAACAGAAGACTTGCTTGTGCTCAGAAATTAGCGTCCAGAGGGCTTTAAAAAGCCTCGGTTTCTATCCATTCCTTTGAAAGATGCACACGGTGCATCTCATAGGTGCAAACAAGGTGAGAGTTTTGGGCTCCTGCATGCTGGAGGTGCCAACGCCAGGAGATCAACATCTCTTCTTGTTTTGGCCCCATAAGCTAGTCTGCAAACAAGGCCGGCGGGTACTGGGTTCATGAGGCCCTGATCAAGGTTTCCCAGTTTCTCCTTTGTTGCACTCCTGGAGCTAGACCCACCTCACTGAGGAAAGCAAGCACCCTTCCATCGGAAGTGGAAGTTCCTCATTGTCACAAGAGCATGCTAGGGCAGGGCATTGGGACTTTCTACGTCAGAACCAGCTGTCATGCTTACAGGGCCGAAGAGTTTCAGAGCAAGCCTACTGGTACCATCCATCAGTACTGCTGCAGCCTCTGCTGCCCCCAGGGGACTGCCCCGGCAGAAGGGGAGCAGCACACGCAGAGTCTTCCCTCTGTAGCTGCACCATTCTCCTCCAGGGAGCAAGCAGCCCCGAGGCGAGCTTCCATGTCGCAGACTCACTCACATCTCCAGCACAGTCTTTAGCTGCTCCAGTTTGGATTTCCTCTCCTCTATCTCACAGTCACTGAACGTTCCCAACTCCAGCACCAGCAGGCGTGCAATGTCCAGCACTTCCTGGCAGGGACAACAGGCACCATCTTATGTCCCCTGAGAGCTTGCACCCTCCCGCTTCTGGTGCCCCAAGACTGACTGGTACCCAGCCCCACGGCCACCCATTCTCCTGCCAGGGGCCAGGGACACTCTGCACCCAGCCCCACGGCCACCCATTCTCCTGCCAGGGGGCCAGG
>ML685765.1:34355960-34384322 GCA_007922175.1 Pelusios castaneus | reverse complement strand
TCTGCACCCAGCCCCACGGCCACCCATTCTCCTGCCAGGGGGCCAGGGACATTCTGCACCCAGCCCCACGGCCACCCACACTCACATCATTTAAAACTGCTACCCACAATCATTTGCAGGAACACTTTTATTATCCAAGAGACAGCTTTACCCAGGATACGCTGTCTGCTATCTTACACACACAGGGTGCATCCCTGCCCTGCTTGGGATCAAACACAGGCCTCAAATTCCCCCAGCTCTCGAGCCTGAGGAACTCCCTCATCCAGACAGCACATGACCGGAGAGCATCAGCAGTGACCCTGGTGTGCTTCTACAGCAGGCTCTCTTTCCGCAGGTTCTTGCCCATGAGCAGGCCCTGCTGGAAGCTAGTGACATGAGCCTGCTGTGTGTGATAGAGAGCTCACCTTGCTGACTATCCCCACATAACCCTTTCCCTGGGATCCATATCACCCAGCTCCTCAGTACAGTGACCCACGGAGGTCTCCCTCACCTGTAGCTGCTCCGGTTTCTTCAGCTTCAGCTTCCCTGTCTTGTAGCCATCATATTTCTCAAATAATTCAAAGAACCTAAACATACAAAGAGACCTACTCTGTTTTTCAGCTCTTCCCATGCCAAAAGATGGCCATTCCTACAGACCAGGCCAAGCCCTGTCTTCAGGAAGAACTGGCAGGCCCACAGCTCCCCAAATTCCCAGGAAACAGGGGCTTTCAGCCTAAACTAGAAGGGAAAAGAGTAGACAGTGGCTTCTCTCCTTGGCAGGGCCCCTTTCCTGTGCAGGAAGTCCACCATCTTGTACTGCCAGCAAACCAGGCTCTCCCAGTGCTTGCATGGAAAATGCTGGTGCTTCCTGGTGAAGGCTAGATTGCTGGACTGAAAGGTATGAGCTCTGCAAGAAGCCAGGGAAAGCACCATCTTCCATACAGTGTGCCCTTATGTTTGGCCCTGAGCACAGCAGCTAGACCCTCCACCGATCACTTGTGTCTGTGCAAGAGCTCACCCCCCTTCTTCTGCTCCCATTACCTGGGGTGTTTAACTTCCATCTTCATCTTTTGCTTGGGGGTGCGGTCTCCATGCCGTATCACTGCAATAACACAGCGCAGCTCCATCCTGGGGTGAGGGAACCAAACAGCACCCCATCAGGAGACGGTACCCTTTCCATATACTCCTCCCTCACCAGCCCAGCACCACCACAAGGAAACAGATTCCCTTCCAACAGAAAACCTTTTCACCCCCATGCTCTCAGAAGGCTGTTTTTGTCTCAGAAAGCCTATACCAGCTCTGGGAGAATCCCCATTACCCATTTCTGCACTCCTCTATTTCTGTTGCCAACTTTGAGACGGGGCGACGAGAACTGAGCACCGTATTCTAAATGAGGGCATTCCTCAGATCTAGAGAATGCCACAGGGATACCTTCACCATATTGTTCTCCAGCCCAATCCTTCCGCATCCTAACACTTGCTTTTTTGACTGCAGCTGCACACTGAGCAGAGGTTTCATTCAGCTGTCCACAAGGATGCCCATGTCCTTTCCCTGAGTTGGACCACTACTTTAGAAGAGTGGTTCTCAACCAATGTGCTGGGACACAGAGGTAAGTGTGGCGCAGAGAGCCAGGGAGATGGCTGGATTCAGCCTGGGGGAGGGTGGGCTGGTGTGTCCTATAGTGTCATGACACATCGCCAAGTGTGTCACGACCCACAAAAGGGTGAGAACCACTATTTCAGAGCAGAGCGGTGTAAGGCGCATTGCTGGTTCAAATCATTCCTCCAGGTTGCATTTATCGACGCTGAATTTCCTCCTTCACTCTGCTGAACATCCCCTAGTGTGGCTGAAGGGTCTTACAGTCTTCTACGCTCCCTACAGACCTAAACGCTTGGAGGGATGAGTACAGCCACCAATCACTTCCCTGCCTAACCGCTGGGGCTCCAGATACTCACATAGTGCCTGAGGTTGTGGGGACAATGGGAATATCCTCTGCCTCGGTTGGTATGGACCAGGGAATCTGGAACTGGGGAGCCAATTCCCGCATGATTATATTCCTGGAACAGCCCAGAACACAGAAAGCTGACAAAGGATCTATTCTCTTAGTAGGCACTTCCCTAGGCTGTAGTGGAAATAGACCCTTACTCAAAACACATTATGTCACAGCTGCATCCTTTAGTCCTGCACACACGCTCACATCAGCTTTACATGTCACTCAAGCAGCAGGAGAGCTCCAGAGGTGACAGGTGCTGGGTTCCCTTTGCAGTGCGCCAATCAATCACTTTCCGTATCTCCAACAGAGTAGCTGGGTTCAGTGGGCTAGAAGGAACCTAGAAGGCCAACTCAGCTACAGCTGAAGATATCAATATTGGCTTGTAACTCCTGCATCTGAGAGAAATGCACACCATCACCCTGAAGCTGGAGTTTCCCATGTGAGCATTTACAAGTTTTAAACCCAAAGCAAGTATTGGCAGCATATGGCGAGCAGGGAGCAGGTCACACACTGGGAGCGGCTCCCTTCTCTCACACCCCAGACTCAGCTCTTTACCTACCCAAGAATTTTGGCGCAGTCATCGTAATACTTCATGGAGTTCTTCACAAAGCTGAAGCCATTCACATCACAGACAAAGGAGTGGCCATTCGCCCGCAGGAGGTCAAACCCACACACTGTCTGCTGCACAAGGGGGAAACAAAAGGGCAAGGGATTTAGACAGAGTTTCCAGAGAGCTCGGGGAACGCTGCACCAGCCCAACCACACAGCTGTGCCAGGGGATTCCATAGCACAGGCCCAGCCAATAAATACACTCTCCAACTCGGCTCCTCAGAGACCTTCCAAAGGATCCCATCCTGGATGACCACCTGCATCAAGGTGTGCTGTGGACAGGTTAATGTCCTGCCTCTAGCCATTGTGATGGTTGAGCCCACAAGAGCTCAATCTTCTGCAGAATTCCTCGCTCAGGTGCCAATCTAGAACGTCTGTAGAGCTGCGACTTGGTCATTGGTCCATACCTTTGTAGATCATTACACTATAACCCAGCTGGCCAGAGATGATGCCAGTTTTGGGAGAACAGTGTTGCAATTAGTACGACCATGAACTCCAAATCCACTGCCTACGGTGCTGTGTATGAGACATGCACCACATCAATACTAGTGCTACGAGAACGACCTTCTCTCCTTCTATTGTCTGATTTCTAGGAGGCCCCTGTAAACGAGAAGAACTGGAAATGAAGGTGTTCAGGAGATGATGTGACCACGAGATCAGGAAGGCATTGGAGAAGGAGCCCAGACTGTGCCCATTCAGTCATTAGAACTGAGGCCACTTCCCATTCTGCCTGCTGGTGAACAAGTCCATCTGGGTAGAGCCTCCCACCTCTGGAAGATGACCCAGCTGAAGTCTGATAAAGAGAGCACTCATGGTGAGAGGAGAACATCCCATTGAGGTGATCTGCCAGCACATTTCAAGCTCCCAGGAAATATGCCACTTTGAGGTGGACACTGGGTTCCATGCAGAAATCCCACAGGTGTAGGGCCTCCTGGGACAAGAGGACCATGCCCATCCCCTGCTTATTGATGTAGAATCATAGAACTGGAAGGGACCAGGAGAGGTCGGAGTCCAGTTCCCTGCACTCATGGCAGGACCAAAGACCCTCTTAAACCATCCCTGACAGGTGCTTGTCTGACCTGCTCTTCAAAACCTCCAATGATGGAAATTCCACAACCTGCCCAGGCAACTTATCCCAGTGGTTAATCTCCCTGACAGGTAGCAGTTTTTTCCTAATGCCTGGCTGTAATGTAAGCCCTTTGCTCCTTGTCCCACCATCAGCCATTAAGGAGAACATGTCAAGTTACGGTTTCTGTTAGCACCTGCACTACCACACTGTGATCCTAGGGAAAGATACTTGGCAGGGAAGCTGCACTGCCCTGGGTTCTCTGATCTTTGTATGCTGAGGGTGCTCTCTTGGGGATCAGAGGCCTTGCACCCTAAGGCTACTGAAGTGGGCTCCCCACCCGAAGTCTGAGACATCTATGACTAGGATCACTGATGGCTGGGGACAAAGGAAACTTCATCACTGAGCTGGTATTTCCATCAGGACAAGGAGGAGAAAAGGGGGGTGGAACCGTGAGTAGCAAGTCCAAATGGCGACCACTGTTGGAGGGGCCTGAGGGATAACCCTGATAGGTGCATGAGGCCATGTGACCCAGCAGACTCATGCCGTCTTTATTGAGTGAGCGGTAGCCTTGGCAATAGGGTCTGACAGAGCATGGAACTGGGCTTCCGGCAAGGCGGCTCTGGCGAGGGTCAAGCCAAGCCCCAATGAACTCTATTCTCGGAGCAGTGTTGGCTTCTGCTCATTTATTAGCAGGCCCAGCACTTGGGAGGACCCCTTCCAAGATGACGCTGTGCTTCACCTGACCTGGCGAATGCCCTTTGATGAGCCAGTCTCTGAGGGAGGGGTTGACCTGTACTCCTGGGTGCCTGAGGAAGGCCTCTGTCACCAGGCACTTTGTGAAAACCCTCAGGGCCAAAAGGCAGGGCTGTAAATAGGCTGCAAATGGTAATGTCCTCCACGAACTGGAGGAAACTGTGTCTGAGGGAAATGGAAATATTAGAAGTATGCCTTCTTTAGATCAAAGGTGATGCACCAGTCTTCTGAGTCCAGGGAGGGGGAATACAGATGCTCGGGAGACCATACAGAACCTCAGCTTCTTAAGTACATGTGGATGGTGCAGGTCCAGAATGAGTCAGAACCCCCACTTCTGCTTTGGGATTAGAACCCCTTTCCCTTCAAGTCCAGAGGAACCTCCTCCACGGAGGGATTGCAAGGAATTTCTCATGAGAAGAGTCCCTGAAGAGGAACTGGGAGGGGGGAATGGACAAGATACTTGAGGATCACTGTGCTGAGGACCCAGCAGTACAAGGTTACAGCAGCCCATGCCTGGCTGAAACTCGACAAACGGCCCAAAAATAAAGGGGACGTGAACTGGAAACAGCTGTGGCACAAACTGGTGGTACTCCTCTTCCACCTCCGCTCTCTTCCTGGGGCCAATTTCTGGACCAGGGTCAGTACCAGAGCTGGGGTCTGGTGTCCTTTGTCTGATGCCACTGAGCCCAAGCAGTGTGAAGGAAGACCTTGAACAGAGGAAACCCCCCCAAGGATTCCAATAAGACCACCACATGGCCCACTGGCCGGCCAGCCAACCCCCTGCTCCAGGGTCAGTGCCTTAGCCTGCAGCAGGGTAGGCTCCTTGGCACACTGGGTTCCTCCTTCAAATCTGAGGTGGAGTCCTCCACTCGAGACCATGGCAGAGCAGTGCCTGCTTTCCTCTACCGGCTGCAGGAGCATGGGGAGTGCTGCGAGGAACAGCGCCGTGATGGGAACCAGTAGCATGCCAGGGAGAGCCACTGACATCGTCTGTGACTTACTCCCAGATGGAACCCGGGCTCCTGCCAGCAGCCTCCCTGCTCACTCCCGCCTGCAGGAACCGTTTACTCCGTGTCCTGCAGCAGGGACATCGGGTCCCTGGCCTACTGCAAGGCTTCAGGCACGGACAGGACCACCTGGGGCAGGCGGCTGATCTTTGACCAGATTCGATGCCTGCTGTGGAATCAACAGTGCCTACGTTGGTCCCGGGGAAGCAGAGCAGCCCAACGTAGATCTCATTCCCTCTGCGAGCTTGTCCTTTACTTGTGTTGGAAAGTGGCACAATGCTCTGAGTCTGCTGAGAACACATTTAAAAGTTATCGGCCTCCAGGCCAGTGTGGCCTCCGCTCAGCTGACATGTCACAGGCCTGACTGTGTCCCAGCTGTAGAAAAGCAGCTGCCCCCAACTGGGGGTTACCGGGGTAACAAGTGGTGGCAGAAGTGGATACCTGGGACACAAACAGGAGGTTTCAGGGAACAGTTTGGCACTCCTACAGAATGGGAGACACACAAACCTTAAAGGCAACACAGACTTTCCTGGCCACTAACTTCTCCATGGCAGTCAGCATGACCGGATAGCGGATTTCTTTCCCCTCGCTGTCCCGTTCAACTTTCCCATCCAGAGCAGGGGACTTGCGGGCTTCAGCATGGGCATAATCTGGCCCAACTGTGTATACCTGGGCAGAGAGAGGTAATCTAAGTTATCTGTATCACCACATTATTTAGCCAGGCTCCCAAGAGTTTACAGCTGAGCAGACAGAGCACTGACTGGCACGCCCAGGACACCCTTGGGCTGCAAACATATGGCGACAGCTATCTCCTCACCTTGACATCAGTGCCATCTGTCGGCATGAACTCCTCATAAATGTATGAGCCAGTTTTCCGTACACTGCTTTCAGGGGAGTAAACACTGCTTCGGCTACCGATCTGAAAACAAAGGGCAAAGAAACCCTTAGGGGGGAAAAGGAATTTGCTTCCTGAGAGCTAAAATTAATGCTCCTGCAGGATCCATTGCTGCAGGGAAAAAACTAAAAAAGAGGGAAGAACCCCACAGGCCAGGCACCCAGACAGCACTTATTAGCCTCTCTCTCTCAAAGATACACAGACAGACAGACAGACAGCCATCTAACAGCACAGAGGGAAAAGCTGGTTCCCTTCAAACCCTTCTTTCCCGACAAGGCGTTCCATTGTTTGGCCTCTGCCTAATGAAGAGCTACCTGGGAAGTTTAAATAAAATCAATTCAGTCATACAAGTGCTTGACAAGGACACAGCAGCACTCTCTCCTTGGGAAAAAGCTCCTCAAAGACTGCAGCAAGCGCCAGGTTGGAAGGGAAGGCAAGAGATCCTCTCGTCCTGCCCACAGCACTGAGGTGGGAACAGGCAAACCCAACCACCCCGACAGTAACCGCTGCTTTGCCCTGCAGTGGGGGGCATTCCAGCATCTCCTTTGGAAGCCTATGTTATGAGAATGTCATGTGGGACTGTGCCAACCCCCTCGCTGAAAACAAAGATATATTGCATCCAACACCTCTCCCCTATTCCCTAGGCCAGTAACCCTGTCAAAGGAGGAGTTGGGTGAGGTTAGCGTGATTGGTTCTTGACAAATTTGTGTAGACTGTTACTTATTACCTTATTGACCTAGGGAACCTACAAACTCATTTTTAATCACATGTTCCAGTATCTTTCCAAGTTCCAAAGGGGTAGCCGTGTTAGTCTATTGCAGAAAAACAACAGAGTCCTGTGGCACTTTTAAAGACTAACAGATTTATTTATCGCATGAGCTTTCGTGGGAGAAAATCCCACTTGGTCAGACCTCCCATTCTGTAAGTTCCCCATCTTCAAAGCGTCTGACGAAGTGGGGTTTTCTCCCATGAAAGCTTATGGGATAAATAAATCTTAGTCTTTAGAAGTGCCCCAGTATCTTTCCAGGTATCCGAGTTAGGCTGTGTGGTCTATAATTCCCCACATCTTCTTTGTTTCCCTTTTTACACTAGGCACTATGTTTGCTCCCCTTCATTCCCTGGAACCTCACTCCTCCTCCATGACTTCTCTAAGGTCATCGCTAACAATTCCAAGATTCTTTCGTTACCCTAAGATGAATTTTGTCAGGCCGTGCCAACTTGAATACATCTAATTTACCTTAATATTCTTTAACCTGCTCCTTCCTCTCCCGGCTTGCATTCCTTCCCCTTTGTTGTTAATGTGAAGCGAATTAAGCATCTGGTCACAATTAACTCTTTCAGTGAAGCCTGAAGCAAATTAAGCATCAAACATTTCAAGCTTCTTGGCATCTTTTAGTAGCTTTCTTTCCCTGCTAAGTAGTGGACCTGTACTTTATCTTTCTTTTGCTCTGAATCTATTTACAAAACCTCTTCTTATTTAGACCCTTTGACGTTCCTCGCCGTATTGAATGCAAGACTTGACAAAACCTGGGCGCCAGCTTGTCATGGCACCTACCATTTTGCCCCTGGCATCTAAGAGCACCAGGGCAAAGGGCCCCCACCCCCCACACAGAGCGCGCTGGGCTCCCTCTCCTGCTGCCAGCAGCTCTTTCAGCGGCACAAGGAGAAGAGGGAAAGACGGCAGTGCTCTTCCTGTTCAGTGCTGCCCTCTCTCCCTCTTCCCTGCCCCCCGTGCCACTGAAAAAAAGCTGCTGCCGCTGGCTCTTTCCGCGGCAGTGGGCAGCACAGCCACTGGAGAGAGATGGTGGCGGGAGGGGCCTTGCCACCGAAAGGAGCCGGGGTGGCTAGCCTCTAGTTGTGCAGCAGATTTGCCGAGGTCTGATTTAATGCATGTTGTCCTTAACCTTTCTGATTCTGTTCCTACATTCTTGTGCTATTCTTTTATACTCATCCTTAGCAATTTGTACGTGCTTCCCCATTTTACAGGTTTCCTTTTTGCTGTTTTGCCTTTAATATTATCTATGAGAAACTCTCAGCTCTCCTGAACAGCTTTCCCCTTGGGTAAGGGCCCACGGGAAGAAAATCTCTAAGTTCTGTGAGTCTGTAAACTCTGCATTTTTTAAATTCATCATCATCCTGTTGCCGTCTCTCCTCTCCTTCCTTTGAACCATTCAATGTATCATTTCTTGATCACATTTACCCAAACTGCCCTCAACCTTCAGAGTTCCAATTCCTCCATGTTAGTCAGAATCCCTTCTAAAGTTGCAGTCCTCCCGTAACCTTCTCCACCTTTCTCCTCTCCAAAGGAACACTATCCCCAGCACATTAAAAGAATGTAGAGGATAACCGCCACCACATACTGCAATTATGGAGCTGCTAGTAGTAATTCTGTAATTCAGGCTGAGTCCAGTGGGAGCGTTAAACTTTTATTTCATAAAAATCATATTGATATGAAGAAAAATCAAGCCAGAGAATGAAAATTTCAACACCTTTTGAATTTCATGGTGGTTCAAGAAAAACAGCTCAGTACAGAGAGAGAGAGAGAGAGAGAGAGAGAGAGCAAGAACTCAGAAAGAAATGCACTTTTGGCATTTTCATATGCGAGTGTCACTGTCTGGTACTCCCTTGGCAAGAAGCCTACAGCACCCTGCTCCTAAGGCACTGCTCGCTCAAACACCAACCACAGGATCGGAGCACTTGTCTAACTTCTTATCCACAACCAAAAGGTTGCATGCTGCGCTGAAGCCACTAAATTTGACAGCAAGTCTCTCGTGAGGCGAATGCTACCACTCACTTCGGAGGGCAAAACCGGAGAGCGCAAGCTGAACTGCCACTGCAGTGAATGTCTTAAAATGCCCATGCAGTTCATTCCTCACAGCCGTGACTATGGCCACAAACCCCTAACCTGGACACAGGGAAACCAAACTCCTTAACTAAGATTCAGCAGTGACCTCAGCATTGCTAAGGCAGAATGAGACACGGTGATCTGTTGATAGAAGTCAATACAGAAGTAAATAAGATCACTAAAAACGCAAGTCTTGGGTCCGCATTTGTGTCCTGTATCTACAGGAGATGAAGGGAAAGGCTTATGGATACTGAGTGAGTTGCTGACAGCATTGCAGACAGCAGGAAAGAGGAAAG
Organism: Pelusios castaneus; assembly: GCA_007922175.1. NCBI lineage: Eukaryota > Metazoa > Chordata > Testudines > Pelomedusidae > Pelusios > Pelusios castaneus. The sequence continues at coordinate 34,374,876 of ML685765.1, read as the reverse complement.
GAATTCACAAGTCTTTCCCCTTAATCTATGTCCATGCTGTGAAGGTTTTGGTGGGCGGAGTCTGTTCTGGGGCAACCTTACCTGTCACTCAAGAGTCTGTTTGCTAATTTAGTATTTGTATTGTGCTGGGCATATGGAAAAGGTGGTCCCTGCCCTAAATAACACAGAAGCTAACCAAAGACAAAGCATGGGGGGAAGCAATAAGAAGAGAGAAGCAAATCCATGAGCAGGACAGAGGCATGCAAAGCAAAGACGGCACCAGGGTGAGATGCCGTATTCATAGAGGAACTGGTAATGGAAAGGGTAGAAAACCAGGAGATGTGCCCCAGAAGTCTCAGAGCACTCCCGAGTGGATCCAACACCCACCACCCACCCCACTCAGCTGTTCGTCTGTAGTGTGGACACACTTCCTTGTGATGGGCTATCTGCAAAGGAAACCAGCCTCGGGTGGAGTACTGCAGTTAATTCTGAAGTGCAGACACACCATGCCCATTTAAATAGCATGATGTCTGGAGGCTAAGGCACCTGAACGAAGCTGCCTCTGCCAGGTACTATCCCTGACTTCTAGTGGTCATGTTGATGGGACGGGGACCTGAGCAAGCTTCACGTGAACCCTCCTAGGCGTTTGGGGGTTGTTGCGTGCTCAGTCCCACCATGCATAGGAACAGAAACTGCTGGAACCTTCTCTTCACTAGCTGCGATTTAGCTCCACATTCTTAACATGGCGTTAACAAACGTAACAAAATCTCGGTTATCTTTAAACCGAGATTCTCCCAACACTCCCCCAGGAGGTACCCACACACCTCCCCAAACCCAAGGACTCATCCCTCCAGTGGGAGTCTTGTCTCACTGCTGACAGGCCAGCTGTGAAATGTCTGCCCCACACCCAATCGCCAGTGGCAGCTGGAGTTCCACTCACCTTCCGGAAGAGCCTCTGGCTGCCCCCACCTGCCGAGGTTGGGTAGTAAATATAAACGTTGTGATCCTCTGCACTGACTGGCTTCTCTACAAATGGCTTGGGGAACACAGCTCCATTCACCTCCACTTGGTCCTCTCCCTCCACTAGGTTGCACTCTGTAGACAAAGCACAGCAGGAGCAGGTCAGGAATGGGGCAAGCCTGCTTCAGGGGACCAGCACAGCACACCCCGCCCCACCCGAGCACTGAGTCCATCAGGCCTGGCCAGTCATGGGGGCTGCTCCCTAGACCTGGGGAGGTGAGAATAATAGCAGGTTGGCCCTCTGCGGCCTCAGTCCCAATGGCAGAAAGGGGAGCGTGGTCTGTAAACAGATGTTTGGACCTGAGCTATGGTCCCAGATTTGTCTGTGGCGAAGCCAACTGAAGCAGGATGGTCTGGGGAGATGAACCTGCCATCTGCCCTCCCACTGCCATCTGGGTGCACTTACCCTCAGGCTTGTCAGGGTCTCGGTTGAGCACAGCGTAGCGGGGCAAGTCTATACCCTCCTCCTGTAGGATCCGGTACACTTCTCGCCTACAAGAGACACAGCAGGAAGACAGCTGTCGCCAAGGCACAAAACAGGAAGTGATTTATCACTAAACAGGGATGAAAGCAACGAAGAATGAACGTGACAAGGTCTAGCTTTGACGTTCAGCTGAGATGGAGCTAGAACCCGGTCTGCAGGATGTCCAACACCTCCGTGTCACCACACAACAGCCACTGGAGGACCACACAGACTCTATGGAGACGAACAGTGCAGGAAGTACCACTTTGAATGCCCACACCAACAGCTCTCTTCACGGTCCCTATTGGGGACAGCCACTCCACTTAAGCCCCGGAGGAGCTCCAGAAAGACTCCCTTTCCTCCTATAGTGATGGACCTGCCTTTCAGCCTGTTCTTGGACTCCTGACCCTAGCTGGAACCCTGGCTCCTTAGCGTCAGAGCTGTTCCTAACCTCTGACAGCCACTACTCTACCCATTAGGCACGCCACACTGCCTGAGCATTATACCTGACCACCCAAACCAGTTACAATACCAAGGCCTCGTCTACACTGAAAACACCACCTCGATCTGTGTTCAATTGAGCAGCCAAGTGTAGACCCACGCAATCGATCCCGGAAGTGCTCTCCGGTCGACTCAGTAACTCCTCCCCTCCAAGCGGAGTAACACTGAGTGGACGGGAGAGCCCTTTAAGCCGACACAGCCGAGCGAAGACCCAGATGTAAGTTGAAGTAACTAAGTCAATGGGAGATGCACGTTCTGCAGCAGGCAGATGGCGTATCTCCTGCCGATTTAGCCCCACAGCGTAGACCAGGCCTAAGAGCAGCAAAGCACCTGCTTACACCTGCCCAGAGATGCCTCCCCCATTTCCAACTGGGATGCCTGTAAGCAGCAAAGTGCTGTCCATCCCTGTACGAGGATGCCTATTTCAGTGTGATGTTCCCTGCCTGCAATCTGGACTGGTGTGCCACTGTGTCACCCCAATTCTCCACTCCTGGGTCCTGACTCACCTGCTTTGCTGTGTGAACCCCCACTCCTGGATCAGCTCATGCCCAGCCTCCTGCGTGTAATCAGTCCCTCACCCAGCTAGCCACTCATGGGACAGACCCCCAGCAAACACCCCCAGTCCCAGATGAAACCCTGGGAACTACCATCTTGCAGATTCAGTGCTGCCCACTGTACCTTTCAAGCCCATTTACACTTGTCCGTCAATTTATCAAAGAAACCGACACGTTACAGCTCTGTCACTCCAAATGAGGTCTCTCCATACATTTAACCCACTGCACTGGGTTAGATAAAACAAACAGTGTAGTCAATACAACTTATTCAAGATTTTAAGTGATTCTAGAATCAGAGTAATATAAATCAAAAAGATTATAGTGACAATCAAAGAAAAGAAGACCTTATTCTAAGCTAAGATCACTGTTCCAGTCTGTGTTTCAGCTTATTACACAGATTGGCTAAGACATGTCTTGCAACCAAACTCTCCTGCCCTGTGGGTAGGTGCCAATCTTTGATGTTGCTTGGGAGCAAGATTCCAGGTGAGAGCCTAGATGGGGGGGGGGCCCTCTTTCCTTCAACTGGGGCCAGGTGATCGTTCATGTTCAGCAATGGGCATGATCTTTCCCTCTTGAGCGAAGGGGCTCACAGGTGCTTAGTCTACTCTACTGTTCCTGTACCCATGTCTCTGCAGGGCATGGAACCACAGCTCTGTATTTGTCTGCATCTATTCAAGCCATGTGAGACACATTTGGGGACATAATATGGCAGAGTTTCATATCTGGACATGGGATGTTGCTCCCACAACAGTAATGTTCACTATGCCATGAGCATTCCAAAAGCGCCGTACACGACATTCAATGTAAGGATGAACATGAGTGATACACACATCACATACAAGACTGTACGGGGGGTGCAGCATGTCACACACGAATCCACAAGACTGCTGCTATGGCTCCCAGCCTCCAGGAGGAACCCTTCAGGGCTCTCACTCTTCCTCCAGGGTAAGCCACATGGCTTCACAGCCTCCTTAGACTGGACTTTCACCCCTCCTGCTTCACAACATGAGCAAGTGCAACTGAGACAGACTCCAAGGGAGACTCGTCCACTCTTCAGGAATGAATACACCTCAGCCGGCATTTGCAGTGACACTCAGTCGGGTTTGTTCATGAATTGGAACACAGCACAGGAAGGCCTTAGGTTAGCACAGAAGAATGAAAATTAAAGCACAGTCCATTCTGGCCAGAGCCCTGCCAAAGTGTCTGTCTCCCCAGCCAACGTCCTGGATCAGTCTCCAGGAGAGCCATGACTCCTTCCAGCAGCCAACTCTTACCCCCACCTCCCAACTCTCTGGTCCTTTTGATTTTGAGCAGGGGATTGTTATTCAGCTTCCCTACGGAGAGGGCAGGAAGTCCATATCCCTCTGAGTTGTTGGTTGCTAGGTGTCAATGTCCTGGCAACTGGATTTGCCACCATCTTCTCAGACGCTCCACTGCTATAGAGACCAAGGGCCAGACAGCGGGACTTTTCCCCACACCTATGTCTCTCAGCTTGCCCGAAGCGCAAACAGCCCTTTCCAGCCCCACTGGGCAACAATATAGCATATAGGGGAAACCGAGGCACAAACAGGCCTTATAAAAATTTCCCATTTTGTCACAGTCTAATGGCAGCCGCGCTGGTGCCCATCACACTCGGCTGCACCCAGCCAACCTGACCCCTATGAATAACCGAGTAGCACCTATAATCCTCTCCAGTGCTGAACAGGAATGACTGAGCATGGCAGAGCCACACCACAAGAAATGCCCACCCTGGCAGCGGCACCTTGTAGCAGAAGAGATCTCCTTCCCACAGGTCCCAAATGAGGAATCTATGGTTTTCACACCAATAGCTACCTTCTTTGCATGTCCAGTCACAGCTTGGCAGCATGCCAGCCACACAACTCAAGGGCAGTGTTTGGGGCATACACATTTGGTGTGTGACACGCTAGTCCTAAACATCCAAGGCCAAAGATCTCAAACCCTGCTGCCTAAATGGGACTCCTAAATCCAGCTTTGGGTACACAGCCTGAACTTATTAGGAGCTGGACACCAACAGAGCAGCTGCATTCCTGGGGACTGTCCGTGTTCGGACCCCCAGGACAGCTGGCGCTTATTTAGGACCCTACCCTTCCGGCACTCAGCTTCAAGATGCTGGCTGTCCCCCTTGCCAGAATCCCCCCTGCCTTTGCGGCTGCCACCCTCTGCTTCCCCACACCGAGATCTAACCAGTCCTCACTAATCATTTCAATCTCTCCGTCGCTACCTTGCCCTTCTTCACAAGCTGTCCTAACTAAGAAAGGACAAAATACACCTGCCTCCACACAGGCCCCATCAGGGCACGTCCATTCCTTCCTCTTACATGATCCCACCTGGAAGCTGTGCTGAGATCATGCCCTAGAAACATGCTAAAAACAGAAGCCGCCAAGGCCACCAGCACATGGAAGGTGAAGAAGCAGACGGAGGAGCCCAGCACGGCAAACTGTGAAAGACTAGGAATCTGGGGTCAGACAGGCAGTTCACACACAGGAGAAGGAAGAGGTATTCCTCAGACTACTGAACCCCTACCTGTCCTGGATGTAATACTGCATATCAAGATCATTAATCAGAAATGGATTGCACAGCTTGGCGTAAGCAACTGCCTTATCCAGAGGGAAGCCTGAAAAACAGCAAAAGGTTCTATTAATGCAAGCACCCCACTGCCAGGCCCCAGGTAAAGGCTGCCACGGACCTTTACCTTTAGAGTGGAAAGAGATGAGGCAGTCACAAGGAGGCCAGTTCTCCACTGGCTCATTCAGAATGACATCTTCTCCCATGATCACCACTGTGATGTACTCAAACTTGCACAGACGCTCCAGGATCTGGGTCATGGGCTTGGACTTGGACTTTTTGGTCATGGCACAGATTCCAACCACGATCTGCCGTTCCGGAGGCTGAGGGGAGGAGCAGGCAGCTTAACACAGGGCCGACTTGCTCAACAAACTCAAATTACAAACGGTACATAGAGGCAGCAATTGTGAACAGACAAGGTGCTTTCCCCAACCCACATGCAGACATCATTCTCTTTAGATTCCGCCTGAGAGATTGGACCACGAAAAGCATGTGGAAACACCTGGCTCCCTAGAACATGAATGATTCCCCCTCCTATGCTTGCACATCTATGCTCACACTGACTTTCCACATCACTCTCTAGAGCAGTGGTTTTCAAACTCTTTTTCTCAGGACCCAGTTGAAAAAATATCATGTATGCCCGTGACCAACAATTACTTCTTGGAGCAACGCATTCCAGTCTTGCGGCGGCGGCGGCGCCGCGACCCAGTGCCTGAGGGTCTGAGACCCAGTACTGGGTCCCGCCCCTAAGCTTGAAAACCATTGCACTAAAACATGACAAGTTTATAAAAGGAGATATGCAACGTGTGGCTCTATCACCTCTTGGCATCTCTCTCCCCCACACACACTCGCTCATTCACTCTGCAGTTAGGAATTGCTATGTTAATGCAGTTTTACACAAAGGGCAGGAGCTGAATCTACTGAAGATGTACAAAAATTCTCAGAATTATTTTATTTATTCTTATAAACAGTGAATAACTCCCCCTTCCTGCCATTGTTTTAAGTTCTCTCTGAGAGACCACAGATGGAAGAAGTGAGAGAAAATCAAGTGCATCATACTAAGGATGTATGAAAGCTAGGAGTCAGAACGAGAACTCTCTGCAAACCTGACTCTGCCAGCACAGCTGCTAGAATGACTGGCTTTAAATAGCATGGCCCTTTGCTGTGCCGATGAGGAATTACAACATGCTTTTAGGAGGACTGGAGCAGAGACGATGGAGCCCAGCTCCAGCAGGGAGCTTCTTTGCCGAAAGGATCGAGGAGGGAGTGAGAGGTCACATTTATACCTGAGAACAGCATCCAGTCAGGAGCCTGGCTAGCGCTCTGTTCCCACTGCCACTGAGCGGGAGGTCTACTGGTCTCTTAACAGAGAGCTTGGACACAGAAGTGAGAATGCCACAGAAATCAGAGAAATCATCTTATTAGTTTAGAAGGATTTTGTCAATGAGCTAAATGACCTGGAAGAAGAGATGGTACCATCACTGGCTAAGGAAATATTTACAGTGGAGACACTCAGCAGCCTCCATCGAGGATCCCATGTGCCCCGGCAAATATGGAGCAGTGATCTGAACACTATACCCAAGACACTATGGGAAGGAGAGAGAGCAGGGGGTTCACATGCCTTCTGCCCTCAAACTCCAGCTTATTAACCCTTAAACCAGACACCAGGAAAACATCCACTCACTTTCGCCACTGCCCACTCAAAGCACGCAACAGGAACCACTGGAATCACTTCAGGGCTACTTCGTCATTTTCTGCTCCTTCCCACCCAATCAACCACTACACTTCCAGTGAACACAGCTCCCCCATCTAGCCACGGCACCAGACTGCCTGCATTAAGCCCCAGAGCTCAGTCCTACAGCTGGAAGTCCTGCCAAGGCCCGTGGGCAGCACAGCACAGCAAGCACTGTCAGTTGGCAGTTTCCGTGATGAATTCCTCTCATTCACTAAGAAGGCTAAAGAGGTGATCGAGTGCCAAAGGAAGGGAAGGGTACAGCAGTGCCTCTGAATAATCCCACTTACAAAGGGGTTTGAGAGAGAGCAATCACAGGGCACAAGGAGGTTCCTCTTTTCTGCTGCCTGCAGTATCGGGGTACAGAATCTGTGACCCAACGAAAGGGTGAAGTGGCCCGGGCCACCAGGATGATGGAAGAAGCCACCCTGCTGCTACCAGCGTTTAAAGCACTAGAAATCGTCCACACACTGGGTGCTGTGCGCAGTGTGGTGCTCATGCTGCGTTGGCAACAGGGATGTAGAATGTTATATTTTCACACTGCTATAGCACAGTGCCTGGTCTGGACGGCCTGCAGGCTGGGACCTCAAAAGTAACCACACACAAAAAAAACCCAAAAGGGGGCAACTGAGGAGAAAGCTGGGATACAGGACACACATAAGCACTCCCATCCATAGCATCAGGCCCTCCTTACCGACTCCGACTCCTCATCGTCCTCAAAGAAATCGATCTCATCCATCTTCATCTTTGATCCCAGGAAGTCTGTCTCATCATCTCTGGTACCAACAAAAAACCTAGGAGTGGAGCTCTCGCCCTCACGGGAGGTCGTCAGGGACGACATTACAGCCTGGGTGGCCGACCATCCCGCTCTGGAATCATCATGTACAAAGCAGGATAAAAAAAATCCACAATGGGGAGCAAGCCAGGGCGTAAGGTGGGAGAGGCAGGCCTAGAGCCGTCTCAACAAACGCAGGAACGTATGGCAGAACCGCTGGTGATGCCTGGGTGTGGAGGCAAGAAGACTTTGGACTGGGTGAGGGCAGAAGCCAGTGATAATGGAAGGTGCCATGAGAGGCTGGGGGGTGGGGAGAGCACAGCATCCAGGGCCATTTCAGACAGGCAATTAACCCATTGGCACTAGCTGGGTGGGACCAGTGCTATTGCTAGAGTTGATGAGGTGGATGTGACGAGACTTAGCCCTGTACGTTTCAGGTTGCTGGCTAAATCACTGAATAGGATGATATATATTTGCAATATCCTGCACCTGAACAGATCAGCTGATACTCAAGAGGGTGGGAGGGACGCTGATGCGAGAATGAAGGCTACTTTCCAATCCTAAGTCTTCAGTCCTACCACTGGTCAGGAAGACCTGCAAAAAAAAAAAAAAGACCAGTCACGGGAGGCACTTCAGCTAGCGTGTTGGGGGTAGCAGCATTTCAAAACGCTCCATGAAGAATGGCCCAGCAACATTTAGAACACTGGGTCGAGGGCCGGGATCTCCAGAGATCTAAAGCTGGCCCTGGTTCACTGTGTGATCATAGGTTGGTCACTTGGGGCTCGACTATCAAAAAATAGGCAGCCCTTCACACATACCCCCAGCATGGGCCGTTTTGCACACATTACAGCTTAAACACAAATAAAAACAGTTCATTTAAAAATAACTTTAAATCCAGTACATTAAACGTTATCTTCATTCTGCCTGGCTACCATCTTGATACTTCTAAAGCAGTGATCCATGCTGCCACAAGCCTCCCTCATGCATTTAATGAATCACGGCCAGAAAAGAATGCAGCTACTCTCTGCCTGTGCAGGCTCCTATCTCGGAGACTCTAGGTTTGTCTATACAGAGAAATCCCAGCGGCTGAATTCACTGTAGTGCAGCATTCTTGTGTGGAGACTCAAATCAGTAAAAAAGGGCGCCTTACACCCATATAGCTTAATTTGGTTTGTTATCATTTGCAGGGGAAGCAAATGGGTAATAAAGGAGAAGGACTGATACTGAAGAGGTTACTTATACAGGAGAATTACATTTGGCTCACAGGACATGAAACTGCAACTTTACCAGGCCAAGACAGCCCAGCATGTAGAATTATTAAAGCTGCTGAAAGATGGCTACAGTGGAGGATAAGCAGAAGGTATTTATTAGAATTGAAAATTGGTGAGAGAGAAGGAACAGGTCCACAGAAAGCAAAGGCCCAAGAGTTTAACTTCGCAGGACTCCATTAAAGAAGGATTTTGGTGCAGAGGAATGATATAACTAGAGAGAGAGAGAGGCAGGAATGCCAGAAGCTGGGAATGAGCAACAGGATGGATCACTTGATGATTAGTTGCTCCATTAACTCCCTCTGATGCACCTGGCCTTTGCCATGGCCAGAAGACAGGATACTGGGCTAACCAGACCATTGGTCTGATCAGGGATGGCCGTTCTTATGTTGTTAACAGAATCACAATAGAAGACCGCCTGGATGAGAAGAGAATGGGCCACCTCGTCAAATGCTGCACTAACGCCAAATGGAACAAAAAAAGCGAGAGGAGGAAAAGCAGCCAGCTGCAGCAGAAAGCAGTTGGCTCTCCTCTAGATAGATAACTATCACCATGCTAAAGTCACAGTAAGCCCCAGACAGAGTGTGTGCCACCATTCTGCAACATTCAGCCACCTCCATTTCTAGACTCCGCCCGAGCTCTCTCGCCATTGCACTAACACTAGCACAGCTCCGCCAACGGAGCACTAGCTGGTTCCAGGGAGCCACTGGCTCTTTTACCACCATCACCTAGACCTGCTCGGGGAGCATCAGATGACATACTGATGATGCCCTGTGAATATTAGCACTCCTTTGGATACTCCAGCAGTGAGAGATATAGGCACCGCCTAGTGGAGAGAGACTTTTTCAAGCATTCTGGTGAGATAGGGAAGGCACGGTACTTAATTTAGATAAAATTTATATCACCATGATCTACACTGTGACAATGTCATCCACCGATCTGCAAAGATAACTGAGCACCCAGTACATAGATACCTCATAACAGTTTCCAGCAGGTACCCGCTCCCAGAAAATAATGGCCTGAAACAAAATATCTGGATAAATCCTTGGCTTCAAGATTCTTTTCTCCAGCAGAGGTGGAAATTTTACATGCCAGATTGAGTTGCTTTTGTATTATATAGCCATTGCCAAGGCTGTGCCTGTTTGTGTCTTCTCAACTGTAAGATCTCCAGGCCAGGGACGGTCTCTTTATGGGCCAATACCCCGGTTGGAGCATTACTATCTTGGTGCTTATGTGGCCCACATCAGCGTAGCACCTAAGCCTCTTGGGCATTAGAGGCTCTGATCTCCACAAGAGCCCTGTCACTCAGGGAGCAGAGCAAGCAACTTGCCCAGGAAGTCTGACAGAGCTGGGAATTGAAACAAGGTCTCGACTCCCAGTGTAGCCCCCCCCGCCCCCCAGACTATTCTTTGTTTCCTTTCCACGCTAACATGACATAAATGGTTAGTAATAGAAATGAGGGGTACTCCCCCAAAAGAAAGCCTTGATAACGGGCTCATTGACAAGGGTCCCATTTGCAAGTTAGGGTTTTAAGTCGCTCTCCCATGAAAGGTCACCTGCATGCCCTCCTGTGAGACACTCTTCTACATAACTGAACAAAGGCAGTGGTGGCATTTGTGCCCTCTTGACCTGATATTTTTGTTTTGTAAAAGCCCAGGCAGCTCTGGGGGAGGCGAAGCAGGCGCAGGCCTAGGACCCTGAGCAGTAAGAGGAGGAGGAGCTGGCCTGGGGCCATGTGGGGGGAGCCAAGGACAGAGGGGGAGCCAGGGGGCGCTAGTGGTGGGGGAGGGTGGGGCCACAGGGGGGAGCCTCACAGGCCTATAGAGGGCCCCACAATGGGCTTTCACCTAGGGCCTCCAATAGCCAAAGGCCGCCTCTGTGTACAAAAGCATCTCGCTCGTCAAACCCAGATTAAGGCCTAGATCAGTGGATCCCAACCTTTTTGAGCAATAGCTCCACTGGTTAACAGTAGTTAAAACACACCTGCCCACTGTCCATACACACGTACAAACCTCTCTACACACATGTAATAACACTGACTTAGTTAGGTAACAATAATTAATAAGTTACTCTCCCCTGAGTAAGAAGCTAAGTCTTCCCAACCACATGCCCATGTGGCCCTGTCTCTTCCTGTCCCTCATGGCCTGAGGGTAATGGAGGCTACGAGCACTCAGGGCCCTACCAAAGTGGGGCTGCTCCAACCAGTCAGTTCCCTGCCAGTGTGGGTCTCGGGGCGGAAGAGGCTATTCCTCCCCTCCAGTTGGCCTGGGGGGGGGGGGGCAGGGGCACTCCTCTGCACGGGCTGGTGTGTGGCTCAGAGGGGGTAAATGACCTCAGTATTACTTAAGACTCATGAACTTCCCAGAATCTTTGGTGCGTTCCCTCCCTCCGCCAGTGGGTCACATCCCCCGGATTATGAGCCTAAAACTCCAGCTCCTGAAGCCACATGATTATTTCAGCAATTCATCTTTCATTTAGAAAAGAGGTTTCTAACCCTCATGATTATGAAGACAAAGTTAAAAGTGAAGTGAGTGATAGGCTGTGATGTTCCCCAGAATCTGCAGAGTCTATATGAGCTTGGAGGGGACCTTGTCCAGGCACCTCCATGGGGAGTCGACTCCATGACCAACACCACTCAGCAGAGAACTATGCAGTCCTGTCTAGACTGGGATTTAAAAGTGTAATGTCAGCATCACCCCTTTCGATTCTGGTCTAGACAAGGTCCCCGTGGACAGGGAAGCCGAGCACGCTCTTCTCCCTATTGCTGGCCCCTGCTGCCATTCCTTCCTCTCTGGAAGAAGAACCCCTGCTGCCACTTCGCTTCTTCCCAACAGGAATAAAACTCCACTGTTGTCCCCAGGGAACTAACAGGGCCCCAAACTGCTGCTCCCTGCCACTTGGAGTGGAAGGAAAGGCCCTTCCTCCATCAACCACCACCCTAGGCAGGAAAGTTCCAGAGGGGAGCCCTCTTACTCTAGGGCAGCCAAACAAACAAGGAGTCCTGGGGCACTTTTAAAGACTAACACATTTATTTATCACATGAGCTTTTATGGGAGAAAATCCCACTTCATCAGATGCTTGAAAATGGAAAACTTACAGTATGGGAGGGAAAAGTCAGTCCAGTGATGTGTGAGTGACAGGTGCAGGTCAGACTATTCTGACCAACTCAACAACTTCTTTGATTGGCTGCTCTGGTCTGAGCCCGGCCCTCACACCTCTGGGTTTGTTTTCACCCTGCAGGAAGCAGGCCCAGGCAGGGGGACAGGGCCCCGAGAAGGACACAGCTCCAAGGCGAAGAGCCTGCCATGCCTGACTTTCAAACCCTGCTGGGGAAGGTCACCGGCACGTCCCAAACAAAGGCACGTTTCTTCCTCAGCTCCGTCGTGGCCCTGGTTGGCTGACCCCGCGGCCAGGCTGCGAGACGCTCCACCCCTGAGCACCGCTCAGCCCGCAGCCGAGACCCGAACGGGGCGATCGCCCCCGAGCCGGCCTGCGCTCACAGGCTACTGGGCCCCGCCGGGGAAAAGGCGGGCTGCGCTGCGGTCAACGCAGGCCCGGGCCGGGCTCTGAGCGAGGCCCCCTCCCGGAACGGGCCGTGCACAGCAGAGCCGCCCGGCGTGCCCAGCCCGGCGCGGGGAGCCGTGGGAACAGCCGGGCGGGTCAGGTCCCGGGGCCGGCTGCCGGCTGCCGACGGCGGGCCCCCCCCGCCCCTCACCGCCGCGCCGAGCCGAGCCGGGCCCGCAGGAGCGGAGCGAGCCGAGATGACGCGGAAGGGCCAAGGACGCCCGCTACCGAGGCCGGGCCGGGCCAAGCTGGACCAAGCCGAGCTTCCGGTCCCGCTCTCCGTCCCGGAGCGCGGCCATTTCCGCGAACTCACCTGCCACCTCCCGGCACAACCTAACCGCCTCCGCCGGCCAATCGCCGCGTGTTTACTGACACCCACAGCCAATGAGCAGAGGCGAGGGTGGGGCGTAACGGAGAGGCAGGCTGGTTGGTTGGCAGGGCCGCCGTAAGGATGGGGTTGGCCCAGCGGCTAAAAGGGGCGGGGCCGCTGCGCCGCCTCGCTACGCCCATCCCCGGCCTCGGAGCCCCGCCCACCCCGTGATGAAGGGCTGTGACAGGAGCCTGCCCCCGCGCGCGGTGCGACGCAGCCCCGCCCCCGCAGAGCTCAGGCGGTGACGTCTCAGCCAGCTGATCCGCGAGCGAAGGTCCCCGTGGGGCGGGGCGGAGGGCCCAGAGCGGGCAGAGAAGGGAGTGGGCGTGGCTGCGATTGCGCACAGTACAGAATGAAAGGGGAAATATAATGAATGGCAGTGACGTGGGCAGGGGACGCTCGATCCCCTCACACTGATTGGATGTCTTTTTTTGACAGGTTTGGCTGATGAGCGCAAGAGTTGCTGGAACGAACGCGCTCCACTGGTGCTGCGCAAAGTTCTGATTAAAGAATTAGAACAATACACAATTATTATGGCCCCGTTAAAAGGACGAGGAACTGAGGAAAGGATAGGGCTCAAAATGTAATTGTAACAGGGATGTGTTTCTAAAGGGGAGCTCTAGGGATTGATCGTTGGTTTTCCCCATTTAACATTTGGACCAGTGTCCTGGAAGAGAACATAAAACCAGCCCTGTGAACATTTGCAGCAAAATGAGGGGAGCAGTCACTGATTTGGAGCACCTGCAAAGAGGAGTGCAAGCACAATATGTATTTGAAAGTAGCTCAGTGGATATGTATATGTCTACACTAGCAATCTAGGTCAACTTGAGGATACCTAAGTCGACCTAAATTACTCCACGTCAACACCAGCCTTTCACTAAGTCAACTTAAGGCCGTCCTTAAGTCGACTTAATAAGTACCGGTAGTTAGGTCGACTTAAGGTTTGAGTCAACCTTATTAAGTCGACCTCAAACCAGTGTGGATCCCCTAGGTCAGGGGTCAGCAACCCCCAGCACGCGGGCCAGGCCTGACACGTGGGCAGAGCCTGAGCGGCACGCAACACCACTCAGGCTCCCTCGCTGGCCCTGCAAACCACACGGCCAGCAGCTGTGGCCTGCGGCTGAGGGCCCCTGCTGGCCCCGCCCCCTGCTAGACAGCAGGAGGGGAGTGGAGGGGAGCAGAGAGGGTCAAGTCACGTCGCCCGCCCAGAGACGCGCCGCTGCCGGCAGGGCAGAGCTGGCCCCGGCCATGGCTGGCAAAGAGGCAGGGTGGCCCAGCCCGGCCAGAGCCACCGCTGCCGGCGGGCAGCTTGCAGTTCCTGGCCCTGGCTCCCACCAGCAGCGGTGGCTCCGGGTGGGCCAAGCCAACCTGCTCTCCTGCCAGCCATGGCTGGGGCCAGCCCTGCCACAGCGGCACCGCTGTCGGCCAGCTGAGGAGGGGCGACATGACCCGCTCCACTCCTGCCGTCCAGCTGCGGGCTGCCCTGCAGATGGGAGCCGGCCCCGAGCTGGAAACCGGAGGCCACCCACTAGGGAATGCTGGCCTAGGCCCCAGCAGGCAGGGCACCGGAAGCCTGGCCCCGCCCCCCTTTGGCCCCGCCACCTGCTAAGGCTGCGGTGGGCAGGGCTGGCACAGGGGCCGGCAAAGGTTGCCGATCCCTGCCCTAGGTCGACTTAATTACTTAAGTCGACCTAGGGCTGGCGAGAAGAGAGCTGGGGCTGGGGGAGCCCCAGCTTGGGGACGAGAGCTGTGGAGCCGTGGCTGGGGGAGGAAGGAGTCCCCGGGGCTCCCCTGGGCCCTGGAGTGGCAGCAGCTCATGCGAGAAATAAATCTGTTAGTCTTTAAAAGTGCCACAGGACTCTGTTTTTCTAAAAGGAGGTGTTATTAAGTCGACTTAAGGAAAGCCCAGTGTGGACGTGGCTTTTTTTAGGTCGACTTAACCATCCTTAAGTTGACCTAACTTGCCAGTGTAGACGCACCATAAGTGATTTGCTCAAAGTCAACAGGAAGCAGTATAGCAAACTGAACCCTGGTCTGCTGCATCCCAGATGGTGCCTAGGGCTGGGAAGTCATCCTTTTGGTCTTATGTTGCCTTTGGTCCTCCTGTTCCAGGCTTTAGTTAGTAAAATATTTTATCCATCTAAACACTGCTATCAACTTAGTCCTCAGTTTGTGCTCTTGGGTGAACAGGAAAAAATGTTGTCGAGAACAAGATGAGTGTACAGAATACAGTATTGCTGCCTTGGGAGGGGGAAAAAAGGGTAATGCTGAATCTCATTTCCAGAACCCTAAAGCTGAATCTCTTTTCCAATGGCACCTACTTTAAAAATCTAGTCCTGAGCCACTGAAACCTTGCATACCTACCTACCACACCCAAGAGCCCTAGTAATGGAAGAGATCTCTGGTTCATTGATGTTAATTTGTAATACATCTGGTAATAGTGGAGAATTTCAGAAGGCTGGAAGATTGGTAATGGTGTGCCAATATTCAACAAAGACAAGCAAGAGGAGTTGGATAGTTATAGGCCAATTAGCATGACATCAATCTCAGGCAAAATAAGGGAAAGATGTATACAGGATTCAATCAGTAAGGGACAGGAATACAATTAATGGCACTCAGTAGACTTTTATGGAAAACAGGTCTTATCAAAAAACATCCTTTCATTCTTTCCTGGGATAACAAGTTTGGGTGACAAAGCTAACTGTATTAACATATAGACTTTGACTTTGATCAGGCCTTTACAAAACTATCATACACAATGAATAAAGCACATATAAATGGACTAAGAACTGGCTGACAGATCTCTGAAAGTAGTTGTCAGTAGGAAATCATTGTTGAATGGTCGGGGCCAGCTCTGCCCTGCCGGCAGCGGCGCGGCTCTGGGCGGGCGACGGGAGGTGACCCGCACTGCTCCCCTCCACTCCCCTCCTGCTGCCCAGCAAAGGGTGGGGCCAGCAGCGGGTCTGGCACGTGTGCCGGGGGTTGCCAACCCCTGCTCTAAGGCAATAAAGCTCACATTGACTTCCATGAGGCAGTGGAACACCATGATGTCTGGATATAAATGCTGACACTAAGATATCAAAGAGAATTTAACAGTGACTTGTGATGTATTTGACAAAAAGCAACTAGCTATGGCTGGTATCCATACCACACACTGTTGCCTGGCTCTGCTAAGTTTGTCTCAGAATTAGTTATACCAAGTAATGGTAATGTTGCTATTTTCCAGCTGTCCCACAAAATACAACTCGCATAATGAAACAGGGTTAAACATGACGCAGACTGGGTTTTGTTAACAAATGTGATACAGTTGGAGTCTTTATTAACGGATTAGTAGTGCATGAACAGCTCATGAAATGCTCAAAATAAAGACATTGGGCTAAAAGACAATCCCTCTCCCAGACAGCTCACAAGAGGTAGTGGGAGGAGGGAGGACAAGGGGACAGGAGAGGAAAGGACATCTGCAGAAATGAGTATTCACGAGCAGTCACCAGACTAACTAGTAAATCCAGATTCTCTCTCTCCTCCATGCCAAGTTTCTCATTATGGCCAAGCAAAGTTGGCAGCTTTAGGTTCCTGCCACGGACTTGCAGTTGGAACCAAAGGTCATTATAAATACGTGACAGCAAGCACCTGCCAACAGGTAAACGTGGCTCAGACACACCTTAGAGCAACAGTTTATCAAGAAATGCAAATAAAAGAAACTAAGCAAAGAGAACCAAGTTCCCGGGAACCAAGCAAAGACAGACACAGTTTGTGCTGACCTGAATTAATGACAGTAATGAATGCATTCGCATCCTGCAGTTCTGCTTTGTCTTACCCTCCTCATGAAAGAGGATGTTGTTTCTGGAAGGTGTGTCCCAGCAGGGACCACAGAACAGAAGAAGGGAAGGGTGATCCCTGCAGCTCAGGCCTCAGGGGAGTAGGTCTGGGGATTCAGTATCACAGAGACTAGGTGTCAACTGTGGGGAAGAGGGTCAGCCCAGAAATCTGTTATGTGTGGCTGGAGCAGAGAAAGTGAGCAGTGTTGAACTTAGGACACATAGGAGTGTCCCCGCATTACCCAGCCTGCTGACAAGGTAGCTCCATAAGAGGAATGGATTACTTGGATTATCAAACAGCGATAACTGGGGCACCAGATCTTTTGCTGTAAGAGCCAGAGGTGACATTTGAAATAAAGAATTCGTTCCATTAGCCCAGTGGCCACCAGCATGGCACACCTTCTGAGGACCAGCATGGGCTGATGAAGAGATGCAGGAGGCTGAGGGTGCCAGGTAGAGCCTCACTGGTATTTAGAATTGGATAACAGATGACCCATTTCCTGATGTGCTGTTGTTATTGACCAAACAACACTACATTAGGTTATTTATTACCTATCATTTGCAAAAGAAGGGGAATTTTAAAGGGAATTCTGTGCAAGAAAGTAATCATAAACAAGCACATATCTTGTTAATTTTAATTTCTATTACAGTAGTGCCCAGAGATCCCAGGCACAGTCAGGTCTTACTGTGCAGGATGCAGCACAGACACAGATGCAGAGCTCAGTGCCCACAGTCTCGCTGGCTCTTTGATGCCTATTTCCCTAGCCCCAGCCTTGTGAGTAGATATGGTGAAGTCCTTGCTCCCTCGCGGTGGGAAGGGGCAGGAAAAGGGTGAGGCCATGGCCATGGGGCCAGTGCTCTGGGAGAAATGTGTGCAGGGCGTGCAGTCTCTATGCCCTGGGACACCTGAGCCTCTGGAGACACTGTGTCCCCATGTTCCTCTGGGGGTGGGTCTCTGCACGGCTCCTGTACAGGCTCACCAGCTGCTAGATGCACAGGGGCCATTGTGATGTCTCTGGTGGGCACAGGCTGGAGGCCTGTCCCAGGGTAATCCCTTTGGAACCAGAGCATATGTGTAAAAACAATCCCCTGTGCTTGTACAATGCTCAGCAATGGGGAGTCCAGCACGGCCCTCGGTAAATCGGTTCAGGATGGATCACTCCACGCTGGCCTGGTCCGGTCCGGTCCGGTCTTTCTCTCTGGCAGAGCCAGGACACCAGCGGTCTGAGGCAGTGTGGCGATAGCTACAGGCTCTCTGCACCCTCCCCATGGCTCCCGCTCCTGGCTTCCAGCCCTGGGCTCAAGGCGGGACACGCCCTAGCCCCGCCCCCGCCCGTGGGGCCCGGGGCCCGGACTGGGGCTGTGACGTCACGGAGGGCACCGCTGGCCGCTCCGCGGCGCGAACAGCTTAATCCGGAGTGACGCCGCGCTCTGAGCTGCAGTGCGGGCCAGGCCGGGCACTGGGCCAGCCCCGCGGGGCAGTCGAGGCGGCAATCGATGCACAGTCCAGCGCGGCCCATCTCCCCACGGGGCCGCTCCGTCCCACCCGGCGGTGTTTGCTCAGCTCGGCCGGCGCCGGACTTTGCTCCAGCCCCGCCTAGGTCCCGTCCCGAGCTCTGCCTGGGCGCCGCCCTGGCCGGCTCCCCAGGGTCCCGGCACAGGCAAGCCCTAGTCCGACTCCTGGAGCTTCCCTCCGGGGCGCGGGGCCAGCGGGCTCCTGTCCTGGGGGCTCCGACCAGCTCCGCGACCCCGAGCCAGCTCCCCGCCCCGCCTCGCACTCTGCGGCGCTGTCCACGGCCCAGGTGCTGACCGGGAAACCGCTGCAAAGCGCTGAGCCGGGGCTGGCGGCGGGGGAGGGGAGCAGAAGTAAGAGGGGAGGGGAGAGTGCAGGTTAAGGAAGGGGAGGGAGCAGGGGTAAGAGAGGGGAGTGGAGGGGAGGGGAGCAGGGGTAGGAGAGGGGAGTGGAGTCGAGGGAGAGTGCAGGTTAAGGAAGGGGAGAAAAGGGGAGAGAGCAGGGGTAAGAGAGGGGAGGGAGCAGGGGTAAGAGAGGGGAGGGGAGGGGAACAGGGGTAGGAGAGAGGAGTGGAGTGGAGTGGAGGGAGAGTGCAGGTTATGGAAGGGGAGGGGAGCAGGGGTAGGAGAGAGGAGTGGAGTGGAGTGGAGGTAGAGTGCAGGTTAAGGAAGGGGAGGGAGCAGGGGTAGGGGAGGGGAGGGAGCAGGGGTAAGAGAGGGGAGGGAAAGTGCAGGTTAAGGAAGGGGAGGGAAGGGGAGGGAGCAGGGGTAGGG
>ML685765.1:34323188-34338565 GCA_007922175.1 Pelusios castaneus | reverse complement strand
AGAAAAAAGAGAAGGAAGAGAGAAAGAAAAAAGAGAAGGATCGGGGGCCGCACGGAGTGCTGTGGCCAGCACACAGCAGACTGGCCAGATCAGGGCATGCTGCTGTCGGCCACCGCACTGCCCCCGCCCCAGCCCCCAAACCGGTCAGCGTGGGCCAGGAAAATACATGTGCGGGGGGTGCGACGGCCGCTGCGCGGCCGCGCACCCGCGCACCTTAGAGGGAACACTCGGGGGCTGCCAGGCTGTGCGGGGGTCCCTTACGGCTGCGCGGGGGGGTGCGATGGGCACCCGCGCAGCTTAGCGGGAACACTGCCACCCGGCCCCCGAGCTTACCTGGCTGGAAAGCTTCAGGGACGTCCGGCGTTGGGCTGGCCAGGAGGCCGCTCCTGCCCTGAACTTGCTCTTTCGGAGCATGCTCAGGGCAGGAGATTTAAAAACTCCCCAGCCTGGCTGGCGGCCGCTGCTCACAGCTGAGCAGCAGCCTACCTGCAGGGCGGGGTAGGACAGAGCGGAACATGCCTTCCGCGGCTAGAGTCCTCTGGGTTCCTGGGCCCCGGAATAGATCCGGGGCTCAGGCTTTTCTACCAGGGGCCGGCGCCCCTGAAGAGCCAAATTCAAAGGGCTAAAGAGCCGCTTGTGGCTCTCGAGCCGCGGTTTGCCGACCTATGGTAGATTTAATTGGTCCTTCCACAATGTAGGGGGCTGGACTTGATGCCATCTTGAGGTCCCTTCCAGACTCATATTTATGTGATTCTATTATTCTAACCCCATAGCCCCCACTACTTGAAGGGATGTTCCTACATTCTATCCCCCTCATCAGTTGGGAGACCCCCTACATTCTAATACATACTTCCCCCATCCCTGCATGGGACTGCCTTACAATATAACCCCAGACACCCCATTGCTGTACAGCCCTCTCCATATGGTAACCTCTTACCTTCCCCACCACTGCACGGGACCCTACAGTGTAACCCCAGAACCCCCATTGCTGCACAGGGCCCCTACACTCTAGCCCCAGAAGCCCCACATCACCGCACTACATTGTGACCCCCTTTCCCTTAGGGGATGCTAGCTAATGGGACTCTCAGACTCTGAGGCACTTTGGCTGCTCTAGCGGGATGGGAAGGTGGAAGGGGGGGGCTGTTGGGGGCGCACACATGGGCCCTGGAGGTAGGAATATGTGGGATGTCCAGGTAGGGAGCCTGGGTTGGTTCGGGACATTCAGGGGCAACTAGTGTTTTACTACCACATCCTCATTTCTTTCCCTGGCTCCACCTGGTCACTGTCTGCCTGTGGCCTTTGACCAGCCCTGTCACCCCACTAAGTGGCTCCTTTTCCCTTCCTGCCCGTGACCTGTCTACAATGGCCCTTTCCTCAGAACGGGCTGGCACTGGGCCACAGTGCCTGGGAACCTCACGCACCTGCTGGGGAGGAAAGATCACCACTACAGGATGCTCTGGACGCTGCAGGGATGGGACAGCTCCCCTTTCTTTGCACTGCTGGACTGGGACAGAGTGGGCAGCTGGGTCCTGTCCCTCCAGACAGGTGGCCCCATCCTCCCCCGGCCTCTCACTAATCCCTGCCTTGTTGCCATTCCAGGTGTTTGCGGACTTGTTTGACCCTGTGATTCAGGAGAGACACAATGGTTACAACCCACGGACCATGAAACACCCCACTGACCTGGATGCCAGTAAGGTGCGTCACAGCCTGGGGTACAGAGCGTGTCTGTATGAGCATCCCAGTGCCAGCAGGCAAAAGGCTCACTGGAATTAGTGCAGTGTCCTGGTGCGTATCCCACAGGTGCTGTGTAAGGGCTCACTGGAATTAGTGCAGTGTCCTGGGGTGTATCCCACAGGTGTTGTGTAAGGGCTCACTGGAATTAGTGCAGTGTCCTGGTGTGTATCCCACAGGTGTTGTGTAAGGGATCACTGGAAAACCATTCATACCCTGGTCCTTAATATTCTTGCACGGGGCATGTAGAGTAAATGCCCAAGGTCTGTGTGGATTGGAAGGGAGTCTGGAACTAACGTGTCAACCAGACATGCGGGGCAGTGGGAAAAGAGCTATTTCCCAAACCACCAACCAGGTTTCATCCCAGACAATTGGCAATCACAATCAAGGGTGTATGGGAGGCTGCAGGGACTGGTCCATTTGCAGTGCAGAAAGCACCAGAGGAGAAGGAATCAGCATAGACCATCTCCATCAGACTCCACAGCACCTTTCCCACAGCAGGGTACTGATGTTCAATAGTTCACTGACCCCCAAGTGATCTTTCATTGAGCAGCCTTGTGGAGATGTGTGGTAAGAATCTGACTTTGAACTAAGACAGTAGTTGTATTATGTCTTAGTCACTAGAAAGCAGTTTTCACTCTTATTTGCTTGTAGCTACTTCTGATTTTATGCTTTACACTTGAACTCACCTAAAACGTGTCTTCTTTGGAGTAAATATGCTGTTTTCTTTTAGTGCAAACCAGTGCAGTGCTGAGTTTGACGTGCAGTGACTGTTAACTCCAGTTAAAGCAACAAGTTCTTGGGCTTTAGTCTCTTTAAAGGACCAACAGTTCCCTGTCCGTTCCAGGAGAGGGCCGGACATTTCTGGACCATTTTTATCCCCCTCATCAGTTGGGAGACCCCCTATATTCTAATACATACTTCCCCCATCCCTGCATGGGGCTGCCTTACAATATAACCCCAGACACCCCATTGCTGTACAGCCCTCTCCTGGAACGGACCAGCAGAAATGGGAATCAGAACAAAGGGGGAGAGACTGTGACAATCAAAAATGAGAAGTGGACAGATAAGCCAAAGGGCAAGAAGACGTACCCAGAGGGGCTCTGGGAGCAGAGGCAGCTGCCCACTAGTGAGACATGGGGCTGAAAGCCAAAGGAGAACTGGAAAAAGAGAAAGAGAGGCTGTATAGCCTGGGTGTGGTGGGAGTCATGGACAGACGCCTCTGCCCCAGGAACGCCCCACTGGGACAAGTTGTGCCCTGCCTATAGAGGAGCAGACTGTATTGAAGAACACTTTGGAAGGGATATGTGAGCTCCATAAGGGCCCAGCTTTTATTACAGAGTTCTCAGGGAAAGTGTTACATGTTTTTAATACAATGGCAATTAACCAAGCATTGAACCATGGGGAATTTTAAAAGGCTGTATTACTACGGTTCCCAATTACTCCTGAGGGGTATAGAACAGCATCTAGACATTCCCAAGTGAATGACGAGCTGAATCATAGAGAATGCGTGTATAAATTGTAAGGTTTGATGAAAAACGGGTCAAGGGGAAGGCAGCAGAGAACTATGGCCAGTGGTTTGATCTTTTTGTACAGGAGCAATTTCTGAGCATGTTTTGAAGAAGTCAGACAGCCCTGGACTGTCCCAAAAGCAACAGCTGTGGCTGATTCCTATGTACGAGGCAAAGCACCCAATGAGCACAAGCCACAGAGGGAAGGGCAGAAGCTTAGAGTTAAGTGGGGGGCTGGGTGGGGGCGTTTTGTCCCTGGGAAGAGAAAGGGCTGTTGCAGCCTAGGCACTCACCTCCCCAGACTCAACCCTCACAGACTTCCTGCTCAGGAGAATGGGCCGAGAAGGTGCTACCAATGTGACATCACCAAGCTCATGAGGAATTGCCCTGCACTACAGGACTCTAAACCCACCGCCTGTCTGACAAAAAAAGAAAGTCTGAGAAAGTGGTCCTGAAATTTATTGAAGCTGCCAAGGTGAATGGCAAAGAAGATAAGGTAGTCTGGGGACCCACTGCCCAGATTCCTCTGGTCATGGAAAGCGTGGTCAGAGAGCTGGCACGTTACCTGGCCAGGACGTAGAACTGCAGGCGTTGGGAAGACGTAGTTTCCGTATCTTTGGCTAAGACGGGAGGCTTAACACTTGGGGCGCTGGCTTGCATGCCTAGGGAAATGATGTCTGAACCATGACTAAGGCAGTGAATGTTGTAATCCGGTGTGAAAAGAAATATTGTTGTGACCCCAGAAGGGAATGGGGAAGACCCACCCTGCTTTGGCTAGCGGAAGAAAGCAGTCTATATTCAGGTGTGGAAGAGGCCGATCTGCCCCATGGGCGCGGTGTGAGGAAAGTAGCATGCACTCAGAGCTGGGAGCTAGCCCCGCTGACCGATGAAGCTGGCCCAGCTGTCAGACTCCACTAGAATGCATAGGGGGAAATGTCCTGGAAGGAACCCCACTGAGAGGAAATGAGAAAAACATTTTAAGGGGAAGGAAAGTTGTACAGGTGAGTTCCCATGGGGAAGGACGAAAGCCCTGGGAACCTTACAAGCAACTAGCTGTGCCTGCTCAGCACTGGAGGGAGTTACTGTGGTCCGGCCACAAATGCCCCTTTGCTGGTCTGGGGTGCACCCAAAAATGTAACCCAATCCCCTGCCCATGGAGGACACTGCTCCACCCCCCAGCTGGCAGAACAGGAGCTGAGTGTAACCCTCAGTGCCGCCCACTTATCATTGGGACCCACTAGAGACTGCAGCTCCACCCACCCATCCTGAGGCACGAATATTTTGGCAAAACTATTCGACTCAGGAGCCAGACACTTGTTTCAGGCAGGGTCAGGTGCAGTCCTGGGAGAGAACAGGGGAGGGGGACACATTCCACTCCAGATGATTATAAGTGATTTCGATGATGGCATAGAGAGCACGCTTATAAAGTTTGCGGTTGATACCAAGCTGGGAGGGGTTGCAAGTGCTCTGGAGGATAGCGTCACAATTCAAAATGATTTGGACCAACTGGTGAAATGGTCTGAGGGAAACAGAAGGAAATTCAATAAAGACGAGTGCAAAGTGCTCCACTTAGGAAAGAGCAATCCATTGCACACATACACAATGGGCAATGACTGCCCAGGAAAGAGTACTGCAGAAAGGGATCTGGGTGTCATAGTGGACCACAAGCTAAATAAGAGTCAGAAAAAGCCAACACCATTCTGGGATGTATTAACAGGAGTCTTGTAAGTAGGACACAGGAAGTGATTTTTTCTGCTCTACTCTGCCCCGATTAGGCCCCAACTGGAGTATTGCGTCCAGTTCTGGGTGCCTCATTTCAGGAAAGATGTGGAGAAATTGGAGAAAGTCCAGAGAAGAGCGACACGAATGATTGAAGGTCTGGAACACTTGACCTAGGTGGGAAGATTGAAAGAGCTGGGTTTGATTAGGCTGGACAAGAGGAGACTGAGAGGGGAAATGAAAACAGGTTTCAAGTGCCGAAAAGGTTGTTCTGAGGCGGTAACTTTAACCTGTAGGGACAGGACAAGAAGCAATGGGCGTAAAGGGCAGCCAGCATGGCTCAGATTGCTCATTAGGAAAAGCTCCCTGTCCTGTCAATGAAGCGCTGGAATAAATTACCTAGGGCAGTCGTGTAATCTCCAGCGTTGGAGATGTTTCAGAGCAGACAGACAGCCGCCTCTTGGGATAGTCTAGAGCAGGGAAGAGCAAACTACGGCTTGCAGGTGGGCTCTGGCCCACAAGCCAACACTGACCCCCAGGCAGCCTCCCTCCCCAGCTTCAGCAGCGGGTCCCCACGGCCAGCACGCTGCTGCTGCTCCTCCTCCTCCCAGCTTCAGCCTCCCCCCTCTCTGTACCAGCCCCAGCTGGAGTGGGGAAGGAGGGGGAGGCTGGAGCTGGGAGGAAGGCAGAGCAAAGCATCTGCGGTGTGGCCAGAGCACTGCCACTCTGCTTCCCTCCCAGGTCTGGGCTGGGATCCACTGTCTGCCGCTGCCCCAGCCAGCTCCAGCCCACCCTGCCCCAGCCAGCTCCAGCCAGCTCCAGCCCACCCTGCACCAGCCAGCTCCAGCCCATCCTGCCCCAGCCAGCTCCAGCCAGCTCCAGCCCACCCTGCACCAGCCAGCTCCAGCCCATCCTGCCCCAGCCAGCTCCCGCCCACCCTGCACCAGCCAGCTCCAGCCCACCCTGCACCAGACAGCTCCAGGGCCGCCTCTGCGCCGTGGCCCCAGCCAGCTCCCCAGTGCCAGCTCTGCACCAGTGCGCCCCCCCCCCCAACCATGCAATGGCTGAGAGCTGACCCCGGAGCTGGGAGGGAAGGGAAGGCTGAAGGTGGGGGGGGGGGGCCTGCCAATAAAAATTATTGCCCACCTCTGGTCCAGAGGGTAATGCTTGGTTCTGCCTTTAGTGCAGCGTATCGGACTAGCCAACCTCGTGAGGTCCCTTCTAGCCCTACCAGTCTGTAGCCCCTGTATTTGGGGCCATTTTCAGATGGGGACTGACCTGGCTCCTAGCAATGTGGCTTCCCTTCCCCTCTCTGATGACCCAGGCCAACTCCCCTCTGGGGCTCTAATCTACCACCCTGACTTCCATCCCCAGATTAAGTCTGGCTACTTTGATGAGCGCTACGTGCTGTCATCGCGTGTCAGGACTGGGCGCAGCATCCGTGGGCTCAGCCTACCCCCTGCCTGCACCCGTGCTGAGCGGAGAGAGGTGGAGAAGGTGACGGTCGATGCCCTGAGCGGCCTGACAGGAGACCTGGCTGGCCGCTATTACCGTCTCAGCGAGATGACAGAGAAGGAACAGCAACAGCTCATTGACGTGAGCAACCCTGCGGGGCCCGGGGCCATGAGTCCCAGTGGGGGACTGCAGGGGACACAGCCCCATGTCTGCCGGGGGCAGGGGAGGGTACAGGGGGCGGAAACTGGCAAGGAGACTGGAAAAAGCAAACAGCAAACGTGTCTCAGCTGCTCCCTCATCCACCTCCCTTCCCGCTCGTGCCCTCTGATGCCCCCATCGGCTCTCCCGCCTGCCGTGCCAGACTCTCCATCAGCGGGGCAGGACCACTGCTCTCTTTCTGGCACAGGACAGTGAGACAGCCCCAAGGGTCAGCAGAGCCCAGCACCTCCTGCAGCACTTCTCCCTCGCTAGCTCCATGCCCAGGTGTGTGACTGGCCTGATGGGTGATAGCACACACCATGGTGCACCGGGCAGGGCACGCAGCCCCCTGGGCGGTGTGGGGCAAGGCAGCTGTGGCCTCTTGGGAGCTGCAGAGCAGTCCGGGCCCGGAGCGAACTCTAATGCAGGGGATCTTTAGGGACAGCGCTTGGCCCTGCCCAGTGCTCAATGCCCAGCTTGAGCCGGGTGCTCCCAGCTCCCCAGAGTGGACCCCGGCCCCAAAGGGCAGCTGCGTTGGCTCTGTGCCGGGGGGGCTGACGAGGAGGCGCGTGGGGCAGGGTTCAAAGGCTGGTGGGAATCTCCTGGGAACGGTAGCCGTGGGAGTCTTGCTGATGCCCCACCTGTTCCACAGGACCACTTCCTCTTCGATAAGCCCGTCTCCCCCTTACTGACAGCAGCAGGAATGGCCCGGGACTGGCCTGACGCCCGAGGAATCTGGTACGGATCTGCTTCCTTCTCCTGGGTAGCTGCCAGAGGGCAGCAGGGGACTGGAGGGTGGGGACAAATACCCCTAGGGCCCCGGGCCCCACCCCATAACCATTTGTCACGGCCACAGACAAGCCTGCACAGCTAGTAACCTCGCTACTGCCCTGCACACATCCCTCGCCGTCCTTTTCCCAACCAGCCAGCCCCATAGCCACCGCCTCCCTCCACAACCCTCCCCTGGGAACCCACTTGGCCAGCTTCCTCTGCATCGTCCTGTCCACACGCTGCCCCGCACCGTTCTGGAGGGTGAACTCCACGTGATCGCAGTCGCCAGACACACCCGCCAAGCGTCAGGCCCCAGCCCCACGCATTGTCACAGGAACTTTGGGGCCTGCCTCGATCGTCTGGATCTCAGCTGCCGGAGCCATAGATTTCACGGCCAGACAGGACCACTGCCATTACCTGCTTGGTCTCAACGTGTGGCCCCGTCAGCACAAGCTGCAGCTGTGTGACACCCGCACGGCCATACAGACAGTGGTGGAGGTGGCAGGCCACGATTGTAAATGGGTGGAGAAGCCCTGAGAGTCGGGCCCCTCAATAACATTGGCCAGAGACCTGCCCCCAAATAATTCCAGAATTAAGCTTTTAGAAACACACCCAGACTTGATTTAAAAATGGCCCCTGATGGAGCATCCACCACAATCCTTGGGAAATTGGGCCAACGGTTAATTAACCTCTCTGTTAAAAAGAGACACCTTACTTCCAGCCTGAACTTGCTGTCAGATCCCATTAGACCTTTCTCTGCTAGGCTAAAGAGCCCGTTACTAAATATTCCTTCCCCAGGGAGCATTTCTAGACTGTAATCAAGTCACCCCTTAATCTTCGCATGGTGAAGCTAAATCGATTGAGTTCCTTGAGTCTCTCAGCATACAGCAAATTATTTTATCCGTTAATCAATCTCGTGACGCTTCGCTGAACCCTTTCCGATTTATCGCCACCCTCTGGGATTGCGGACAGGACACCAGCCCGAGCCAGGGTTATAGCAGTGCCAAGTAGAGAGGTTCGAGAAAACCTCTCGACTTGACTCCTACCTGAGATTTGCCTGTTTCTGCAGCCCAGGACCACACTAGCCATTCTGGCCAGAGCATCCCAGTGGGAAACCATGGTCAGCTGAGTATTCACCGCATCTGCCACTCCGTTTTCAGAGTCCCAGCTTCCCAGGCTAGCATCCCGTAAGAGTGGCCGATAGCCATTGGTGCTGCCTGTACCATTTACACTTAGCTGTAGGCAAACGCCTCTACACTTCTGCCCCACATATGCCTCAGACCCCTGCTGCTCCCCCTTCTTCTCACGTCCAGCAAGATGCTCTCGTTTACAAAGAAGCCATTGGGGCTTGTTTGCCCTGCGGGGGCCAACCCTGCCCCCCA
This sequence comes from Pelusios castaneus, assembly GCA_007922175.1. Taxonomy (NCBI): domain Eukaryota; kingdom Metazoa; phylum Chordata; order Testudines; family Pelomedusidae; genus Pelusios; species Pelusios castaneus. The sequence goes on along the minus strand of ML685765.1, from coordinate 34,329,798 downwards.
GGAATGTCCCACTGCACTTGGGCGCCCATGGCTGGATGAGGCCTATGTCGAGCGAGGCGGCCTCCCAGGGTTCGGGGTACAGGTTGCACTCTGGGACCCTCCTGCCCCAGGCCGAGCAGTGAACGTCTACATTGCAGGTAAACATCCCCGAGGTCCAAACCAGCCGCAGGCATCTAAGTGCAGTGTAGACGCGCCCCTGGGGCAAGGGCCCCGACCCAGCCCTGCAGCGCACTTCTCACTCGGCTCTCCACCTCAATGGTGGCAATAACCCGAGACAGCAGCCGGGTGCCCAGCCCTGGGGAGCTGGGCCTGTCTCTGACTGAGGGGACTCAGCTCGGCCCGAGTGAGCCCCCCAGCTCCAGCCTAGCTGGGCAGAGAGGGAGATAGGCCCCAGCTGGTACCAGCTGCCATGAGCCCGTTGCTGGGTAGGCTGTGGGCTGCTCAGCGTCTGCCCGCCCCGCGTGGGCTCCAGGCACTGACGTGCTGTCCTCGCCTCCAGGCACAATAACGAGAAGACCTTTCTGATCTGGATCAATGAGGAGGATCACACCCGCCTCATCTCCATGGAGAAGGGTGGCAACATGAAGCGGGTCTTCGAGCGGTTCTGCAGGGGCCTGAAGGAGGTGAGTGCACAGATGCCCTGGCCCTGGCCAGCCAGAGCAGACGCCCCCAGCTTCGCTCTCCAGCTTTGCCCAGCAGCCCCACGGCCCCGCGCGGTAAGCTCAGCCCATGGGGCCATGCATCAGTGGCTCTCCATGGGCTGCAGCAGCCCTGGCCTGGCCTTTGTTCAGGCAGCTGGGGAGCGCGGGGCAGGCAGCTGATGGTGGCTGGTCCTTGTGTTCCAGGTCGAGAGACTGATCGAGGAGCATGGCTGGGAGTTCATGTGGAACGAGAGGCTGGGATACATCCTGACGTGTCCGTCCAACCTGGGCACCGGCCTGCGGGCAGGGGTCCACGTCAAACTGCCGCTGCTCAGCAAGGTAACTAGCCACGGTTGTGGCCGCTCGATGCAGGGGCTGGGCGCCCGGGGGCAGCTCTGACCTGCTCAGCCTCGGGGGCCCTGCAGGAGCCCTGAGAACAGCCACGCAGGGCTTTGGGCTCCTCAAGCATTAGGGGACAGGCGTCGTGGCATGAGAGGAGCAGTGCATGCTGGGAGCTACCGGCAGCACCCTCTGGCTGATGGGCGGCCAGACCTTGTCCCTAGGATAGGTGTCCCGCAGCAGTGTCGTCCCAGGGCTGCCCAAAGGGGCCCTATGGAAAAAGAGACTCCCCACTCCCATTGGCTGAGCGTCCCAGCCCCGCACCCTGGCCGGCAGCCTCCCCTGCCACCTAGGTCCAGCAGCCACAGCCCTGCCCTCAACTGCAGCAGCAGGGACCCTGACCTCCCCCCAGCCACTGACCCATGGCGCCCCTGCATTTCCAGGACAGCCGCTTCGCCAAGATTCTGGAGAACCTGCGGCTGCAGAAACGTGGGACAGGTGGCGTGGACGCAGCTGCCATAGGCAGCACCTTTGACATCTCCAATCTGGATCGCCTGGGAAAGTCTGAGGTACCTGCCGGGGTCAGATGTGGCCACGCCTGGCTGTGCCGAATGCACGGGTCTGCCCACGCCAAACGTGCACTGGGAACACCTGGCTGGTGGCCACGGGCGGCTGTGGGCGGCGTGGGGTTCCGGGGTCAGACGTGGCCATGCCTGGCTGTGCCGAATGCACGGGTCTGCCCACGCCAAACGTGCACTGGGAACACCTGGCTGGCGGCCGTGGGCGGCTGTGGGCGGCGTGGGGTTCCGGGGCAGGCAGGCCAAGCGGAGGGCTGTGAAGGAGCGAGCGGGGAGGGGCAGGGCTGACAGTGCCAGCTGGCACTGGGGGGGGGGGCAGGATGGGGCCATGAGCCCGCCCAGCTGCCTCCCTCAGACACCGTGTGCTCCTGGCCTAGGTCGAGCTGGTGCAGTTGGTGATCGATGGTGTGAACTACCTGATTGACTGCGAGCGGCGGCTGGAGAAGGGCCAGGACATCCGCATCCCTGCGCCTGTGCCTCAGTTCCGGCACTAAACCAGAGGCCTGCCTGGACGGGCCCAGCCCTGGAGCCGGCTCCTCCCGGTAGCCTGTGTATCCGCCATGCCCAGCATGCGTGATGGCCTTGGTGTTACCCACAACGCACTGCACCAGCCTCCATAAACCTCTCGCTGCTGTACGCCTGCCTCTGCTTGCTTCTTCCGCAGTACACAGCACAGTGGCTCCTGTCTTGGCTGGGGACACCCTGAGCCATTCCAAGGAAAAGGCTCCAGGCCAGGCTTCCTGCGACTGCCCTCACCAGACCTTCAGTGCCAAGGAGACATGAGGGCTGGGGCTGGGAGCCCTGCCCAACACATCCACTGAGGCTCCTCTCCCCCTGGGAAGGGCAGGTGTCCAAGCATTTCCCTCTCGACTGGTCTGGCAGCACTCTGGCTGAGCCAGCAGCAGGTGCCAGTGCCTCCCCAGCTCAGGCAGCGCTTGAGAGCCAGCGAGCGCAGCCACGCAGCGGGTGCAGAGGTTTATTGTACGGACAGGAACCAGCTGCAGGCAGCGGCTGTCACCCCAGGCTGTAAATCAGAGAGAGGAGTGCCAGGGCGCTGGGGCCAGGACGGGCCCAGGCTTGATTCCTGCCTGCGGGAGGGAAAGGAACTGTTAGGGTGCAGCTGCCTTCTCCCAGAGCCCTGGGCGTGTGCCCCACTGCACCCTTCGTGGGTCTGGTACCAGGGAACTGCCCGTTGCGCCCCATGGCGCACAGCCAGACAGACTGGCACAGACACACAGGCGGGACTGCACCTTTGAGCTAGGGGCCAGGAGTGTCAAACAGGTGGCCCTTGACTGCACTGAGTGGGACCACACTTCCCCTAACAGAGAGAGGTGTCTCCTGGAGCGCAATTTCGCACACACAGCACAAGAGGGCCCCATGGGCGCCCCACTTGATGGACGTTTAAGTCAAATCTGGCCGCCATAGCAAATGAGTTTGACACCCCTGGGAGGGCCCGGCCCTACAACTGACCCAGCAGCCCGAGGAGAACGCAGGCTCCATGGGGCAGGTGCCAGGCTCTGTTGGGGCAGCAGGCAGCCCAGGCGCTCCACACTGCCAGGCCTAGAGAATGACGCCTCCTGAAGACTGGGGCTGGGCCCAGTTCTGGCCAGAGGAGAATTCCAGGCAGGCCCAGGACACACAGAGCCTGCTTACAGCCGAGGGTATCCCCAGAGGCCAGCCAGCGTGTCCTGTGCCCAGCCCCACAGCGCAGGGCAGTGAGGCAGGGGGTGCACTGGCCTGTGCCAGGGAGTCCACAGGCGAGCAGGCGGGCCGGGAGGGAGCAGACAGGGGCAGGGGGCAGAAGCAAGTGGGGTTCGGCGACAATGCAGAGGAACGGTTGGGTGGAGGGGTGAGTATCGGCACAGGGAGGAGCTAAACTCACCCCTGCCATCCTGGGCAACTTCCCCCTCGAACTGGGCACTGGCCACGGCTCGCTTCTGCTCAACGCTGAGCCGCACGTACTGCTGGGGGGTCACGGCTGAGGCCTGGGCGCTGGTGAAACCCAGCAGCTGGGCTGGGCTGAACACCACCTGCGGAGAGCAGCAGCGTCCCCACACTCATGGCACAGGGAAAATGCCTGGGCCACCTCTGAGACAGAGCCCACAGCACCCAGGTACTGCCCACAGTGGGGGATCCCAGCCCGCAACCCCCGAGCTCTGCCTCTATGGGGGGATCCCAGCCCCCTAACCTCTGCTCCTCGGGCTCTGCTCATGCCAGCCCTCCCCCAGTCCCAGTACCCCTTTGTCCCAGCAGAATTCACACGTGACCTGGGCCCAGCCACATGCCCGTGCAGGCAGCAGGGATTTCGTGGGCACATGCAGCGGTGCTCTGGTGCGACTCACGGTGAATTTGGGCGCAGGGATCACAGCGATGGCCAGGGGTGTCAGTGCCCAGATTTGCTCCAGGACGAGTGAGGACAGGGCAATGTCTGGCAGGCCGGCTGGGGAATGACAGGCAGGGCTGGTTACTAACCCTGGCTCTCCCCTCCTCCCTCCTGTGGAGCTGCTATCCCTGCCCAGGGCCCCACCCTCGCCCCAAGGGAGCAGTGGCCCACAGACTGGGCTGGGGGCCCAGGATTGCTCCAGCGCAGGGTGATGAGCAGGGCTGCACAGAGCAGCCTGGAACTGCAGCTCCCCAGCTGCCTGACAGCTAATCACTGAGGGGCGTCCCGTGAGTGTGCAGTGGGGGAAGCCTGAAAGTGGACCTGCCCTGTGGAACTGGGCCTAGTATTACAACCTGTTCACAGCATCACTCAGGATTGGCCAGGCCACCACTGTGATTGCGCTAAACCTCACATGCCCCAGGCGAGGGGGTCCCTCTCAAACCCAGGGCAATCACTCCAGGGAAGCCCTCGTGGGGTGCAGGGCTGGATGGGATGTGGAAGCTGAAGCTGTAGCTGGACAAATTCAGCCTTAACACTGGCCTGATCTCCCATGGATCATGGTGGATCCTCTGTCACTGACAATTAGTAACACCATGTTTGATGTTCTTCTCAAGGCCTGTGCGGCACAGGGTCAGAGAGAAACCCAACAGCCTGGGGATCTGGCGTGTCACTCGGTTAGCTGGACTCATCTAACGGGGTGGGGGAGGTTTCAAGCGAACTGGTCCCATGGGGCTGATCCAAGACGGGAGCAGGGATTCCCCCTGGTTCTGGGCTGTGATGCAATTCCTATGCACTGGGGAGACTTGGGGTTGGAGGGCACCGGCCAGAGTTTGGTGCAGAAGGTCCATTCCCGTTCTCCTTGGCTCCCTGCGCACTGCCTAGTTACTCCATGGTCCCTGGCTCCCACGCACATTCCCCCACACGCCCTGCTGCCGTCCCCATGCGGCTGCTCCTCACCCGCCAGCGTTCCGATCTCAGTGAAGATTTCGGGCCCCCAGCTGCCAACAGGGCCAAACGCCGAGCTGGTCGTCAGCAGCCCCGCTAGAGCCTCCATCTGCCTCTCCGAGCAGCTGAGCTTCAGGGAGCCCATGAATGGAGCAGCCCGGCTGTGGGAGCAGGGAGCAGAGACCACATCACAGCCTCTGCACCCAGCACCGATGGCCAGCCAACAGAGCTGGCCCTCCACACAGTTCCCTGGGGCTGGCACCCAGCAACCTCCCCACGTGCACCCCATAGCTGGGGGGACAGGGACAACCCTGTTGCCACTCTCCCTCTGGCTGCTGAAGTCAGCTGCTTTAACCAAATGATGGCTGCCCCAAACCCCTCTCCCAAAGGGTCCCCGGAGCCTCCCCTGTGCCCCCTCCCTGACAGGCAGCTCCCCTGGCACAGACCTGAACTCCTGGCTGTTCAGCATCTGAATCTCATCTGCATGGAGTCCACACAGGAGGTGCCCGAGGGCAGCCAGCTCTGGGAGCGCCAGGCCTGACACACTCGCTCCACTCCGGCGCAGGAAGCTGGAGACCAAAGCTCGCATCTGGCAGGGGGCAGCCCTGGTGAGTGTGGCCAGCACAGCCCCTCACCCCAGCCTGCCACTGCACCCAGCAGGCAGAAGGGCTCCCGATGAGCCAGTGGCTGGCCCAGGACATTTGGGGAAGAGCAAGGCTGGATTCCTTGCACTGAATGATGACTTCCTTACCTGTCTTGCTGTCCAGCCTTCCAGACCCCCCAGCACAGAGAGGGCCCCCCATGTGGAGAGCTCCAGGTCCTGCAGTTCCCGCTCACTCAGCTGGGTGGCCAGCAGGCCCAGCTGCAGGATATGAACTGGCTGCATGGCCCCCGCGGCTCCAAACAGCTGCACAGGACGACGGACAGCACTTAGCGAGGAGGTTCCCCCTTTCTGCGATGAGCATGGCTCCCCTATCCCCAGTCAGAATCCCGAGCTATGCTACACACCCCCTTAGAGCCCCCAGGTCCTGCTCTTTTCAGGCTACGGCACACAGCTCCACACCCCTGAGACCAAGTCTCCGGGCGCCTGTCCTGCTACTTTTCCTAGGAGCTCTCTGGGGGTCAGCACACGGCTGCAAGCGTCTGTGGGGACATTGGCCGGCAGCCTTTTCCAGCAGCGCAGGTGTGAGTCCTTCCTTCGGGCAGCGCCGAGATTCCGTGGCTCCGACGTCATCCAGACTGGCCAAGCCAGGGGGTGGACTGCGCTGGTGCTGGCCCACCAGAGGCCTCAGTGGGACATCCTGGGGCTCTCCCACACCAGCACCTGCTAATAATTAGTAGGGGGCCCTTGATGCACTCAGGGCTCCAAGCAATTGGTTAGACTGCTTCTCCCTAGGGCGGGCTCTGCATTCAGCCCACCCTCTCCTGCTCTGTCCCAAGAGTGGCTTTTTAACCCTTTGCTCTCCATGCACAGCAAAGCAAAGCACAGAGGGAAACTGAGGCATGCACAGGACTCAAAAATATTACCCACATTCCCACATCTGTCACACCCTTGTAAGCACTGCTCCCCCTGCCCTCCCCTACAGCCAGCACAGCTCCCCTTCCTACAGCCAGCACAGCCCTCTCCAGTCCATACAGCCCCCCACTCTGCCAGACAGCACAGCCCTCTCCAGTCCATACAGCCCCCCATCCCGCCAGCCAGCACAGCCCTCTCCAGTCCATAC
>ML685765.1:34282303-34317785 GCA_007922175.1 Pelusios castaneus | reverse complement strand
GGGCTGGAGGGTCGGAGGGGCGCAGAGCAGGGAGGGCTGGAGGGTCAGAGGGGCGCACAGCAGGGAGGGCTGAGTAGGGGCTGTGCCCAGAGCGAGGGAGCCTACAGGTGGGAGGCCACGTCCAGAGCACAGGGACACGGTAACAGGGCATGAAAGGGAGCGGAGTTTCATCTGTGGCTACAGACGCTCGGCCTGCTCCCCCCCCCTGCGCACTGCAGGGGACCCAGGGCTGCTGGCCTAGGGGCACCCGACACTCACGTTCTCAGTCTGGACGGCCTGTGTGAACAGCACAGATGCCTGCAAGAAACGATGAGCCTGTGACAACTGGAGGCAGGAAGCCTCTCCTGGGGTGCAGGCCAGCCACAGAGAGCAGGGCCCTGCACAGCCCTTGGCACCCGCGCCCATCTGTGTGCTGCACATGATGCCGTGTTGGGCGGCTTGGCAGGGCCACAGGCACATGTGACAATGGGCATTTCTGTAATGTTTATGATATCGACGTGTGCCTCGGTTTCCCCTCTATTTTGCATGGCTCCCCGGGGTGAGGGGACTGTTTGCTGTCAGGACAGGCTGGGAGACGTACAGTATGATTGTCACACGGCTGTTTGAGCGGACTGGGTCATTAAAAACACTGGCTCAGGCCAGCCCCCTTCCAGGGGCAAACCAGCTCAGGACACTGGCGCCTAGCAGCCATTCCTCCAAGAGCTGAGCGCCCCCCCCTTCAGGGAAGCTGAGTGAAGACCCAGGATGAGCACAAGGGACTGGGAAGGTGTCAGGTCAGAGCTGGCAGCTGGAAGGATTCTGGGCTTGTCTGCGCCCAAAACGCTGCATGGCCAATGGGGAAAGGATGCCATCCGCCCACGAGGCAGGAGCCAGGGCAATGGGAGAATTCATCCAGTGACCATCAGCTCTGGGACTTAAACCAGCATAATGCCGTCCCTTGGGGCCCGGATCTGCTCCCTGGGCTGGGGCAGTTAAAGCAGCTAATTATCTGGCACAGACCAGGCCCGAGAGAGACGAGAGCCAGGAGACAGAGTGACTGCAGCATGGGGGGGGGAACTGCTCTGGGCTGCCCTAAGCTCTCTATGGCGCGTGCCGGCGGCGTCTCCCTGCACACGCAGGCGAGGGAGGCACATGGCTCTCTGCCGAGCAGGCGAGTCCCTGTGAGCGTCTGCAGCAATGCTCCCAGCATGCAGCCGGAGGGCCGGACCCCAGGGCTCAGCCTCAGGAGGCGGTGAGGCTGTGCAGTGTACCCTAAAGGAGTGAGGCCCCTCGGGGGACGGTTCCAAAGGTGGGGTGCAGCACCAAACCCATGGATCCGTCGGACATGGCTTCCAGGGGGCAATGGCCAGCTGCCCTGAGCCTGTGCCCGGAGGGAGCAGTGTGCCCAGCACACCACGAGCTCCCAGAGTGCTCTGGGACACAGGGCATCTCGGCACGCCCATGAAGGCTCCAGGGTCCTGCGCTAGTCACCCTCCTTCCCCACACAGAGCCTCCAGCTCTCCCCGCCCAGCAGTGTCCCAGACGCACCTGCCTCAGATCGCATCCTTGGGTAGGTGAGGGTCCCGGCCTGGGAGCCAGCAGGGGTGCTGGGGACTCACCTGGACAGGTGTCAGGTGTGCAGCCTTCAGGTCTGAAAGCAGAACCCTGAGCTGGGCGGCTGACAGGCGCTGCAGGAACCTGACCCCCAGTTCTGGAACGATGCCTCGCCAGGCACGCAGCTCCTGGGGCCTGACGGCCGGCAGGTTGGCAGAGCGTAACAGTTCCGCCAGCGCATAGACTACCTGCAAGGCAGAGCCCCCTGGCAGCAGAGCCGGGCTGGGCTCTCCCCATTCAGAAGGGAGATTCCTGCAGGACGAGGGCTGGAGCCACAGGATTGACTGGGTGGGGAACAGTCCCAAAGCAGCCCTGGCTCCATGTCCCACGGGCTGCATCTGCTAGAAGCCACTCGACCCACTCCCCAAGCAGCTGCACCTGGCACCCTGCCCCAATGCCTCCTGCCAGCAGAGCCCGCTCAGCCCCCTGGCAGCCACTCCCCCCCCAGCCAGGCAGCTCAGAGCAAGAGCCAGTCACAGGCCCCAGCCACCCCAGAGCCAAGTCCTGTGCCCAGCAGCACCACGCTGGCTCCAGACAGGGCAGCACACAGAGCCTGGGGACTCCCTCTGCCCTGCCAGGAGGGGACAGGACAGTCCTGGCTCTGTCCCAAGCCTGGCTTCCAAGGGGTCTTTGCTCCCTCCTCTCCCAGGCCAGGCCTGGGCGTGTGGCTCAGAGCAGCACAGCTGTTACTGCGGCTCAGCTCACCTGTCCATGCAGGTGCAGCATCCCAGTGGCCGCGCACGCCAGCAGCCTCTGCTCCACTGGTCCCTGGGGGTCACGCAGCGGGGCCAGGGCCTGCAGCTCTTCCGAGTTCAGATAGCAAGCCAGACTCCCCAGCCTGGAGAGAGAAGGAAGTCCCTTACTGGGGGCCGGAGCCTGGCCCCACAAAGCGATCCTGCCCAAGGGTCAGCACCATCCTGACGCCCACGGGCCCTGGAACGATGACACGACCCCCCGTGGGCCCTGGACGATACGACTCCACTCCCCCAAGCCCACAGAGATGGAGACACCCCCACAACCCTCTCACCTGTGCACCTGCTCCACACCAGCCCCACGGCTCAAGTTTATCAAGCTGTGTGCCACATGGTGCCCCTGGGCCAGCCCCAGGCAGACGTTCTGCCAGCCCTCCGCCAGCCCCTGGATCTGCACAGGCAGAGACAGGGTTAATGCACTCGAAGGGCAACGCTACCAACCTCTCCACAACACACGGCTCCAGGGGGGAGCCCAGCCCATGGGTGCAGGGCCCAGAGAAGGCTGTGGGGAGACCCACATGGCGATAAGGGAACACGAGTTTGGGAGCGGGAGATGATGCTGAGATAGCCAAGGGCCCCAGGAGAGAATGTGAGGCTCAGCCCACCCAGCGGGTAGCTTTGTGCTGGGCCCGCAGCCTGAGACGGCAGAGCAACCCGGCCCTCGGCTGGGTCCCCACCTGCTGAGGCGAGAGCTGCAGGAAGTGGCGAAGTGGCAGGTGAGGCAGCAGCGGCTGGACAGCGCGGAGGAAGGCCTGGGGCCACGTGGCCACATCCCCCAGGAGCTGGGTCTGCAGCAGCAGCTTGGCAAAGGCGATTTTCTGCATCCGCTTCATGTGGGCACTGTGAGTCTGCAGAGCAGCAAAGCTGGGGGAAGGCACATTACAGCTGGCGTGGCCCCCAGCTGGCTCAGCTCCCCTCACACAGGCCCCCGAAGGACTAGGGGGGACACGCGTGGGTTAGAGCAGGGCTCAGAGACGGGGCCAATCTGGTGGGCACACGAGGGGACTGGCAGGGTCCTGGGGTTCAAAATGGGGTGGCGCAGGCTGTGTCTGCTATGGGGGCATGTTCGAGGGCCTCACTCACACGCTCTCATTGGCCAGCAGGGCAGGCGGGAGCCTCATGATGTCAGACACAGCCATGAAGGGCAGGAATTGCGACAAGTCCGCCAAGAGCTGTGGCGTGAGCCGCGGGAACCGGCCCATCAGCAGCGAGGTGAGAGACCGCAGCGCCTGCTCATCCCACGTGGCGACCTGTGGGAACAGTGGTTCAGTGAGCACCAGCTGGGGGGCTCCCACCAACCTGCCAGGACCCCAGCTGCCCCCTGCCCCCAGCCTGGCCTGCCCTGGTGGCCAGTACATCCCCCGCCCACCTGCAGCCGGTGCCAGGAGCGGTGCAGCAGGGACAGGAACCGGCTCACTGCCTCGCTCTCTGCCGACAGCAACAGCTGCTGGAAATTTTCCCGCGGCATCTGCAGGTACTCCTGTGGGGACGGCCAGAGTGTCACAGCCTGGCCCAGCCGGAGTCCCCGTCAAACACCCACAGCTAGTGCCAGGGCTGGGATGTGTTGCAGCCACTCCCCCCAGGGCACCCAGGAAATCTGAGGACCCACAGAGTGGGGTGCGTGAGAACAGCCCCCAGGCCCGGCCCAGAGGGGTCAGCACCTGCATGAGGACGTCCAACGCCGGGGTGCCCTCCTCTCTTTGGAGCAGATCCCAGAGCACAGGCTGCAGGAGAGAAGCAGGAGCTCAGTAAGGGACCTGCCGCCACCCACCCCCTGTGCCAGGGACAGAGGCTGGAGGGCTGGGCTCCTCCCTCTGGCCCAAGGCCAGGCTCCCCGCAGACTGCAGAACTCTTCCTCCAGAGATGCGCTGTCAGGACGGGTCAGGTCTCGCCTGGCTTGATGTTTCCGCATGCCCCAGCATGCCCCAGGCCCCCCGTGTGAAGAGGGCACCAGCAGCCGGGCAGTGCACCGCACGCTGCGTGTCCAAAATGCCGTGAACCAACGCAGTCCGGGCACAGAGCCTCACTGGGGACTCAGTGGGGACTCAGTACCCCACTGGTGGAGGGCTGGCTCCATGCCAGAACCCTGCCCCCTGGCTGACGGCCCTCAGTCCTTCTCGTCCTTCCCCCATGGGGCAGCCAGCGGCTCAGCTCCCCAAGGGGCTCTCTGGGGCTGTGGCAGCCAGGCCCGCAGCAGGCCTGGCACTAACCGAGGGGCTGGGGCAGGGTTCGGGTGGCACTCAGGCCCTGTGGGAGGGGCTGCCACTGGCCAGAAGCTGTGCTGGGGCATCCAGGTTCTCAGGGCTCAGCAGCCCTTTACAGAGGCTCCTGCTGCAGCTGCTCCAAGCTCTGTGTCTCCTACTCTCCCGGCAGCTTTGCCTTCCAGGCTACGCACCTCGGCCTCAGCACGCCAAACCTGCCCGCCCATGGCACTTGCTTAGCCGTGCACGCTGGAAGGGGAGTGGGCTAGGACTCAGGAGACTGCAACTCGAGTCCCTCACCTGGAGTTGGACTCTGAGCTCAGCTTCTATCTGCACCTTGTGCCTGCTGCAGGAACCTTGAACTCAGCCCTGGCACGGCCTGGAAAGCCGAAGGCCAAGCAGCAGAGCCAGCATTCGTTCTCTGGCCGGACCGCTTGGTGTTTAGGGCTGCCCAGGAGTGCCAGGGCTGCTCTCTGCAGGGGGACAGCTGAGCCAACCGCAGCAGCAGCTCCGGCTCTGCGCTGGCATGGCGTGCTGGCCCTACACTCACAAACAAGCACAGTCAGAAGTGGCTGTATCAGGTTTGCACCTGTTCCGAGCGTGGCTGGGAGGCTCCCGCACTGTGGGGCACACAGAGCTGTGTGTGCGAGAAGGACTCAGCTGAGCCCCAGCATGGCTCACGCAGCATGGCCAGGAGCCAGGGCCACCCAGAGCCAACGCAGCACCAGGCAGGGGCTGGCTGGGCACTTGTTAGACTAATTCCTAGGGTGCAGCCACCACGGAGCCTCTTTCCCCTCGCTCGGAGACAGGGAATGGCACCACTCACACTAAAGCAGAGCAGCAGCTCTCTCCGGAAGGAGGCGTCGTGCTCCTGCTCCAGGTACTGGGCCACGGCCTGCAGAATGCGCAGGGAAGAATTTCCCTTGAGCGAGGCCCAGAAGGAGCCATTGTCCAGGAGGCTGGAGAGCAGGATGGCCTCACTCAGCTGCTCCCTGGCTGCCTGCCCAACCTCGTCCAGCTCAGAGGAGCTCAGGGTGAAGTCCAGGAGTCGCAGGAGATAGTTCACACAGGGGCTCCAGCTGGCTGCCTCCTCCTCACAGCGCATGAGCTGGGACACAAGCCCCAGCAGGTAGGATGCAGGGTCCCTGCAGAGCCGAGACACATCCATGTGAGAGGAAATAGGCAGGGTGTCCAGGAGCTGCAGCAGGAAGCACCAGCCATTCCACAGGGACTGCAGGCAATGATCCCTGACCCATGGGTAGGAAGCCACTAAAGACTGGAGGAGGGAGGAATTCTCACACACCAGCTGCTGAAAGCTGTCGGGATTCAGTCTCCTGCATTGCTCCATCAGGCTGACGTTCCCAACCTCCTGGGGGCTCCAAGCCTGGAATCCGCAGGGATCAGAGTCCCCGAGGAATGAGGAGTTGGGTGCCTTTGTCTGGAACTGGTGGCTGTCGCACACTCTGGAGATCCAGGCCCTGCTCTCTGCAGGCACCGCCTGCAAGCTCCCCTTGCTGCACAGCCATCCGATCCAGAGCGTCTGATTTTCCAGAAAGCAGCTCCAGAAATCCTCCTGGTGCCAGGGGGCTCCATGTAGCACCTCCAGGCAGCGGCTGTGTTCGGGGTGTTGGGACAGGTTGGCACACAGCTCCTCCAGCAGAGGCTGGCTGTGACTGGGAAGCTGCAGCAGGGATGCATTGCTGCAGACCGTGGTGTTGAACAGGTCAGGGAAGCGTGCCCTGCATGCCCTCACCCACAAGGAGTCTCCGTTGGTGGAGGAGAGGTACCAGGCCGAGTCGGCGCACACGTCACCCAGGTCGGAAGGAGGCTGGCGGGAGTTGCCAGAGCCATTGAACAGGCTGCAGTAAAGGTAGACAGTGAAGTTGGAGATGCCGGGCAGGCTGGGGACAGTGTTATTGCAGGCAGCCTCCAGAACCTCAGCTGAGAGCCAGGGCTCACCCCTGGCATCTCTAGGTGCCCTCTCTGTGACCCGGAGGGGGTCCTCCCCAGGCCTGGGGGGCTCTCGGCCAGGCTGTGTGCAGCTCAAGACGGGTGGAGGAGCCAGGAAGGTCCCAGAGTGGAACCCCAGTGTCCGGGCGTTCCAGCTGATGTTGTGTCGGATGCCCCTGTTAGCAGCAGACAGAAGAGCTGGTTACACCCCTCGCTGACCCACTGTCACACACTTCTGGAGCCCCCTGCCCCTCTGGGCTTAGAACCCATGGCAGACTCCCCCGTCCGAGCACTCCCACTTCACAGCAAGCCAGGCACCGCCTCACCTCCCACTCGCAGCCACCCTAGCCACACATCTCCTCTGACATGCGCTGCAATGAACAGCCCACCTCCTCGGGGCAGCACTCCGCCGCACGCACGTGGGGCCCTCTGTCACTGGGCCCAACTTCCCCCAGTCCCTCCCCCCCACGCCACGAGTGCATACATTTCTCCCAGCCCATGGGACCAGTCCCACAGCAAGGCCATGGGGAGAACACGCTCCGTCCACAGCCCAGATGTCAGGAAGTGCTGTGGGCTCTGCAATCTCTCAGTCCTCCAGTGAGGACAGCTCCCTCTTGCCTATGCATCCCCACTCCCTGGCAAAGGAAAGGGAGTCTCTTCCTCTCCTGCCCCCCAAAAGCAGGGCACTTCAGCCCCACAACAGCAGCCACGGCACTCACGGCCCTCCAGGTGGACTCAGCAGCTAGCGCTGCTTCGGCCACGCTTCCCTCTGCCACCACCCCACCAGCAGCTCCCCCCAGCAGATAGCCTCTGGAGTCAGGGCAGTGCCAGAGGAAGCTACAGCAGAGGGTCCATTGCTGAAATCCTGGAGCTGCTGAGCACAGGCCTGGGCTGGCCCAGTGTGGAGCCTAGCACGAACAGGGATTTTCCATCTTGGTGCCGGGAGCCTCCTCTGACTGCTGGCCATGCGCTGGCCCCACGCCCATGACTCACCACAGCAGCAGCTGCTGCAGCGTCCCTGGAAAAGGAGAAGGGGAAGGATGGAGTGAGCGCCCTGGAGAATCAGGCTGTGCAGCCAGCTCATGAGTGCTGGGAAGGAATGACTCACCTACGGAGCACTTGCCGTCTTCATCTGGACGAGGGATGCCCAGAGCCACCGAGACCTCGGCCACCAGCAGGCCCGTCATGCGGGAGGCCTTGCTCCTGAAGTTGCTGTAGAGTGATCGCCCCATCCTCCGCAGGAGACGCTGCTTGACCTGCTCCAGGGCCCCCCACAGGGTGTCCTCAGAGCCCCCGCCAGAGCCCAGACCAGCATTCACACCCATCCCAGGCTGCTTTCTCCTGGAGACCTGCAGGAGGCTCTGCGTGTCTGCAGGGCTCGGCCCTGGACCCAGCCTGCGGGCCACGAGGCTGAGCTCTCGGAGCGTCCCAGCAGGCCTGCCCAACGGTTTCAAGTGCTCACGAGCCAGTGCTGGGCCAGCAAGCTGCAGCTGGACCACTGGCTTCCAGCTGGTGGCCTCAAAGAGCATCAGCAGCTGCGACAGCCAGTCTGCGCTGGAGCTGCAGTTCCCACGACCTGTTAGGACACAGTAGGTGCCTTGTAGGCCTGGGCCGCCCTGGCCCAGCACCCCAGCAAGCAGCGCCTGGGCCAGAGCCTCCCCCAGCCTGCTAAGCCGCCCCCACTTCCACGGGAGGAAGTGGAGCAAGGTCTGGTCTCTGCCGAAGAGGTTCAGGAGGCTGTGAACGAGGCCCAGGAGCGTGTCCCAGTCATGGCTGCCTCTCAGTGAGACCAGGGTGTCCCTCAGACGCAGGACAGGGACCGGGGGGCTCTTCCCAGCCTGAGATAGGACCTGCTGCAGCAGGCTGCCCCCGGGCTCCGGGAGCTCTTGGTTCTCGAGGGTCATGGAGATGTTGTAGAGAAAGCCAGAAATCTGGCGCCTGCTGCTGTGTCTCTGCCACCAGGCGTGGCGGGGTCGGCCCCCCACCGTAGGCAGGCTTCCCAGCGACTCCAGCCCCACCCAGGGCTGCACCTCCTCCTGCCGCCTCAGTGCTGCTCGAGGGCTGGATGGGACAGAGGGCTGGACGCTCTGCTCGAGGGCTGGACGCCGCCAGGAAATGAGGTCCCGAGACGGGACCCTTTGCCCTTCCTGGACTGGTCCTGCAAGGGAGAGCCAGGCTGGACGAAACGGCCTGGGACAGGCTGTGAGAGCAGAGCCCACGCTAGGAACATGGCTCACCCCACATCAGCCAGCCACCATCGCCCTGCAGCCGAGTGGCAGCAATTCACAGCTGGAGAGCGCAGCAGTTTCTCTGGCATCAGGATGCAGCACCTCCTAGCTCCCCACCACTCCTGGCTTGGGCCCATGCCTGGCCGTCCAAGCGCAGCCCGCCCAGCGCACAGTGCCTCCCTGAGACTGCGTGAAAGAGCCGGCTCCCTTCCCTCTCCACCATGCTGGTGCTCGTCCAGCCCTACTGATTAGCATGACACCTGCCTCAGCCTGCCCCGGGCCCAGCTAGCGCCTCTGCTCCTAGCAGTCCTCGGCTGGCTAGGAAGCCCTGGGCCCAGCTGTGCATGGGGCCTGCCCTCCTGACAGAGCCTGGGCTCTCACATCCACCTTCATCTGGTCAGAGCCTGTCGCAGGCCCCTGCGGTGTGAGAAGCAGGTCATTGCTGTAGCCAGAAACAGCTGGAGACACTTCCTGGGGAGTTACTATCCACCCCTACGCGATGGGGCACCAGCACCAGCGCCAGATAGCACATTCGCCACTGATGCTTGGAAATACCTTTTCACACCCCATACCATTCATCTGTGGGACTCACTGCCACAGGATATTGCTGAACTGGGCTAGCAACACCTGACTATTGGCAGGGCCCGGCCTGGCCGGAGACACTAGATCACGGTTTCTCAGCTGCTGGGGGTGGAACACTGGTGCTCCTCAGACAGAGCAGGAGTTCCGTGCCCCCCCCAGCCCCTCCCTGTTGGGGGGACTGAGTGGAGAAGGGGAAGGAGCAATGTAATGCCCCAGCTGCAGCAAAGTTTCCATGTGCATGGCGGCGGATGTTAGCAGCTTTTTCAAGAGTGTTTCCGTCAGGTTTCCGGGTAAAGCCATTAATACTGTTAGGAGTTCCCCGGCCCACTGAAGGCTGAGGAGCATTGCTCTAGCTAGGGCATGTCCCCAGGGCAGTGGGAGCAGCATCCCAGCCTGGGCAGACATATGCTGGAGTCAGTGGTGTGAATATTGCTGGGGGTGGTGGCAATGGCTGGCCCCCATGCTCGCACCCAGGGGCTGGGAGGTCTTTGTCCAGGGAGGGGTTTCCAGCACATTCCTTTGGAACAGCTGATGTTGGAATGGGACCTCGGGTTCTGGGACTGCTGCCCTGATCCTGCTCTGTCAGCATTGTCGCCTGGGCCCCTTGTGAAGACAAGAAGCTGCTCTCAGGAAAACAAACAGGGAGGCCGGTGGCACTTTTAAAGACTATCAAGTTTATTTATTGCATAAGCTTTCATGCAAGACTTTGTCAGACACTTGAAAATGCAGAAGTACAGGCAAATGGAAGGGAAATATAAATAAATAAATACAAAAGTGCCATTCGACTCCTTGTCTGTTTTGCTGAACTAGCCTAACACGGCTCCCGCTCTGGAACTAGCTCTCAGGAAGAGACACTTTACACACCCATCCCAAAAGCCGCCCTCTCGCCACGCCCAAGCCCTCCACGCTCACCGGCTCTGGGGACAGGCTGCAGCAGCAGCAGCCAGAAGCAGGAGAGGGACAAAGCCATTTCTCTGTCCTCTTCAGAATCCAGGGGCTGAGGGTGCTGGGCTCAGCCAGATGGGAGCAGGGAGCTCACTGCCAGGGAACAAGAGCTGCCTGGCACATGAGAAGCTGTCAGTGGGACTGGCAGATACAGACCTGTTCACCTGATCTCTTTCTGCCGCCCGAGCATTACTTACAGCCAGGGACAGCAGTCCAGCTCAGTGCTCAGCTTACACTTTCCACTCACCAGGCGGAGAGGATGGGGACGCCAGAAACGGCCAGAAGCAAAGGGACAAAAGAGGGCTGCACTGGGAGAGCTGCCCTGGAGCTCTGGGGAAATCACTGGGGCCCAGACGCACTGAAATCAATGGACTTGAAGGTCCAGGCCACAGTCTATGGGCCTCCAGTCCCCTCTGTAACATGGGGGCCGTCAGACTCCCTTTCTCCATTGGGCCTGTTCAGACTGTGAACCATGTAGGGGGGACTGTCTCTCTCTGGGGCTGTGCAGTACCCAGCACCATGGGCCCCCCTCAGTCAGGGTCTGCACAGGACATGGCACCATGCGCCCAACCCTGGGTGGTGCCTGCAGGTGTTACTAAGAACAGCTCATGCTGAGTGGCTAACGGACCAAGATCCAACATGAACCCGGAGGACACTCCAGCAGGCAGATACACCTGGTCTGTCCTCCTCTGTCTCGCTCCACAGCCGTCCGGCTCTGTGCCTGGCCCAGGATCAGACGACCTGGCACAGGGGTGAAGCTGCAGGTACACAGGGCTAATGCACAGCAAGAGGAAGGGGGATCATCCACTGACCCCTGCCACAGAGGCCACGCAGCCAAGACAGCACCGATCCCTCCACCCACTCAGAGAGCCATAGATGAGGGCTGGAAGGCACCTCAGGTGGCCATCTAGTGTAACCCCTGCTCAAATTCCTTCTGTGCCTGTAGCCCACCCACTCCCCCTCCTGTACCCATAGCCCATCCCCTTTTGTACCCAAAACCCCTCCTCCCGTGCTGGCAGTGTCTTCCTCTTGCTGGGCTTAGCACGCTGGTACCAGGGCACAGGGAGAAACCATGCATAATCAAGGTGTGTTTCCTGTACCTGCCACCGGACTGATTCTTGGCTCTGACAGCCCCTATCACTGAGCTTGTAATCTGAGGTCTGTCCCTGACGCAGCCGCCTGATCTCCACCAACTTGGATGCCTCTGCCTACAAACAATACCAGCCTGCTCCATTATTGATGACCCAGGCCGTGGCTTGCCCTGCTCCATTCGCAGCAGAATAACCGATGAGACAGTGAAACATCCTGGGACGGGAGCAGCTACCTCCCCAGTCACCCTCCATGGGGGATCTCGGCCAGCAGCCCGAGGCAGAGCTGGGCACTGGCCCACCCAGACACTGCGGTAATTCCGTCCCCTGGGAAATCAGCTCGGTCCCTGTGGCCCAAACGTTCCACGTGCTGGAAAGGCCTTGGTGTGGGAGGGGCTGGGACTGGGGCGTGGCACATTCAAACAGCAGGACAAATGCTGGGGGAAGCAGCCGGGCCCAACAGCTGACTTCGCCATAGGATGCTGCCTCCATCTGCAGAACGTAGCCCGGAATCAGATACCAACCCTTGTTGGGGAAAGCCCCGAGCAGGGTGGCTGTACTGTGGCTGCGCCCCCAAGCAGCAGAGTGAGACACACTTCAGTCCAGCAGTGAGCAGGCATCGTGCAGGCCCTGGGCTCCACACAACCCCGCATTAGTGGCATGAACGGCTGCTTGGACGTGCAGAGGAACAAGCGCAGCACAGCCCCCGTCCAGCTGACGCAGTCGCTGTGTCCCACCTGCCTGCCCGCCACGAATGTTTTGCCTCTCCACATTCCCACGGGAGATCATGGACCCTGCCCCATGGCAACAGACCCATCGGTTGCCACTGTGGGATGTATCCGGGCCCCTCTGTTCTTCCCACCCAGCAGGTTTGGGGTTTATATAAGAGGGGGTTGGTCCCGGTATTGTGAGGAACTCTCCTGGCTCACACTGCCCCCATGGAGTTGAGGGAAAGAGCTGAGTCCTTGCTCCCAGGCCCGTTACCCATAACCTGGCCTGACCTTGACCTGTGCGACAGGGTCTCTATAACCCCACCAAGGATTCCTGGGGGCTCAAACCCCAACCTTGTCCTGGTCACTTAGAGCAGGGGCTCCTGTGTCCCCACTCCAGGTTGCCCTCTCTGCACTGGGCACTTCCCTGACCCACTGATCAGTGCATACCGTTCAAAACAAATACTATTTACTCAACAGTCACCAATTAAAAAAAAAAAAGAGGAGAAAGGTTAAAGCAAACACCTAACGTCACCCCATGGGCTCAGGGATCCCACACACAGGGTCTCTGGGGTGTAAGGAAAGCTCACAATCTTCTCCCACAGGCCCCTACCCAGGCCGGGCTGTACTGCAGGGATATAGTCGCCCTGACAGTGACCACATGCCCCCAGCATCACCACCCCCTTCAGAATAGAGCCCCCTCCAAGTCTGGCCTGTGAGGCCTCTTGGCTGCTGGTGTCTTCCAGGGCCCCTTCTGCTCTCTGCAGCTGCTCCAGACAGCTCCAGCTCTACCCTGTTCAGTGCAAGTCAGCTCAGCTCTCAGGCCCCCAGCTCAGCTCAGCTCCCCAGGCTTCTCCTGCACCCCAGCCACTGGCTGCTGCCTCTCATCCAGGCTCGCATGTGCTTTGCTCTGTTTGGCCTGCTCTCCTCAGGCAGCCCATGCAGAACAGGACCACCCCCATCTGCCTGCTCCTCAGTCAGGCTGACCTGAAGCACTGGCCTCTGCCACTGGCTCTGGGGACTGTTGGCCCTCATTGACCCTTCCCCTTCCCTGTGGTGGTGAGAGGGCCCACCAGGTTTCAGTCCCCTTACACTTAGATGGCAAGCTCCCTGGGGCAGGGACGGCTTTTGGTTCTGTTTGCACAGCATCTAAAGAGATGATGAGTTCATAACCAGCTTTTTCGGTTTGGGGTTTTCTGAACATTTAGCTCTCTCTGCAACGGCAAATGGGCAGGCAAGACTATATGAGCCTACCAAAACACCCCGTGTAAGATCTCATCACAAAAAAGGAAGCCTTTGACTTCACTTGCGTGCATATATTACTCTCTAGCTTATTTCATATATGTATATCTTTCTTTATAAATTCAAGAAATCCTGGTTTTATAATATTATACATAGCATAAGTAGATAAGTCAGCATAACTTTTCTATTGGGAGCTGAAATGCAAGGGACCTATAGGGCTTTGTTGCAGAAACAACTCTGTCTGCAATAGCTTTGCAACAGGATATAGAAGGAGTAAAATATCAGAGTGGGTTTTTGTTCCAGGTAAAGACTTCAGATAAGCTATTTTGGATTGTGAGATATAGGTCAACAGGTGAATAACCACTAAATAACATCTTTAGGCGAGACCTTTGATGTTTTGTAGAACACTGCAAAAACCACAAGATTCATAAATAAGAGAAGGGGAAAGGTGATGAGGAATATTCTAGTAGGGAAATATGTCAATTGTATGCATGAACCCCTTGATCAATGACACAGATGTACCCCAACAATGTCTGGGATGAGGACCCATATTTGGGTAAGGAAGAATGAGGTAATTTAGTTTATTTTTAGAGGGGTATAAAGGTATAGAGCTTGTTATGTGTAGAAAGAGGGATTTAAGGCCTTAGGATTTGAAGAGCAAATGAAGCTTCCATTCCTCAGCTCTTGATTCATCTTTCTTCACAGACCCCTCCGCTCTCTCTTAGCTAGCCTTCATTTTCTTAGTTAAGTATGCTAGGGTCGCTAAACTTTGCACTCCAATTGAGGCCTCAACATTCTTATTCTATGGGAGTGTAAATATAAGCAACTGTGAGCTGTTTCTTAGAAAACATAGCTTGGTATAACCTGTTATCAACTCTGTAAGATTCCTGAATGCATTTATATATACATTGGTTATATCATTGTACATTTACCAATTAATATTCTTATCGATTCTATGCTTTATGCTGTTGGCCATAAAGAATTGTTATAAGATACCCTAAAGAATCCGTGTAACTCTGATCATTCCCTGGGGAGGTCCATGGTAACTTGGTTTTCATCTTGGTTTATCTGTGGTCAAGTTCGGACTAGATAGAACTCACATCCTTTAAACCAGCTTGATAAAAGTCCATTTTGGCTATTCCAAATTCCAAAGTAACTACAGAACTTGTCTACAGACCCCGGATCTAGGCTAGGAGGTTGGAATCAGAAGATTCTTGTCTGCAGAGGCCACAGGGTTAAGCTGAGTCACAGGCAGGGGAACAGTGCTGGGGCTGAGTCAGATCCCACACACAGCCGTCCTGAGCAGGTGATGAGACATGGGTTTCCCACTGTGTTTGACATTCACCTTTAAAAGACTCAGTCCCTGGGAGTTGGGAGTGACTGGTCTCACCCAGGGCTCAAGGCGCAGCCTGCTCCAGAACTGGGGGTGCTGGCCCTATTCTCCTGTCAGCCTCTGCCATGCACCCAGCTCACAGAACACAGTGGTTTTTCTGTTTTAGTGCCATACATGCTTCTCACAAACCTGCATCCTCCAGCAAAGCATTCCTTAATACAAAAACTGCAGCCGCTACCTCAGAAAAAGCCACTGGCAGTCAGTCCCCACAGCTTCTCTCTCGCACTCCTCCAGGGACGCAGCAGGCGGAACCTCCCAGGGAGCTGGCCCCCAAGAGCGAATGCACTGGTTCAGTTTCTCCGCTCCCCATACATCTGTGGTCGCAGACAGCGTCACCTATTTCACAAACAGTCAGAGTAAAGGAACCTCCAGATAAGGCTTCCAAGGGTGACTGGAGGCCTGGAGGGCAGGGGCAAAGGTTGCTGGTACAAGGCGAAACCAAGGCCCGCTCTACAGTTTTTGCAATGCTGTAACTCACTTGGTAGATTTAAAATTGGTGCAGCCCCTTGCTTCCCTTTTGGTTAACATGGTGCAAAAACCGTGCAGACAAGCCCTAAAACTGCTTAGCTGGGAAAGTGGAACAAGGCAGAACTGGCCACAGGGAGCCAGCTGGGCTCGGATTTACTCCTTTCAGGGGTGAGCATAAGGGGAGGCAAGCGGGGGCACAGCCCCGCCACCCGCAGTAATCATCTGGAGCACAAAACTCTCTGGCCCAGGAACTGCAAGGGAAGAACAAGGGTGGGGAGAGCAAGCCCCTCAAAGGAGATTAAAACATGCCCCTCCAAAAGGAATCAAATGTAAACTCCTGCACATGCCCCTGCTCCCCCCACCTGAGAACAAGAGAACACTGCGTGAAAGCAAAAACCAAGCTAAAGGGCTGCCAAGGAGAGCCCAGTGTGATTCCAGGCGGGCCAGGTGCTTCTCTGAGTGAGAGCTGGGGCAGAACTGCATGGCTACTCTACTCCCTGCTCCTGGGGGTCAAGTCAGCAGCTGGGGCCTGAAGGGCCTCTCCCCTTGCATGGTAGGGCACAGAAGTGCCCTGTGTTGGCTTTGAACCTTCTCTGGAGCCCCAGCATCCGCCAGCATTTAGAGGGAAGGGAGCTGGGCAGCGGTGCTAGGGACACCCGGCTGTCCTTGTCTTTGGCGGCTTTGCTGTGTACACAGGCTGGCTGCAATTCCTGTCTGTAGGGTCACGGAACGAGAGAGGGTGGGTAGGTCAGGGTCTCCAGGAGAGGGGTGAGATTTATTGACACTTCTGCTGCCAGATTCCCCCTGCGGCCAATAACCCCACTCTCCAAGAACAGGGCCCATGAGGGCAGCCAACCCCCGAGAACGGGACTCAGTATGGGGCTCAGGGCACCTCTGCGAGACAAAGCCCCATATCAGGACCGTCCCTGTACAATCAGGACATGTGGTCACCCCGAGCCCCGTCCCTCCCTCATTCCCAACCTCCCACCTGCCTGGCCGCGGTGCAGGGGCTCCGCTCGGGGAGCTGGCGGCCTGGCAGAGCCCAGCCATCGTGGTGCCTGGACGGGGCGGACTGGGACGGCCCGAATCGCCCAGACCAGCAGCCCCGAGCCGGGGCCCCCCACCCGGCCTCCCCAGGACGAACCAGCTGCAGCCTCTGCCCGCCGCGGGCTGAGCAGCGGCTTGGCCTGGGAACGGCCACGGCCCGGAGCAGGGCAGCAGCGGCCGCGCTCCGCTCCAGACCCGCCCTCCAAGAAGCGCCCGCCGCGTGGAGCGGATCCCGAGCGGAATTCTGGCCCCTCGCCGCGCAAGCCCCGCCCCTTCTCGCGGATCCGGCCAATCCGCGCGCGGGGGCGGAATTCCCGCGGAGAGCGGCTTTAAAGAGCGCGCGTGGCCGCGGCTGCTCCGGGCGGCGACATGCGGCCAGTCCTGGCGGCCAAGCTGGGCGGGCTGCTCGGGCTGCTGCTGCTGCCGCTACTCTGCGGGCTGCTGCCTGCCCGGCTGCGGGGCACCGGTGGGTGGGCGAGCGCGGGAGGCTGGGCGGGCGGGCCGGGGTCTCCGAGCGGGGCCGGGCCGGGCCGGGCTGATTGTCCCTCTCTGCTGCAGGGCCCCGCGGGCGGTGGCGCAGCTTCGTAGGCTCCGTGGCCGGAGGCATCTTCCTGGCCGCCTGCCTGCTAGACATCGTCCCCGACTCGCTGTCCGGCCTGCGGGAGGAGCTGCGCAGCCAGCGGATCACGGTAGAGACCCGCCGGGCCGGGCCGCGCCGCTCCTGATGGCCTTCCCGGCTCGCCCTCCCCTGCAGCGCTCCCCTCGCCTCCCGGGTTGGCCGGAGCCGGCCGTGCAGCTCCCGGCGACGGAGGCGTCTGCTCCGGCCAACGCTGTCTCCCCTCCCCAGGTGGATTTCCCCTTCCCCGAGTTCGTCCTGACCCTCGGCTTCCTGCTGGTTCTCATCGTGGAGCACGTGGCCCTGGACTGCAGGGAGCGTCGGGCAGGGGAGGCCACCCCCCTGCTTTCCTGCGAGGAGGCCGCCCCCCAGCCAGCAGGCGCCGGGGAGTGGGGGGTGGCGGCGGGCACGCCCCACTCCCACGTGGACACCCGTGCCCACTCGTCCTTCCGCTCCTGTGTGCTCTCGCTGTCCCTGTCGGTGCACTCGCTCTTCGAGGGCTTGGCCGTGGGGCTGCAGGACACCGAGGCCAGAGTGCTGCGGATCTGCGTTGCCATCCTGGTGCACAAGAGCATCCTTGCCGTCAGCCTGTCCCTCCTGCTAATGCAGAGCCGCCTCCCGGCTCGCTGCTTTGTGGCTTTGATGGGCACCTTTGCCCTCATGTCTCCCCTGGGCATCGCAGTGGGGATTGTGCTGACCCAGAACCCAGGCCCCTACAGCACCATGGCCCAGTGCCTGCTGCAAGGGATGGCTGCAGGGACCTTTGTCTATATCACCTTCCTGGAGATCCTGCCCCAGGAGCTGAATTCCTCCAGGGGCCGGCTGCCCAAAGTACTGTCCATGTTGCTGGGCTTCTCAGTCATGGCTGCCTTGCGCTTCCTGGGCTGACACCATGGCCCCACCTGGGCAGCTGCCAGCTACGCTCACATGTCCTGAGGCTGGTGCTGGCCTGAGAAACCAAATGCTGCAGGTTCAACCCCTGCTAGCAGAATGCCTCCTGGTGCAGGCCTGGGAGGGATCCCTGTGGGCAGAGGGGGGCGGGGTCCGGGGTTTGCTCTGGAGTCAATGTAGGGCCCAGCTGTGCGGATAATGTTTTAGGAGTATGATGCTCACGAGTGTGATCCCTACACTGGGGCATGCAGGTGGGGTGAGTGTGCAAATGCACGTAGAGGCCATGGAAGGAGCTCCTCCGTTTTATCCTTTTAAATGGTTACTGAACTGTGATTTTACAAGTGGAAATTGTATTGCTTGGTATTAAAAGTTCTCTGCTCCCAGGAAAGCTAGCTCCTGCCGCACCTGCTGAGGGGAGGTTGATGTCCTGTCAGGAGAGAACCAGCTGTGTCCCGTTCCCCCCCCCCCCAAATGAGAAACAGAGCGGGATGGGGCGGGGAGGGAACTGTGGGACAGTAGCCCTGCCTTTCTGTGGGATTTGTGTCTGTCCCAGGGGAAGGGCAGAGCTGATGATGTGAGGAGCTGGCCCTGAGCAGAGAATGGAGCAAGGGAAGGCTGTTCTGCCTGGCCTTGAGGGCAGCAACCTGGGGCAGGGGAGAACAGCTGTCTCGGGCCAGGCTCACTTGGGGCTGCAGTGCCCTCTGGTGGGTGCGTGGTGTCCCACTACTCAGCATGGAAATGGAGCGGGGCCGGCAGCTCCCACTCAGGTCCTCTGTGCGGCCTTGGGAGGCGGGCTGGGCTGGACCCTGGGTGGCAGGGGGCTGTGCCCAGGGAGAGCAGCTGCTCTGCTGATGCAATGGCTCCTCCCCCAGAGGAGATGCTCTGCAGTGGTGGTGCTGAGGGTCACGGCCCTGGCTATGTGCTGAGACAAGTCTGGGCTGAGGTGGAAGAAGAATCAGTCTGCTTGTTCCCAGAGCTGGGACTTACCCGTGCTTTGCAGAGGGGAAGGCTTGCCTCTGCTCTCCCAGCCGAGCTAAGAACAGAGAGCTGACATTGACCGCTCACCACACCTCTCTGCTGAGCGAGCAGGTACAAGGAATGGACAGCTCCAAAGGAACTGCTGCCATGCGGAGGAGCAGAGGGGAATCCTCTAAATTAGATGGAGGAGGGATTTTCTTGAGCTCGGAGATCCCAAAGGAATGCAGGTGGCACCATCTGTTCCCTTTCTGCCACTGCTGGCCACTTCCTGCAGAGAGCCAAGGGCGAGTACCTCCCCACCCCCCCACACCAGCACTAAGCAGGATTGGCTGGCCAAGGCCTGTAGCATGGAGGCTGTGCCTTGAGTCACCTGAGGCCTGGCATGCTCGCTGGCATTCAGCAGCCGAAGGTGGAGCTGGCCCATTCCCTGGAGGTGGGATTGGCAGGTCCGTGGGACATGTGTGTTGTGTGACAGAAGAGGGAAGGGGATGGAGGGCAGCGTGTGCATTCTGAAGGCTGAATTCGCTGCATAATCAGCCCATGGTGCCAAGAGTGCAAGGATCACACATGGATGGTGCAAGGGTCAACTACTCCGTGTTGGCTCTCCCCAGCAATTCAGGCAGCTCTCGGGGGCTGGGCTGGGCCTAGAGCCATGAGCCTTCGGCAGAGCTGGTCTAGGGAAGGGAGGGGGAGTGCTGAAGCCCAGGGAAGGGAAGGAGGAGTTGGAACAACTGTTCCTGCAGGCAGGTCTGGCTGGCGTCTCCCCTGAAGGGCCAGGCTCTGCTGCTGCACGATGCCTTGGCTCCCTACTTGTCCTCCAGGTTCATCAGGGCCATGACTGTAGGCAAGAAGAGAAGGCGTCTGGCTGTGCGGCTGGTGTAGTAATGGCCCTGCCCCAGAGCACCTCCAGCTCCAGCTGATCAGCTACTACTGAATTGGAGAGACAAAGTCCTGCAGAAGGGCAAGGGGCAGCTACCTCTGCCTGTGCTCAGACTGGCAAAAGCCAGCCGTGACTCTGCTGTAGTGGTGCCTGGGGGCCACGCTGAGCAGCAGGGAGCAGACAGGAAGCTGAAGCTAAATGGCACAGTGATTAAAGCCTCAGGTGAAGCTGGGGGAATGACACATCCCAGGGAGGACAGAGCAGACCCCAAAGGCAAAACCCGCAGGAGCCGTGAGCAAGCTTGCCCTGAGGAGCTGGACTGGGGCCTGGAAATGGCCTTTTCCCTAGCTGGGGTATGTCACTGGTGCAGGGAGCGGAGCTGAGAAGAATCAAAGGACAGGATCTCTGAGGAGGGGAAGGAACCTGTCTTCCCTTGCGGGGCTTGCTCACCCATCTGTGCCCAGGAACCTGTTCTCCCCTTACCTGCGTAACGCTGCAACCTCTTGCGCTCCTCCAGGTTGTGCTGCAGCTGCTCCAGTAGCTCGAAGTAGCGGAAGAGGGAGTCGCAGGGCCATACCACTTGCCCTTCCTCATCCACCTCCATCAGGGTCTGCAGGTTCTGGTCAATGTATGTCTCCCAGTCCACTGGCAGAGGCAAAGGCTGCAGCTTCAGGCCTGCATAGGTCCCCTGCCCTCCCTGTGTATCTCCTACCTGGTGGAAAGGGATCCCTGCCCTGCTGTGGGGGGACAGAAAGGACCCTCTTTCCCTAATGCCACCTCCCCTCATAAATGGGAGTAGGGCACCTGCTGCCCTCTGCCTGGGCCTCGGCGGTGTGGTGCTCCCAGGAAGGGTATGCCACAGGCTGCAGCCTCTGCAGCACACTAGGATGCAGAGCAGGAGCTGTGTTGGCTCATCATGGCTCTGCTCATGCTCCTCCGCCACCCAGTAGCGCCTGTGCACTTACCATCCTTCGCGCTCTCGTCCACTGCCTCCTTGCGCTCAGGCTGTGGCACAGCAGGGCCTGCCTCTGTTCCTCGGCCTGGCTCCAGGCCCGAGGACTGAGACCTGCTGCAAAGGGGGACAGGGTGATGAGAAGAAATGCTGCTGGTTCCCAACCTGCCCCGAATGTCACTGGGTTTCTAGCACCAGGCCCAACTCAGCTGGGACTCGGCGAGCCAGCTATCAGGGTTTGCTCCGAGAGCCCTGACTTCTGGGCCAAGTCTCGTGCCCATGGCTGAGCTCTCTGAGGACAGGAGGCTGTGGTGAATGAAGGGGTGGCAATGCCTGCTGCTCCTGGCTGACAGTTCCTGGGGCTCACCCATCATTGCCCTCCCTGGCTGCTCACCCCAAGGGCATCTCTGGGCTGGCTGTCTCTCCTGCACGGTCAGGAACATTAAT
The DNA here is from genome assembly GCA_007922175.1 of Pelusios castaneus. Taxonomy (NCBI): domain Eukaryota; kingdom Metazoa; phylum Chordata; order Testudines; family Pelomedusidae; genus Pelusios; species Pelusios castaneus. The sequence continues at coordinate 34,296,822 of ML685765.1, read as the reverse complement.
GAGGCTCCGGCCCCAGAGGGTGGGAAATGAGGTGCCATCTCCCCCAGTGGAGCTGCCATGGGAGAGGACTGGCTGTGCAGACGCTCCGAGCAGGGGGCTGGAGGAAGCGGGGCAGGGACATCGGCAGTGGGGGAATTCCCCAGCAAGGTTGATGCAGTGGGCAGGGCCACTGGTGGTGTGGAGCACGCACAGCTTCACAGGGCCATGCATGGTGGGTGTGGGAAGTTCTGCTGCAAACCTGAGTTGGAAGCAGTGGCGGAGGTGGAGAGATCTGGGTATGTTGGTCGCTCTGTGACAGAACAGGAGCCACCAGCTACAGATGTGACGCCTTGCAGAAAAGGCAAGGCCCGTGCTAGGATGCATCAGGCGAGACGTTTCCGGCAGAGACAGAAGTATTAATGCTAGTGTCCTAGGCCCTGGTGAGACCATCTCTGGAGTGTTATGTACAGTTCTGGTCACCCATGTGCAAGAAAAATGGATTCAGACTGGACCAGATGCAGAGACAAACGGGCATGGCAGGCCTATATTTTGCAGGGGGGAAGGATACGATGGGAAGGGCTTGCAGAGAATGGGAATGGCAGAGAAGGGATATGACCGCTGTCTATAAATACTCCATAGACAGTGAAGGGCTATTTAAACTAAAGACAATGTTAGCACAAAACCAAATGCATATTAACTGGCCATGAAGAAATTCAGGCTGGAAATGAGAAGATGGTTTCTAGCCATCAGAGGGGAGAGGCTTGGAGCAGTCTAACAGGAGCTGTGGGGCACACCTTAGTGTGGAGAGGGGGCTGGACATGTTTGAGTGGGTTGTTCCTGATGGTGGAGGTCAGGGTGGAGCACTCCTAATGGTCTCTTCTTGTTTCTCTTAATGTTCCTAACCTCATGCTTCAGGTCTTCGGCTAGTAACAGGCAGAGGTCAGGAAGGGACTCGCCTGCCTCTAGTTTCCCCAGTGTGTTCTGTTGAGCTTTTTGGTTTGGTTTATCTCCTTCCTTGGGAGCACTGGGGTGGCCACAGCCAAAGATGGGATAGGAGGGTCAGGGCTCTGATATGGCACTGAGCATTCTGTTTCTCGGGTGATGGCTGACTGATTCCTGCTCACATGTTCAGGGTCTAACTGATCAGCATCTATGGTTGGGAAGGAATTTTCTCCTGGGCCAGATTGGCAGAGCTGGAGGGTGACTATGTGGGAATTTTTTATAATGTTTTTTTTATTAAGCCTACATGTGCTTCTGATACCTTATACCAGTGTTTGCCAAGAGTTTTTACTCGAGGGCCACAGATACCCCTGTTGCAACCCTGAAGGGCCATGAGTCTCCATCAGCAGCCCTCCTCACATCTGCCCATTGCAGCCAGACAGGAGTTCAGCAAGGGAGGAGGCTGCCTCCGTCCTCAGTGATCTCCCAGCCCCCTGGCTGCAGCAGGAAACCCATACTCGTCCTGTAGCCCCAGGCACTCCACCTGGGTCCCTAGGCAGTGGCTTCCTGGAATGTCAATGGCTCCTTCCCTCTGGCTCCAGCAGGAGCCCTGTGCCTAAGGACCCTGGCAGAGCACTTTCCATGCTCCCTGCTACAGCCATGGAGAGGAGCACTGATCTCCCATCCCCTCGGCAGCAGCCAGGAGCCTGCACCCGTCTTTTAGCCACATGGCAACACTCTTTGCCTGGGTCCTTGGGCCCATAGTCTTCAAACCTTTTTCCTTAGGACCCAGTTAAAAGAAATCATTTGTGCCCACAACCCAACAATCACCTCTTTCTGCAATGTTTCATGGCTACCCAGGGGAAGGTGAGATTGCCTTTCAGGGCAGGCAAAGAGACAAAGGAGGGCGTCACCAAGTCCACTGAGTGTTGCTGTAGGGGCCATTAGAAAGGACTAGCAATACCAACAAATCGAAGACATGAACCCCAGTCACCAAGACACTGACACCTGCAACCAGGGTCCCGAAGGAGGAGGGTTTCCCTACCTTTCCTCAGGGGAATGAGGGGCTAGAAGGAAGGTGTGAGATGGGGGAATAAGGAGTTGGCTCGTCACCTGGGAACTGAACAGGAGAGACAGCCTGAAACGGGTTCACTCGCTGCAGCTTGGCTGATGAGAATGGACTGTGCTTAAACCTTCCTTTCCCTTGGCTTCCCTATAGTGTGTCCCTGACTGTTCTCCAGCTGCTGGAGTGTCCCTGCAAACGCTGGGCGAGGTGCATCACTCCCTGCAGAGTGGGAAAGTCTGTGACGGTCTGTAATAGTGGGAGTTGCTCAGCAGAGCCCCCGGCGTGCCGCAGCCCACAAGGTTAGTCTCAGGAGGGGGTCTGGCCAAGCCCTCAGTTGTGAGGTTTGCACCCTGAACCCCATCAGTCTCCCCTATCAGTTCCCTGCCATGGTGGGGCCTTGGGAGTTAATGCTCCTTCCTGGTCTCTGCCGGTGGCACAGAACAGAGAAGCTCTTGTGGGCTGTGAACTTGGGTCTAAGGTTGGTTGCTGGGGTAGGAGGCAGGTGGGGAGGAGCCTGTGACAGACAGGAGGTCAGACTAAGAGCTCGGGGATCCTTCTGGCCTTAACCATTGACTCTCCCAGCGAGGTCCCAGACCTGCTAGGGGAGCTCCCAGACGAGCCGGAGGGGGGTGCGTGCTGTGCTTTATGCTCGGTTTCACTCACCTCTCTCTAATCTGTATTTTAAATAAATCTGCCTTCTTCTGAGTCTCTATCTGCTTGACCTCTTCAGTCAGGTCACTGCGGATGTTCTGGAAATTAGTCACTGGCAAACAGAGACACCCAGCTAAGCCCTGAGGGCTCCTGAGGTTCCCAGAGGAAGCTGTGCCACCTCCCTCCAGGCTATTCCCTTCCTTGGGCTGGCTTTAGGCCTGCTGTGCTGAGCTGAGCTGTCAGCTAGGGCAGCAGCTAAACAGGTATTTTCAAAACAGGGTTTATTTCTGCTTCTGTTACTGGAGGACCATCAAATTGTCCCTGTTCCTTGTTGCTGGTGGTCTCTCTGGAGCACTAGAGAGCTGGGATCGAAGTTCCTTCACTCCCAACTGAAAGGATGGAGTATAAAGGATGCCAAAGGCATCAATACTCCAAGTGCGTCTGCTGTTTCAGTTAAACTGGTGTGAACAAATCACAGTTCCCACCCCCCAATTACTCTTTTCCTGTGCATGGGGCCCTGTCTTGCAGTGATTTTAGGAACTTTCTAGTTGTTCAGAGAGGCCGCATGGGCAGAGTGAGACCTGGTCTGAGCTTATAAAGTGAGAAAGGGCAGAAGGCCTCAAGCTAGCCGGAATGAAGAGCCATCTTCAGCCGCTTTAAAGACACCGAGACGGGCCCAAACGTGGCTTTGCAGCGCACTCTCTCTAGCAAGAGTGAGTCTAACTGGGCAGAGGGCCACAATGTGCCAGCAGGGGATGGGGAAGGGTCCTGCATTCTGGTGCTTGGTGCTTACCCATAATTGCCACAAAGATGTTCCTGAACATGAAGGATCCAATCAGCAGCCAGAGGATGATGTAGAGGCCGCTTATGACCTTGTTCATCTCAGGGATCTTCCAGGTGTCTTGCAGCAGGGCATACCAGTGGTCCACGGTGAAGAGGATAAACAGTGTCACCAAAGCGTTGGGGAGATCCCTGCAGGCAGAGAACAGCTGCATGGCCCACTGAGTCGGGGGTCTGACTCACTGCTTTGACCTTGAGGCCTATCAATGCCTGTGGGCTCCAAGACAGCTCTGGGCCCCTCTCAGCTGCATCCAAATACAGAGGCTATGGTGCTGAGGCACGCTGGATGCTGGCTGACAGTCACGTCTAGCCCTTCTGCTGGGAATTTGCTTGCCCTCAGCCTGCTACCATGTACAACAGGCAGGCTCCCACCCCTCACAGGGGAGGGTGTACATTGAACAAGGCCCAAGGCAAACGCGGGCCCGGCTGGTAAGCTACATGGCCCCACAGCTGTCGGAGCAGCCAGCAGTTCTAGGGTTCGATGATGGACGGAAATCAGGCCATGTACACACGATCACTATTGCGCGATAAGGCTCCTTATCACGCAATAAAGCTGACTGCGTACATACGATCATTTTTCTTGTTGCGTGGCAACACCATCTTGCTGCGCAACAGTAAAACCACTCAACACGAGAGTGGTAAGCATTACTGCGGAACAGCTCGTGTGTACGCTTTTTCCGTGATAGACAGCCTCCGGAAATGTCCCAGGTGCCAATCGAGGGCACTCTGGGACATTGGAGCTGTCAAATATGTCAATTTCACTGCTCTGGCTGAGCAGTGAAATTGACAGTGCCAGGTTTGGCAGCTCCCCTAGACTGAGCTAGGGGGCTGGCCCGAACCAGCTGTTCGGGCCAGCCCCCAGCTCAGCCTCGGGGCTTCAGGTGACAGTGGGGGTTGGCAACGCAGCCCCCGCCGCCACCCGAAGCCCTGCAGCTGGGCTAGGGGGCTGGCTGTGGGCAGTGCATGGTGGGACAGGTGCCCAGCACGCACTGCTCTTCTATCGCAAAGGAGCATTCACACGGGAGAACTCTCCTTTGCGATATAACCACAACGTGTGTACACACCAAAGCGCTATATTTATAGCGCTTTCCTTGTCCCGCAATAGCTGATTGCGGGACAAGTTTCTCGTGTGTCAAGACACTGACGTCTGGGGCACGAGGTGGATGCCATTCAGTACAAAGCTCAGATTTCCGGTGGCAGTTGCTAGGCTGAGGGGCCTCAGCAAAGTTCAGCACCCTTCAGTGCCCAGCTGTACAGGGTCAGTGTATCCCTACTCCAGGGGCACTTCCTGCCCCACTGATGGGCTCTGCAGCCCCATGCCCATCCTGCAACTGTGCCATGGCAGTTCCCCCTATGGCCAGAGGGAAGAAGGTGTCTGGCTTTGGGTGAGGGCGTGATGCCAGTCTGCGCAGAGAGCAGTACCTGAAATATGCGCTGTACTCCAGGTCAGTGCGGTCTGACCGACTGTAGCTCTCGAAGAAGAAGATGCCAGATACAGCAAATGCATAGAAGAAAACCAGCAGGAGCAGCAGAATGAAGGTCATGGCCTGGGGCAGGGGAGAAGCAGCCGGCGTTAGGGTTGGAGCTTGGTTCAGCTGCTGCCCAGAGAGCTCACAGCCTTGCACTGCAAGGGCGATGCTCAGTGGGAGGAGGGTGAGGTCTACTGCAGGCAGGAGAGTGGGTAGTGCAGCTAAGGGATTCCAGGGGGGAGGGAGGAGCAGAAGAGGGGGTTGGAGTGTGGGAGGGCTAGGGCTCTGTCAACGGGGTTAGCGGTATAGGAGCATGACGGGATGCACATCTGTGCACCCCAGGGTATGATCTGTGTAACTTTTCTGTTTTGCAATGTAATTGTGGTGACAGGCTGCCCCCCAGATCTGGTCTGGGGTGCTGCTATGACCCCTCAAACCCCACTCCTGATCCCAATTCTACCCACTCTGCTGGGTGACCACTCACTCCTGAGTCAGTCCACACCAGCCATCAGCGTGTAACTGGTCCCAGGCAGTGGGTGTAAATCCATTAGCCACACAGGCGTCCGTCTCCAAGTGAGCACCCACAGCCCCACGTACTACACCAGGAGCCACTGTATTACAGGGATGGGGACCCACCCCCAATCACCCTAGTCTCAAATCCGACCACGTAACAAAGACGTGGATCGTGCCCAGCCTCCCACATCCCCACCCTCTAAAGACCACACAGCTTTAGATCAAACAAACACTAGCTTATTGATCAGAGTATGATTTCAAGGGAGAAAATGGCCAATCGAGGCAGAATCGTACTATAAATGAGGCAGGAGTGATCACTACCCAATAAAAGGTATAAACCCCATACTAATCTAACATCTCTACCTAAGCTGACCTCATGGTCCAAGATTATGCGCAAGGTGTTTGGCTGTTCGATGTCTTACAGCCATTCTCTGCCTGTTACAAGGCAGGGCCCAGATCTTGCTTGAAGTTGGTTGCAAGATGGAGTCTTCTCAGGCCAGAGCCTGCAGCTTCCCCCCCAAACAGTCTGTGTCCTCGTTTTCACAAACTGTTGACAGCCCCATCCCTCACTGTCCCATTGTGTGATTCCTTTTACTTCTATCTGAACCAGGGAGGGCATTAGTATTCCTTTTGTCATGTAATTCTCCAGCCTCTCTGCTAGAGATAGTCCTGAGACTCTGAACTCTGTCGTGCGTCACCCTGCACACACCTGTTGCTGTAGGAAACATGGCACCACAGCAATTCTGTAGAATATGCTGTGAGCATTCCCAAAAGAACCCGGTATAGCCTATTTGGCCTCAAATCACACAATTACATTGCAAACCTGAAGAGAACAGTTACGCAGATCGTTTCCTAGGAGTGCACAGATGTGCATCCCATCACCAGGAGGCCACACCATTGCCCGGGACGAGGCTGAGTGCTGGGAGACTAACCAAGAGGGTTAGTTCCGCACATGTGCAGCTGCCCCACTAGCCCTGGCGCCTGTCTTAGCACATTCCCACCTCACCACTCTCCTACCTTCAAGGTCTTTGCTATGGCCAGGATGATCACCCGCACTTGGCGGAATTTGGAGAAGAGCTTTAAGGTGCGGAGGATGCGGAAACCCCTGAGGATTCTCACGGCGACCATCCTGTTGGTTACACCGGTGAAGTCCAGGAGCTCGGGGATAACGGACTACAAGCCAAAGGGACAGGAAGCAGGAGTCAGTGCTCCCCACATCAGGACTCAAATAATCTCTGCTGGTCTCTCCTTTGCTTTCCAAGTGCTGAGGAGTCAGGTCATATTTACCAGCTTTTTCTCCCTTCCCAGGAATGTCCCTTTTACATTGCTTTCTTACGAAACGAAAGCTGAGCTGTGTGATCACATGCTCCCAGCCCAGGAGTCAGAGGAGATGCCAAACAGCTGGAACGGGGTGATGGGTTCCTCTGTTGAGGGCAGATGTAAGCACCACAAATCCACTGGGTCTTTGGGAGTAGTTGGGTAGTGCCCTATGGGAACAGCAATGAGCCTGAGGAGTAGCCCCTGTCCTGGTGGGGAGCCCTCTGGAGAAAGGTCCCTGGCCCCAAACTATCCCATAAGATCTTTTTGAACACAGGGCTACCCAAGGGGATGGGGCAACAGGGAGATCATCTCATTTCTGCTTCTGGGCCTGTGTGTTGCTCTCTGCTTCCACAACATCCACCTCCCCCTGGCTCTCTGTGTTGCTCACCACAACAATAACACTGAAGTCAAAGACATTCCAGCTGCTTTTCCAGAAGCCTCTGAAACTGATAATCCACTTCAGCAAAATCTCCATGACAAAAATGAAGAGGATGACCCAGATGGTCACCTCTAAGGCGAGCTTCAGGTCCACCAGGCTGTCGTCCAGCTTGTCCATCACCTCTGGGAAGCACAAGAGACAGCTGCTGAAGCTTGGCTCCAGCAAAGCGTTGGTTGCAAGAGGGAAAAGCATGAGGCAGAAAATTCTTGTGGTTCACCAACTGTTCTACACGGTCCAGGCCCAGCTGAAGATCCAGATCTTGGAATTAAAGCTGAACCTGGAGGGCAGAGGGCAGCACACTAGTTCAGAAGCACTAACGGGTCCTTGGGAACCAGCAGGCATTTATTGGCCATGCCCTGTGGGTCAGACTGCTCAGGATGCACATTGCTACTACCTACATTTCTCAGGTGCGAGTGGCTGTGGTGTCTAGATGTGCTTGGTAAAATTTAGCAGAGTCTAGTCCTCCTCCTCTGGCCCAGGAAGTGACTCCTCACTAATGAAGAAGGAACCGAGTTTGGAGACTGGAGATTTAAGGACTCTTACAAGGGGTGAGAAGGGAGGGGTTTAGGGGAGGCCTTATCAATCCCCCTATCTCAGTCCTCCTCATTTTGGATTGTGGCGACCTTGGGCTAGAGACTTTAATCTCTGCTGGGTGCCATAGTGTGATGGGATGCACATCTGTGCACTCCTAGGACATGATCTGGGTAACTTTTCTGTTCTGTTTTGCAAGGTAATTGTGTGATTTGATGCCAAATGCACTATGCCAAATTCCTCTGTGAGTGCTCAGAACATGTGCCACGTGATTACCAGGGTGCCATGTTCCCTGCTGCGACATGTATGTACAGATGTGAAGCATGTTACAGGGTTCAGACTCTCAGGGCTGTCTCTAGCACAGTGGCTGGAGATTTACATGCCAAAGGGAATGCTAATGCACTCCCCGGCTCAGGTAGAAATGAAGAGAATCTCACAACAGGACAGTGAGGGGAGGGGCTGTCAGCAGTTTGTTAAAACAAAGACAGAGAGATTGTGAGGGGGGAGAAGCTGCAGGCTTTTGGCCTGAGAAGACACCATCTTGCAACCAACTTCAAGCAAGATCGGGGCCCTGCCTGAGAACAGGCAGAGAATGGCTGTAAAACATCAAACAGCCGAACACCATGCGCATAATCTTGGACTCTGAGGTCAGTTTAGGTAGAGATGTTAGAGTAGTATGCGGTTTATACCTTTTATTTGATGGTGGTCACTCCTGACTCATTTATAGCATGATTCTGCCTTGATTGGCCATGTTCTCACTTGAAATCAGACTCTGATCAATAAACTAGTAGTTGTTTTACCTAAAGCTGTGTGGTCTTTAGAGGGTGTGGATGTGGGAGGCTGGGCACAATCCACTTCTTTGTTAAGTGGACGGACTGGAGACTAAGGTGATTGGGAGTGGGTCCCAATCCCTGTAAGGCAGGGGCTCTCAGTGTAGTGTCAGGGGCTGGGTGTGTTCGCTTGGGGACCAACGCCTGTGTGGCTAGTGGATTTACACCCACTGCCTGGGACCAATTACACGCTGGTGGCTGGTGTGGACTGACTCAGGAGTGAGCGGTCACCCAGCAGAGCGGGGTGAATTGGGGTTCAGGAGTGGGGTTCAAGTGGTCATAGCAGCACACCAGACTGGATTTGAGGAGCAGCCTGTCACACATAGACTCTGTGATAAATTGAGCACTCTAGATTAGAAAGACAGCCCATGTGAAAAGAGCAAGGAGGCTGAGTAGATATGTGCTGTGGGAGTCGGGGAGGGAAGATGCTACAAACCAGGAGTGGAAAGAGCTGGGAGAGGTGAGGCTTTGGGCAAGGGAATGAACCTGTGGAAGAAACTGGTGTCCAGTAACGATGAGCAGATTGGTGATGGGATCTGGAGCTATTCATGTCTACAGTCCTGGCTGTAGGCCAGGTGACTGAGAGCAGTTGTCAGCAGATGGCTGTTTGGTGGCCTGTCTGAAATCAGATGGTGCTCTGAATTCAGCACCTCAAGGTACCCACCACCAAATTACCACAGCTTGCACCAAATGTTTCTCTCCTTGCTCCAGTTGTGGATGGCCCAAGAGCCCCTCTTGCCCTGGAGGCAGGCTGGAAGCCTGAGCCCACGGGCACAAGGTAGGATATTGAACATTGTGACCTGCGGTGAGCACACCGGGCAGAGAAGGCGTCAGCCTCCAAGATTGTCAGGCTGGCCCTAAGTGCTCCACTCCGGAGGCCCTTTCTCTCTCTCACCACTTTGGATCATAAGAACCAGCGTGTTCATGAAGATGAGAAAGATGATGAAGGCTTTGAAGATGGTACCTGAGATTTGTCACTGAGAAAAATGCAGGAAGCGGCATGTTATTTCGTCAGACTCTATAGAGACGGGGCACTCAGAGAACCATGGGTAGTAGCCAAAGCAGCTCTTCTGCTGAAGGAACAGAGCTCCAACACAACCCACAATGAGCTCTGGCCTCCCATAAAGCCCGAACTCCAGGGCAAGCTGCCAACTCGCCCTCCAAAATGTCACTCAGCAGAGGGCAGGTCATGAACTGTTCACACATGGCAGTGGAAAGGCAGGTGGAGTAACAACCAACCACCAATAACTAGGAGCCTCAAAGTGCCCAGTTCCGTGACTTCTCCGCTGTCTCATCTCTACCCTGATCCCCCCTCCTAATGGACTTACCCCACCCCTCATCTGACAACAAGAATTTCCATTCACCCCTCAATGGGCCCTTCGGTGTGGGAGGAAGCAGTGACCCTTAGAAGCACAGAACAGAGATGGAAAAGTTATATCTAGCCCATAGCAGCTCCTGTGCCAGTCACTTCTCCAGGGCTTTGTACGGGGCTCCCATCACTTCTCTGGAAGCTGGCTCTGCCTATCCCCTCCAGGGGTTATTCTTTCCTTCTCTTCAGGAGAGACACCGACTTGCCCAATGACAGCGTCAGTCCTGATTTGGCAAAGGATACTGTTCAGGACCCATGATGCCCACATGGCCAGGGGAGGCCAGTGGCTGCAGCGGACTTGAATGCGGCTGCGGAGGCGTTTCTCTGGGGTGATGATGATGTTCCTGACAGGCGTGATGTTGAAACGAACCAACTGATGATGGTCTGTGAGCATCAGCTTCCTCTGCTTCTTGGCATCTGCAGGGAGGCAGTGACCCAGAACTCTTCCAGAGGGCTCCGGAAAGCCCAGCAGGCATTTCAGGAAGGAAGAGGAGCCACACAGCTGGACCTGTCCCCAGCGGGATAGCTGGAGAGAATTTTACATGAAAGTGCCCAGCCCCTGCCTGCACTGCAGCCTGAGCCCCCGGGGACCTGCACAGGTGCAGAGAAACACATCCTGGCCCAGATCCTGAATTGTACTCAGGTTCCTCACGTCTCTTCATTTCAATGAAAGGCAGGAGCCTGAATCCCCTTGAGGATCTGGGCCTTTCCCACTGAAGACAGAGCCTCAGTTGCAGAGAACAAATGCAGCTGAGAGAGTTGTTTGGACACCTGACCTGAACCAGACATACCACCTCACGGCCCATGCTGCAACACAGCCACTCCTCATCCTTCCCACAGCTATTTGCAGCTGGGATGTAAAGGGAAGCGGATCAGGCTTGACACCTCCAGAGCCCACCTACTGATCTGACCCTTCCGCTCTGGGCAGGAAGTCAGGCAGAGCTGTACCTGGGGCTGGTAGGGCTAGCTGTGGAAATCACTACCTCACCCGCGTCTCCTCCAGAGTCAGTGCTAGGTTAACACCAGGAATCCTGCTCCTGAGGAGAGAACTCTGCTATGCTCTGATTGCACAGTGGTGAGGCGAGTGTGGGCTGCTCTCTCCGGTGAGCTCAGCCAGGCAGCAGGAAGAAGCCGGCTGAGAGAAGCAGAGGGCATGCGCTTGGAGGAGAGGAGGGAGGAATGAGAGGCAGTCCACTGATGCTGAGTGGGGTCTGAGTGCCTCAATCATTACCACCCCTTCCTAGGACTCTAGCTGTTGGCATGGCCAGGATGGCTTGTTACCAAGGAAATCCTTGATATTGTGTCGTGGGATGGCATGACTCAGTCCCTGAAGGTGATCAATCAGGTAGAAGGTGTAGATAAGCTTGGAGCGAATGGCATCAGCTCGGGGAAGCAGCGGAAACGGGGAGCTGACCTTGGTGCAGGAAACATCCTCTGGGCTCTGAAAAGAGAGAGAAATCAGCAGCACGGAGTCAGTCTGAAATGAAGGACATCCCCAACGAGAGCTGTTACCTGGGGATTCATGGACCCAACTAAGTTTCTCCCTGTTCCTGTGCAGTTTGGAAGGTTCTTATCATCACAGAACTCTGCAGTGACCTCACAGTCTAGAGTAATGGAAGCAGATGCCCCTGGCAGGACTCAGTGGGAACATGGGTAGCTTGGCAGAATTTGACTGATTTCTTTTTAAACAGTTTGATGCACAGTATCAATGTTTGTTTTTTAAAAAAGTTTCCCCAACTTTCATCTATTTATATTTTCACAGGTGTAGGAAATTGAGAGGGGGCAGATGAGTTATTTAATGACCAAGATTCAAAAAGACAAAATGTTGCAACCATTAAAACACAGACTGTCAACATCCTGGGTCAGAAAGCACAAGGTAAATATCCTTCAGTCAAACACCGATGTTCTCAAGCAGCATTTTTCTTATTTGCCGATCTGTAAATGTGTTATTGTTCACTGGTTTGTCTGTGTATAGCAAGATTGATATTTCCAGACATTTACTGATTAAAAAAAGTTGAATTCTTCCAAGCTTGGGTATGTATTACTGAAATCAGAGGCAGGCCGGCCATCCTAAAAAGCTTCTGCTGTTCCTTGTCAGTCTTCAGAAAGAGCTGGGCCCTGAAAGGCAGGGGAAAATGTCTTATGGCCAAATGTCCTAAGAAAGTTCCTTCTATTCCTCTGTCGGTCTAGAATCCTGGATTCTGTTAATGTACACAGCTGTGGTTTGGATTCATCTGTGATCAAATGCACTGATGGCATCAGGACAGAACTTCACAGTGGCAGAGGTGGGTTACGGCTGGCTGCCACTAATAATGTATAATCCAGCATCAGGGAGAGAAAATAAAACATCCCAGACCCACCCAGGGCATTAGAGCATGCTGAAGTGCACAAATCCCCTAAAGCAGCAAGGAAGGAAAGGGTTGGTGATCTGACCAGGACACAGTAGCTGAAGCTGGCCTTGCCATGTCTGTGGGGAGCTGGAGGAAAATCAAAAGAAAGTTAGGCCAAGTGGGCTACCCAGACAGAGCGCGTAGGGCATGGACTACGCAGCAACGCTGGCTCCCTCAAGCTAGCTGTGCCTCGTTGTTTGTTTTAATGAAGTCAAACCCACCAGGGCATGATCCAGCTCAGCATGTGTGGATTGGACCAGTCCTTGTCTCCTCATCCTTCACAAAGAGCCTTTTCATGGAACCAGCTGGTACTGTTGCAGCAGGAAAGGTGCATGAGGGTGCAGTGGGGAGTGTCCAAGAGGGTCAGCCCAGGCTTGGATGTTCAAGGCATCTTGGACTCTCTAACTGCCACTTGTGGCTCTATCGGACTCAAGACTGCACCTTGCAGCTGCTGTAATTGCTGCTTGTGAGCCAAAGGCTGCTTTTCCCTTTCAGTCATACCGAGGGAGAGGGACGCTGTGAAGGTATTGCCATTCCGATGCTTCCAGGGCCAGTTACACCCGTCTCCTTTCTCTCTCTCTCATGGCACCCCTTCATGCCTTCACCGGGTCTCAGTGCCTATGATGCCAGCTTTGGAAGGGGCTCTGGGCAGGGCCGGCCCAACCATAGAGGTGAATTAGGCAGTCACCTGGGGCGCCAGGCTTTAAGGGGTGCCAAATTAGATGGAAGAGAATTTTTTACAAATGTTCTCTCTTATAACATGGGGGGAGGGCGCCTAAATCATAGTTTGCCTAGGGCGCCAAAAACCCTTGGGCCGGCCCTGTCTCTGGGAGGATCCCTTCAGTAAGCCAGACTCCCAAGGGGTCTTACTCTTCCTTCAAGGTGAACAACGCAGCATCGCTGCCTCCTCAGGCTGCACCTCTGACCCTGCAGTACCCCTTCTTCCTACCACGAGCTCTGTTCAGCAAGGCCCCGGAGGCAGCCCCTGAGGAAGATTTGTACTATTTTAGGGAGCAAGGCACTTCCTGCAGCATCTGCAGGGACACGCACACAGCGTTGTCAAAGCAGGCAGGTTCATCAGTGAACTGGGCACAGCAGAGAACGTCCTGGTGACAGAGAGAAAAGGAAGTTCAGCATGGTCCATTCTGGTTAGCCCGGAGTCTCAGCCAGGCAGTGTGACCTCTTGGCTCCCGCTCTGTCCCTCCTTGCTCAAATTTCTGGGGACAGTTCCACCAAGTCCATCCTCAGTCCTTTTTCCCCTGCTGGTCGAAGAAGCTGGCTTCATGCAGAGATGCTAGGTAGCAAATGTCCCAGTGACTGGATAGGCTGGTGTCTTCACAGATTCTCCATTGACCTAAGCCCCAAACCCAAGACACGTAGACATCAGTCATGCCGGCATCTCTGTCTCTGCAGAGAGTAAACAGCCCTTTTCCACCAGCAGATGACAATACAGTATAGAGAGGAAACTGAGGCACACATTCATACAAACTATTAACATTTCCATTTCATCACACCCCCACATTCTCACAGGATAAGCCAGAACCTCGTCTAGCAACTGGGCTTGCCTAGGAGGTTTGACACCGTTCTTCCCATCAGGAATCAGTGACCAGTGATGAATGTTGGGACTAGACCGTTTTCTTAAATCCAAATGATTGTTTTCTTTGCAGTAAGAACAGTGCAAAAAAGGATTTAAAATAGTCTATGCATATCTCTCTTACCTAAATTTTACCATTCCCTGATAGCAACCAGGCATGCCTACCTTCTTAAGGCCTCCCCAGTGGGTGCTGCATCTTAGCCTGATTCCTCCAAAACAGCATTCCCTCTCAATGTTCCTATTAAACTAGTGTTAGTCTTTTGTTCTTGCTAGTTCCTGGACTCCCTCCTAGTCAAAACCAGTTTCATAACTTGCTCGGAGCAAAGTGGTGGAATCTTCAACTCTTAATACTTTGACCAGCCTTTCTTAACAAGCCTGAAGTGTTTACCAAGGGAAGGGGTTTATCTGGACCCATTGTATCCCTTCCTCATTGTTTTTCCTGACAGCCCCCTATTAAACTAAAACATACATACAGTACATATTGCACTAACCAGATCATAATGCCACTATATAAATCCGCAGCACACCCACACCTTGAGATCTATCTATCTATCTATCTATCTATCTATCTATCTATCTATCTATCTAT
>ML685765.1:34249300-34279855 GCA_007922175.1 Pelusios castaneus | reverse complement strand
GCCGAGCCGAGCGGGGGGACGGGCCGGGCCGAGCGGGCGGAGGGGCCGAGCCGAGCGGGCGGAGGGGCCGGGACGGGCCGGGCCGAGCCGAGCGGGGGGCCAGGTCCGGAGTGGGGCCCCGGGGCTGGGCGCGCCTGCTGCTTCCGGCTCCTTGAGACAGGCCTGGCCGGGCCCGGTGCGGGGGCTGCCGGCCTGGGGCGGGCAAGCAGCAGCGCTGGCTCGGGGAGAGCTGCTCCCCCGTCCGCCGTGGGGGAGACCCCGAGGGGCTGCAGGCCGTGGCCTCCTTGCGGGGACCAGTCTGACGCGAAGCGGGGGCGGGCGGTGGAGAGGCTCCCTCTCCTCTGTGGGGTGCCTCTCCCGCCAGGCCGCCTTTTATCCCACTCCTCCCGGAGTGACCCAGACTCCAGCGATGGCTGCTGCCCTCGGCTCTGGACCCTTCTCTCGGGGCGTCACGCTTTCCCAGGCCGGGCAGGGCACTCCGTGCTGGGCTCCAGCCCGGGGACCTAGGACGGACTCTTCGCTGCTCGGTGTGTTGTCCGTTTCCAAAATACAAAACGGAAGTGAGTGGCGAGTTATCGCTTTCTGCAGGCGGGTCTCTGCAGTGTGCTGAGTGGGCAGCTTCAGACGGTAAAACACTAGATTCAGTGGTATCAAAAAGGGTTCGTTTGAAATTGGACACCTTAAAGAGGAGAGATTCTTCCACACTCTTCTTGCTTGAGTGAGGTGGGCTGGTCACAGTTTTCGGAGTGAAGGGCCTGGTGTAGAAAGAGAACTGCTCTTTCCAGCATGCTCTAGGTCGCAGGAGGACGGGGAGGCCCTCTGCTGCGGTGTCTGCTTTTAATTGGTTAGAGAATGGGGTTTTGTTTGCGAGTCACTAGTGGACCACACTCCATGGGAGTGGTTCTGTTTCCTACATGATGTTGGGGACCGGTACCCTGGCTTACATTTCTGAATTGGTATCCAGCTTCAGTCACAGGCAAGACTTCATAATGCTCACATGAAAAGCAAAACACACACATCCCTCTATTCAGTGAAATATTGAATGTCAGCAACTCACTGAACACATTGGTCTAGCCAAGGAGCGTATTAATACCTTGTTTGTGACAAATGGGACGGTGAACTTTGGTCACTTATATGGCCGGTAGAATTAAGGAAAGAGCAGTAGCTCATGGACGGCTTCATTCCTTAGCTTGCTCGTGGGAGGCAGAGCAAAAGCAACAGGATTTCTAGGAACTGTTTCTAGGTATAGTTCCTTTTGGTCTGTGCCGCTGGATTGTGCACTGTGTCTCTTGCTAAATGTCGCCAGAGGACAGAAAGATCTGATGTGTTGTGTGTCATGCTATTGGCAACAGAAGATGTTTGACTGACGTTGTCTCTTGTTAGTCTTTGGTTACTGATTAGCTGGGACGATTAAAATAGAGGTTTATTTTTACTTTCACTTTTGTAAGGAGTTAGTTAACTATCACAATTACTAAAACCAATTTCTCTCACCTGCTGCTCAAAACTGGCAGAACTTGCTAACCTGGAAGACAGGTCACTAGCTGATAAAGCTGGAAGTACAACTTGGTATGTGTTCCAGGCCTGTATTAAGCATCAGATTATTGTGGTGCTGTGGTTAATGTGTTTTGTGCATCTGCTTTGTTTTGTTTCTGTGTATCGTTCGCTGACATGTCTAGAAAGCCAGGACATGTCACAGAAGACAAGTGGGTTGACTGGATGATTTGTTAATATTGGCTTTCAGACTTAATTCTACTCATCTCACTGGGAGGGAGTTAAATTGCAGTGCTTAGTGCTGATGTGTGTTGGGCATCTCTGTGAAGGAAATAGTATACTGGCATGTATTCTAGTGAATACAGTAAAGTCTCTGGAAAGATCAACACATTCTTTTCCTCCCCACACTGCTCAAATGGTGGAACTTCAAAACGTTGGAGGAATATCATCAGCATGACTCTTGCACTCAGCCCTTCCAGGAAGCCTCAGTGTTTCTATGAAGGCAGTTGGGTGGGTCAGCTGTGTGTGACGGTGCGGGGATACTTTGGAAATGGAAATGAGGCATCTGCCCAATTGCAGGGAGGCTTTTCCTTGTAACATAGTCACTTCTCTTCCAGGTGTGGACACTGCAAACGACTAGCACCAGAGTATGAGGCTGCTGCTACTCGACTGAAAGGAATTGTTCCTCTAGTAAAGGTGGGGACTTGGCCTGTGGTCACTGTTCTGTGACCAGTTACCTGCCTCTGTCTGTGACAGGCAGAAGATTCACACGCACAATCCACTGACTAAAAGCTTGTGCTTGGGGCTGTCCCCTGAGTAGTGCTCCCAGTGTTTCCATGGCAATTTGGACTCTGCTTCATAAAAGTGAGGACGTGGGTGTCTGTTCTGCTCCATTTTGAGGGAATGGTCCACGGACGTGAAGCCTAGAAGGACTCCGTCCTCCTGCCCCCAGGTCTTAAGTAGATTCCAGCCACAGGAGAGTATTGCCCAACTGGTGCTGTCTGCCTCCTGTGAAGCACTCATTGCTGGTCCGCCAGGATTGGTCACTTCCAGCACCAGGTTTCCTTTCCCTTTACTGCTGTAATGACGTGCTTTTTTTTGTGCACAAGTACTCAGGGCTTTGGAAAGGACTTGTATCTGTGGGGTAAATGACGCTTCCAAACCTTGCATCCTCTGCTCCCACCCTGCAGTGTGCAGAGCTCTAGAAAGGAGTCTGCCTGCATGCAGGCATACAAACTCCCACATAGGCCCTGCACAGTTCACTTCAGGGCCATGCAGGGTGTGCCTTATAGCACTGCCTTGGGGTCTAGGCGGTAAAGGGAACTGCAGTCACAGCTCCACTAAGCCAGTGTCTCATCAGGGCAGTCTTCGCACACCATCCGGTGTCTGTTGGCTTATATCAGCCCCTGTGGCTGTTAGTAGCACTCTTCTCTTTCAGCCATCTCCGGGCACTGTTAAGTTGGTTGATTAAAGGAATTTCAGGGTTTTCAGCAGAGCCTTTCTTGTTGCATTCAGCGCAGTTTAGCCTTTCATGCATTCTCCCATCATGTACTTTCCTAATCTGGTTAGCCAAGCTAACTCAGACTTCACATCTCCCGTGGGTGCACTAGATCTGACCTATGGGCTTCCAGGGGCATGGATGCTATCTGCTCCACGTTCTGTATAGGACTAATAATGTTCTGCAAAGAAATGCTTGCAGGGTGCCCAGCTGGAGCTAACTCTTGTTCCTGTAACGTTCTAGGAGACCCCAGGCCTGCACATACACACTTCCTTTTAATGCCCTGTTGAGACCGCATCTCTTGACTCCATGTCATTATGTGGGGTCCCTGTATGGGGAAGGTGCTGCTCCTGACAGCTCCAGCAGAGAGGTCTGTCTTGTGCTGACGCTGAATGTGACTGTGCTGTTAAGGCGCAATGTTTCTCTTCCTCAGGTTGACTGCACAGCAAACTCAAATACCTGTAACAAATATGGAGTCAGTGGCTATCCTACGCTGAAGGTTTTTAGGGATGGTGAAGAGGCAGGTGCCTATGATGGGCCCAGGACAGCTGGTAAGGAACCTGGCATCCTGTAGCAGCAACATCTTGACTGAATTTGACTTGCTCCCACTTCCATGACAACATTCTGGCCCACACTTAGCAGGCTCAACTTGTCTTCATGGTAGCGGGGAAGGGGATTGGGGATGGAAGCCCTGGATACTTGAATTCCAAAAGGGTAGCTGTGTTGAGTATATCGTTAGTTCCTGGTACAGATTAGGAGCTGCAAGTCTGCCTTGCCCTTAACATCTGATTGGCCATGGGAGAGAGCTGGTGGCCAACAGACACTTGAAGGAGCAAACAGATATGCCTGCTGACCGTACCAGACGGATGAATTTACCTGCCTGTCTCTGAAATTCTTCTGCAGTGTACCTAGTGCTCAGGGCTTGTTGCTGGATGCTCCAAGGTCAGGTTTCAGAATAGACAGACTCTGTAAATGTAACGTGGCGAGCATCATGCCCAGGTTTGGAACCCAGTGCTCTCCTGACTCCTTACGTTACTGTGCTACTAGCTAGGAGAGGAAGGGTTATACTTGGATGGCAAACTCTGCCACTCTTGAGGAGCTGGGAGCGACTAGACCCTGCTGAGGTGGTGGTGCTCTGGGAGTCTCCTCTGGATCCTTCCAGTTCAGCATGCTTTCACGGATGTTCCCCTGCGGGGTTGGGATGTATACTTTTGTGTTGCAGTTGTGCCTGGAGACTGGGTTGGGCTCCCATTAGCTGAGTGCTGAACAGGCATATGATGCAGAAACAAACCCTGTCCTAAAAGCTTCAAATTGATTTCCTAGAAATCCATAAAGCCATTGCTCTAACGCTGCTGTGAACTTATTTTCCTTCTTTCTAAGATGGGATTGTCAGCCACCTCAAGAAACAGGCAGGACCTGCCTCAGTGGCTCTCCCCTCTGTGGCAGATTTTGAGAAATTCATCAGTGACAAAGATGCGTCTGTGGTGGGTGAGTAGTATAGGCCAACACAGCATTTAAACCACATAGGCTTCCCCAAGGACAAAGCATCCTATCTTTCAAGGCCTACAAGCATGTTGCTACTGCTCTCAGACAAATGTAAATAGCAGCAGATTTCTTGAGCTTCCATATTCTCCAGCCCCTGACACCCCACCCCGGCTGGAATCTGATAGCCATGGGCTCTTGGGACCAAACGTGAACATCAAGGATTGTATCACAAACTGCTCCAGGCTATCCTGATATCAGATTATGATCTGACCATGGCATATGATAACAAAACGTCTTTCCTCACCACACATGCAGGTCCACTGACACTCACTCTAACTGGGTGAGTACCTTAGACCAGGGTTTTTGATACCAGGGACTGACTTGCTGCCTTCCTAAACTGTCAGGGAAATCCCAGGGACCAGGGCCCATCATTGAGAAACACTGCCTTAGCCAGTGGTGTCCACAGCATCTGGATCTGTCACCAGTACAGCAGGTGAAATAGTCCCGCATCAGTGGGTCTGAGGATACCACGGGGAACAAGGCAAGCAGCACACGTAGCTGAGGATGATGCCTTGGTATCCAGCTGTTGGTGATACACCAAGAGGGTAGGGCGAGGCCCCAGCTGCCCAACATGCAGCTCCATCTCTGGGTGCAAGTGGCAAACTTGGTGCCCAAAAGGCTGCAGCCTTCTCGACTGGGGATTGGTCCAGATGTGCTCCCAAAGAAAGCTGCTTGGCTTCTGCTGCCATGTGGAGAAGAAAGGAAATGCTAGTGTGTTCCTTCAGCAATGCAGGGAAGTTGGCCTTTGCTGAAAAGAAAGGGTTGAGCTGGGCAGTGAAGAGTCCCTTCAGAAGTGCCAGACCTCAGGCAGAATAAATACAAAAGGCTTGAGTCAGACACTGAAACTGCTTCTGCTGAGGCAGAGATGCTGCAGATCACCATGTCTCTGTTGCAGGCTTCTTCAAAGACACGTTTGGCGATGCTTATTCAGAGTTCATGAAAGCAGCCAGCAGCTTCCGAGATAACTACCGTTTTGCGCACACCAGTGAGGAGGAGTTGATACACAAGTACGAGGCAGATGGAGAGTAAGTGACGTTGTGTACAGGTAGTTCTTGCTGTTGGGGCAGCAGGAGCAACCACAGAGACCCTACTCAGACAGCTGTGCCTTGGAAAGTTAATTCCTATGATAGCGTCCCATGTGGAGCATTTCCCTTCTCCTTGGAGCTTGAAGGGAGACCAGATGTGGTTCGTCTTTCCAAAACCAGTGCTTTTAGGCCCTGTTGGAAATGTCAGAAATCACTATGGACCAGCCTGCCTACATCCTGCTGCTTGGAGCTTGAGATCCTTCAGCTGTAAAGTCCAGGGAGAGGGAAACGTTTCTTGTATAGGGGTGGGAGAGAAGCTGACCTGTGAACACTTGTGAAGTCTCCATGCCCTGCCAGGCTGCTGTATGCATGTAAAACTCCTGCCTCACATGCCAAGTACTTTACCAGAAGGGCCTTTTCCAGCCCTGATGTTTGCTCCCTTATTACCCACCCTGTTCTTCCTTTGTCACCACGGGGGGTGGCGGGAGGTTTGCTTGTTAGCTGTGGGAGATCTTGCTGTTCGTTCTGACTGGTAGCATAGGACTTGGCCGGATGGCTGTGGTACAGGTAGCTTTGTTCAGGACCCAGATGGTCCCTCTGTATCCAGGAGCCGAGTACTTGTAAAGTCTGTAGAAGCTCAGGTGTCTGATGTTCTACCTGCCCACTTAGCCTCACGCTGCCAGTTCCCTCGGGTGTTTCATGGTGTGCTCTCTACCTTTGTTCAGGGGTATTGTCTTATTCCGTCCACCACGCCTGGCAAACAAATTTGAGGACAGCACTTTGAGGTACACAGAGGACACAATCACCAGTGGCAAGATCAAGAAGTTTATCCAGGAGAAGGTGTAAGTGACCCCTCCTTTCAGTCTGTGGGAGAGGGTGGGTGACTGGATTCAGTGGAACTCCCTGCACAGTCAGCAGTCTGATTGACTGGGCCTGGGAAGAACCACTGCTTCCTGGGTACTAATTTCTAACTGAGCTTGGGGGCTCTTCTCCTCTGAAAGAACACTCAGCACAATAGTTGGCTTGGGTTACATAGTGCCCTGTAAGTCTACCATTCGTTCTCAAGAATGAGATTTCTGGGTGGGCTTTCCCTCTGCCCTGCCGTGACTGCTGGGCGCTGTCTAGCATTCCAGTGGCCTGGTTGATTCATTAGAGTTTTTGTTGTACATAAAAGTAGGTCCCTAACGTGGCCAAAGCCAGTGGCTTCTGGGTGGGGTGTGCAGCCAGAGCAGCAGAACCCTACAAGCTGGGTTGATGTGTAAATGAGTTATTTGAGTAAAACGCTTCTCAGAGAGACCTGCTGGATATCAACCGTTGTATTGATCCTGTGCTCTTGGGTGAGAATAGGGCTGTGCTATGGTGAGAGGCTGGCTGCTAACTACTGCTTTGTTGATAGTTTTGGAATCTGTCCACACATGACAGAAGATAACAAAGACTTGATCCAAGGAAAGGACTTGCTGGTAGCTTATTATGATGTGGACTATGAGAAGAATGCTAAGGGCTCCAACTACTGGCGCAACAGGTAAGCAGAGGAAGGTAGATTCTAATCCACAGTCTTCCTCCCTTCTCCAGTGCTCTGCTTTGGTGGATCCGTGTGGCTTGTCTGCTAGAACATGGTCTGAAGCAGTTGCACGTTGGAGGAATCATTTTAGTGGCTCTGCTAAAACCCTCCCTTCGTTTGACTCTGCCTGCAGTAGAGAGGAGTTATAGGCCAGCCTTGTTCCTCAGAGTGTGATTTCTGATTCTGGAAATCTGCTTCTCTAGCCAAGCACCTGGTGTTTCCATCCGTTGTAGGCAGCCAAGCGGCTAACTTGCCTGAAGCACTCATTCAGTATAAAGCGTAGACCGTGCACTTAACCATTGAACGCACTCGGACCATAGTGCCCAGGAGCCCTGATCCCTTGATCACTGTGTCCAAACCACACTTGCTTGCCTATGGCCCCGAACAGCTCATTTTGCTGTGGAGGCTCAGGCTGGAGTCCATTCCTTCTGCTCAGCAGGGTATTTGACACCTGGCCTTATTGGGAATTTGCTCCTTAGAGAGCAGTGGCTTTCAACCAGTGTGTGTGTGTTGCAAGAACTGTCCAAGTGTGCTGTGAAATTTTGTACAGAGGTAATGAACATCAATGTAAAAGAGACATTATTTCATCTTAAACAACATTCTATCCAACCAAAATGACAGCTCCTAAAACTCATGAAAATTAACCATCAAATTAAAAGCGAGGTATCGGTCTTTTGCTTCTGTGGCCAAAGTGCAAAATTGGGGTGACATTTTTTCCAATGGATTTGAAACATTAATGCATTTGATCCTTCTTAGCTTGTTGCATGCACTATGTTGCAAGCCTCTCTCGTAACCATAGTAAAAGTAAGTACATGTGATGTTTATGAGCAATCAGTTCAGCTGAAAAAAGTGGGTGTGCTGTGGAATTTTCTCCCACTGAAGTGTTACTGAAAAGGTTGGGATCCACTGCTGTAGAGTGGTGCAGCCACTGGAGATATGGTTGACAGCTGCCTGAGCAGCTATGGGTATTGAGTACCGACTGGGCATTGGTCAAATGGAGATGTGTGGCAGCTACACATTGGGACATCCCTAGGTAGCACACAACTTAGCAGCATGTTATTTCTTTCCTGCTTCTCCCACTGCATTTTCATATTGCTTCCTTTTGCAGAACTTCCTAATTCTTCTTTCTACGGGAAAGAGATGGTTCTCTTCCTGTCCCCAAGTACTCTAGTGTCTTTGAGACTTGTTAACGTCCATAGGTGTAACAGCACACTTTCCTCTGCTTTCCTCAGAGTGATGATGGTCGCAAAGAAGTTCCTGGATGCTGGACACAACCTCAACTTTGCTGTTGCTAGTCGAAAAACCTTTGGCCATGAGCTTGCTGAGTTTGGCCTGGACAGCAGCACAGGCGATGTGCCTGTAGTCGCCATCAGAACAGCCAAGGGAGAGAAATATGTCATGCAGGAGGAATTCTCGTAAGTCCTGGGCTTGGAGCACCCTCCTCCCTCATGGTCCAGTCACAGGCAAAGCCTCTCACTTACACACTGGTTAATAAGCTCCACCTGGGCTCACTGGGGGGAAACCTGAGCAGGATGCTTCTGTGTGGCAGAGGAGTCACGGTGGCTGTAGTCCAAGCTGGGTTCTGTACAGCTACTGGAACAGCTTCCCACACTACAGCAAGATGACACGAGGAGCAGCTGCAAGCTCTAGGGTTGTGGGTTTAATTCCCACACACCTAAAAAGGAGAGACAGGAGTAGAAAATAAAATGACTGAAGAGCAGGAGGCACAAATAGTGAAAATACAGGGCTTGGGGCTCTCCCTGCAGCCATCTCGTGGGTGGGAGAAACTTGGGCAGTAGGAGTGCCTGACTTAGTGGGTGAACATGCACCCAGGAGACTTACCAAAATTCCTGGAGGTGCCCACATGGCTCTGGTGGAGTTGGAGGCCCTGGGTTAGTGCTGAGGCTGGAAGATACAAGTGGCTTATGGCAGTGTGCTGCTGTCTGTGGGTAGAATACAACTGCTTTGGGATTTGTAGGTTCCACTTGCTAGTCCTGTGTTCCAGGATGCCTTTAACATGTCACCTGCGTTTGATTTGTAGCCGTGATGGGAAAGCTCTGGAGAGATTCTTGCAGGATTACTTTGATGGTAACCTGAAGAAATACCTGAAATCAGAGCCCATCCCTGAGAACAACGATGGTCCTGTGAAGGTAAGGGCTGTTGAGACCCCAGTAGTAACAGTATGTTGAGCTGATCAGTGTTCTGCCCTGTCCTTTCCAGTACCAGGGTGACATCAGCTTCCCTGAAGCCCCCCTTTAGCTCAGCTTTCTGTGCTCTGTCCTCCCGAGACGCCTACACTGAGGGGAACCCTTCCCTTTGGGGTGGAGCTGCCTGGGCAAAGAACAGAATGAAGGCACAGCCTGCTGCCCTCTTGCCATGGGACCCGCTCTTGATGTGCACGAGAAATGCCTGAACGGGGCTTAATGAGCCCTGGAATTCCATGCTGTAGGGCACACGCAGAGTCCTGCTGAAGGGCCAGCGACTCTCCGTACCCCCATGGGGCTGCCAAGTAGGCAGTGCTCTTCGGCCAGTTCTTTCCTGAGACGCCGAGCAGCAAATGGTAGTTCTCGCACTGTAAAGCCCCCCTCATCTCTCAGCAGTAAATGCCAGCACACGTCTGAAGAGCAGGGGCGAGAGACTTCGTTGGGAGTGAGTCTTAGACAAGAAGGGGTGAGGGACACCAGAGCTGGCTCTGCTAGACTGACCTGATACCACAATTCTGTTGGGGAATAGTCCAAGGCCCTAGTAACTGTAGCTCAGACTTGGCTCCCAGTGGACAGCTGGCCACAATCAGAACAGCCATCTCCTGAGCAGGTTTCTGAGCCCACTGAGGGCAGTTTGCTGTCTGAGGCTCGGGCTTGCTCAGGAAAGCAGGTTTCCCCACATCAGAAGTGGTGTTAAAGTGAGAATCGCACCTTTGCAGGTGGTGGTTGCGGAGAACTTCGATGACATTGTTAATGCAGAAGACAAAGACGTCCTGGTCGAGTTCTACGCACCTTGGTGTGGGCACTGCAAGAACCTGGAGCCCAAGTACAAGGAGCTGGGAGAAAAGGTAACCCTGGAGCTGTCTTCCTCTCAGACCTGTGCTTCCCCGGCCACCAAGCCACAAGGTGGCCTGAATTGCCTTTCTAAGGGGCTTCCTCGGACTGTTCGCAACTGCCCCAGCTGGCGCTTCTGCCGCCTACTTGTATGCGAGGGTGGGTGGCCCCTGGAGCGTATCCTGTGAAGCCGTGCCTAGGGCAGCTGTTCTCACCCCGTGTGTCACCACACAGCGGTGTGTTGGGGGGGGCTGGGCTGGGTCGCATGCCGCCAAGCGTACCGTGTCCTGGAAAAGTTTGAAAACCACTGGCCTAGAGAATGGTATTGGCTACGGCCATGGCGCACCACGGATCTGTTATTGGCCTTGAGTGGCGGCACCTCTTTGCAGGCCACTGTTCCCAGGGCACTTCTCTGTGGATCCTTCCTAGGACGATGCCTGTCTGAGTGATAGGTTGGATCTCCTTTGCTCAGCTCTGATCCCTTGGCTCCTGTAGTCCTCAGCTCTTCTCCATGTCCCAGAGAATGAGGGCAGGTGGGGAAGAGCATAGGCTGCAGCCAGCCTGATAGCAAGGGGTTGGAATGCCACCCTATTGCAGGGGGAGGAACACCCTGATCAGTGGAGAAATCTGATGCCTGGTTTCCAGTAGTAATGACTTTTGATATTTGCATGGCTAGGGGTGTGAACTTGTTAACAGTAAACTTTTTGCTTTCCTAAGTAGTGGGCAATTCCCCTGGTTCACCCAGGAAGCCTTGGCCTGATCTGCTCTTGCGCTGGGAGAGGGTGCCTGTTGGAAGACATGAGTCAGAGCTGTGAAACCTGGTTCCCAGCCCCCCCCCCCCCCCCCCATGGGCGCTCTTTGGAGCAGGCTGAGTTAGGCCCAAAATGGCACCAGGAGGATCCGGCACTCACTGCGTCGCTGGTATTCCCATAGACCTGGGCACCCGAGTCAGAGCAGAGGACGCTGTAGTGTTTTGCGCTGTACTAACCCTGCTGTCCCAGGTCCTGCTCCAGACTCCCCCGGGCTGTTCAAATGGGCCCCAATGGCACATGGGGCTCTATTCACTGGTGTGCTGTCCTCCCTACAGCTCAACAAAGACCCCAACATTGTCATAGCCAAGATGGATGCCACAGCCAACGATGTGCCTTCTCCATATGAAGTCAGAGGGTAAGGGCTCCTGCTCCAGCCGGTGACTTGGCTACAGAAGGGCTGGGGGGGGGAGCACTGCCTTGGATGGCAGCTGGGGGCTGATGTGCTCGGTTGTTGGCAGCAGAAACTCCCAACTTGGTGTGACTCAGGCAAATGAGACTTTTCCCTTGCTCCTGTTCAGGGTGACCCTAGCCCTGCCTTCCTTTCCTCCGCTGAGCTTTCTGCAGACCCGCAGTCCAGGTCTGCTCTCAGGGCCCACAGATGGCGCTCAGCATCTTCCAGCGAGGCCTGGCTTGCTGCCATTCAGGGCTTCCTCTGGCTCTTGGTGCCTTGAGCGGCTTATCCCTTTCTTGTGTGGTGATTGACACCACGTAGCGGTGATCCCCTGGTATGGGCCAGGGCAGGCCCGCTCCCCTGCATGCCGAGTGCTGGGTGGGGCTTGGAGAAAGCTGAGCACAGTAGAGCTGAGGTGTCTCTTCTCTCCCCAGCTTCCCCACTATCTATTTTGCTCCAGCTGGTAACAAGCAGAACCCAAAGAAATATGAGGTGAGTCTCTTTCCCGCCCGGGGTGGTCTGCAGGGAGGTGTCCTGCTGCCCAGATTTGGCCAGGACAAATCCAGCTGAAGAGCGCTGTGCAGCCTCACAGGCCTCAGGAACACTGCCCTGGAGATTGTCAGCACCTCTGGTGCTGCTGCGTCCTGCGTGGGAGCCTTCACGTGCTCTCAGGGGAACGGTCTGAAGGAGCTCTGCCTCCTGTGAGGGGGGCGGGCAGGTCGTGGCACTGATTGGCCCCGTTCCTGCCAGGCATGCTCATGCTCTGTGCTGTTTGCAGGGTGGCCGAGAGGTGAGTGACTTCATTAGCTACTTGAAGCGGGAGGCAACCAGCCCCCCGGTGCTGCAGGAGGAGGAAAAGCCCAAGAAACGGAAGAAGGCGCAGGAAGATCTGTAGAGCGCCCCATCTCCCATCTTGTCAGAGGAGGAATGCTGTGGGTGTTGGGGAACCCTGGGTGGCCTGGGGCCAGCTGTGGGGAATGGAGAAATTCCCCATTGCCACGTGGGCTGAAGGGACCCATCTGCTGTACTTAGTTGTGTTTATTTCCCGCCCTCTTAGCTGCACTGTTATGGGGCTGCCCCAGACCTGGGAGATCTTTTGGGGGGAGGTTGGGGGGAAGGAGACAAGGTTATTTTCTAATTTTTTTGTACATTTGGAGAAGTGACAATAAAATGGACCCCCTTAAGACCACACTTCTCTGCCCTGTGCTGCTACTTGGGAGAGCACTGTGTCCGTGGGCTGGCTGGGGTGTGGGGCCTGCTCCCAGCTGTGTTCTTAGCCATTCTGGCTCCAGCAAGCTGTAGGAGCATCTGGGGAACCAGCCCCATCCTGTTCAACATAAGTACAAGCAGCTGGGGGCCTGGCTTTGGGTCTGCGTCTGTGGGAGGGAGGGGGTAGGACTGCAGGGTGCTTAGGGGGAGGAGGTGTGGAGGAAAGAGCTGGGTTTGTTTAGTCTGAAAAGAGGAGACAGAGAACCTAAAAGGTCACAAGGAGGAGGGAGAAAAACTATTCTCCTTAACCACCCATGATAGGACAAGGAGCAATGGGCTTAAATTACGGCCAGGGAGGTCTAGGTTGGACACTAGGAATAAGTTGCCTGGGCAGGTTGTGGACTCTCTGTCCTTGGAGGTTTCGAAGAGCAGGTCAGACAAGCACCTGTCAGGGATGGTGTAAGAGATACTGGGTCCTGCCACGAGTGCAGGGAACTGGACTCTGACCTCCCCTGGGCCCTTCCAGTTTCTATGATCCGTCAGCCCTATGGCTGCAGAATGCAGGCTCAGCTTTTCTCTGCACCCTGCTATGGAGTTGCGGGGGGCAGAGCTGCCCTAGAGTGAGGGCCCCAGGAGGTAGTGGTTTGGTCTGATGGAGCCCAGGGCTGCAGTGACTTGGTCTGTTCAGTGGGGTGCTGTCCTGCAGGAGTGGAGCACTGCCCTGGGGGGCTACAATCTGGGCTTTGCATGGCCATTCTGCCCCCGGTGCTTCAGAGGAGGCACCGCTCCTGTCCCGATTGAGTCAGTGTCCTGTGGGGTGGGGGCCTGGAGCTCTCCCTAAGCAGCAGCCAGAGCTATAGCAATGGTTGAGTCGAACCATCAGTCACCCAAGAAGCTGGGAGCAGAAGTGAAAGAACCCTGTGGCCAGAGAAAAGATGAGGGCTGCTGTCTCAGCTGGGTCGGAGACAGCTCCATGTGGCTTCAGAGGAGTGGACTGAACCAGGCTCGGTGGATCCCAGCAGCCACTGAACTGTCTCATGCTGGATGGTTGCTCCAACCCTGCATCCCTTCCCCCAGGCTGTACTGGAGCAGGGGGCGTGCCCTGAGTGTGCAAAGCCTCGTGCATTTGTTACCTTGCTCCAGGCAGGGGCCCCTGAGTGTGTGACGGTGCACTAGTGGGGTGAGGAGGAAGGGGGTGTCCTGTCAGCCCCCAGAGAGCTGGTAGATCAGGCTGAGCCATGCTGTGTTCTGCCTCAGCACTCGACAGCTCCGGGCCCACCTAGCCAGTTGGCCCCCTGCCCGCTCACCCTTTTTACAAAGCCACAGGGGTCTCCAGACTAATTTATTCTTTACCATGGCTGGGCCTGGCTGCCAGTGCGTGACAGGTACAGATACAGTAGCGTTTACAGCATTGTCTTCCCCGCACGTGGGATTTACTGGACCTATTCCCAGTCACCAGGGCCTAGTCGCTCTCCTCCCCCCAGGGCTAAACAGGGCCAGCACATGCCCCTGCTGGGTGGCTTTGCCAGGGGCACAGAAGTTTGTCCTGTGTTCCCGGGGGGGAAGACAGTTCTGTGGGGGGGGTGGCCCTCTGGGCTGGCTGTAGCCCCACAGCAGACTCAACCTGGGACTCTGGGGTAACAACCCTGAGCTGAAAGCGGCTCCTTTCCCGTACCTGGAGCCGGGCTCAGATCACTCGCTCAACCTGCTGTGGGCAGGGCGAGGCAGAGCAGGCGGCTCCGTGACGGTGGGCGGGCGGTAAGTGAGGGCAGCTGGAGCCATGTGCGGCAGAGCCGGCGTGCGTATGGCACCTGCCCACCACTCTGCTCAAGCTAGAGCGCAACATCTCACGACCCAGGCTGGGCCCGTGGGCTGAGGAGCAGAGTTCACTGCCCAAACCCAGCGCTCAGAGCAGCACGGCCTGGAACGGGAGGCTGCCTCCCTCTCGCCTGAGGCCACAGCTAACTAGGGCAATGGGCTCCAGTGGCTCCAGCACCCGGTGCGTCACTGGCTCCAGCTGGCTCAGCCTGGTTACTAGAGGGGGGAGCTCGGACAGGGGCCGGGAGAGGGACGAAGGCCACGGCCATCACCCTTGCTGCTCCTGGTACAAGGAGCTGTTTAACCCCTTGCAGGTCCATGGACACATGGCAGCAGGAACGGAGAGTTACACACCTACAGCACGGAGCATGCACCAGGCCGGGAGCCATGGCCCGGCCCCCCATTGCTGCTACCATCCACTGAGCAGCTGGTCCTCAGCAAACTGGAGCCCCCAGCTGCCACGAGCCCCCTCCCTGGGCCTGTCACTCCAGTGAGTGGTGATTCCCTGCTGGCAGGAACCACTTCATGGCAAATTCCTCCTCCTCCAGCAGGCTGCAGCTCTCCCACGCTGGGCTGCCCCGGCTGCTCTGGCAGCAACAGGCAGGCTGGCCTGGACCAGTACCCCCTGGGCAGAGCTCTGTGCTGCAGGCTGGCCAGGGGAACAGCCCACCCAAGGCCCTGGGGGAGGTGGAGCAGATCTAGGTAAGACAGCCGCTCCCAGCGACCATCCCGCACCCTCAGCCAGAGTAGACTCTGGACAGCCTCCCACCCCCGTGCCCTAGACTGCGTGTCCACCTACTACTGCAGAGCACTCCCTAAGACGCCCTGCACACGGGAGGAGCGCTGGGGCCCCATTACCAGGGCAGGCACAGGTTCCCTACCCTGCCCCTGTCTTCTCAAAGTCTAGGATGAGAGCCTTGATGTGGGCCAACTTGTGGTGAAGATACTCGCACCGGTTCTTCTCGGCCCTGTAGCTGGGGTAGGTCTGCAAAAGAGAACAGTGGTCAGTACTGGCCAGGCTGCCCGGCCCTACCTCCAGCTGCCGTCCTCACCTTCTTGAACCTTCTGTATTCTTGCAAGATTCTGCCTTCGACAACCTGAAAAGCAAGAGCTGGGCATCAGCATAAGGGCTGAGGGGTGCAAGGGACCCCACCCTCAGTCCACACTCACCTTGTGCTCCTCCGTGCCAGGCATCAGAGTTTGGATTTGGGCACCCAGCTGCCTGAATCTCCTGCTCACGTTCCCAATCCTGGCGTGGAGGTGCCGATACTCAGCGTAATCCGCTGTAAATGCCTCCACGTAGGCCTGATGCTGCTCCACTGAGCTGATGGCTCTGTACTTCCTAGCGCAGCCAAGAGAAACGGCTAAGCTCAGTCTCAGCCAGGGCAGCCAAGCCTCTGCCTGAAGGGCACCTGCCCCACCGCAGCTCCTCCAAGCAACCCCCCTCACTGGCCTGCTCCAATGCAGCAGCCCTGGGCTTGAGGAAGAGGAAAGGGGGTCGCTGCCCAGCACCACGTGGTGCCTTTCTCTGCGGCCCCATGTCAGCAGGCCCTCACCTGGTTCTTTCCTGGCTGTGAGATCCCCTTCTGCTCCATGCTGGATGCTGAGAGGCTGTGGGGGCAGGAGCCCCACTCAGGCTAGCTGCTGCCCAAGGAGGAGGTGGACTTTGCCTGGCAAAGGGTCACTGGCAGTGATGCCCGGCCTGCCCCACTTACCGGCAATAATCGGGGATCTCTAAGGCAGCAGGGGGGCTTGCCTGGGAGCTGCTGTCTGGGGAGGAAGCAGAAGAATTAGGCTCCTCAAAGGAATGTTCCCCTCCTGCAAATGTGTCCCCTGTCCTGGGGGTTACTGGCTGCTGCTGATCCCAGCAAAGTGTCCCACTTCAGCCAGCCTGGAGCCGTGGCCCACGTGGAAGGGAAGGGCCAGCGCACACAGCCCTGCACTACTCTGGGAAGTCACCGAGTGGCCTGGGAGCCCTGCCCAGCATGGCTGTGAGCAGCCCCAGGGCACTTGGCCGAGGAAGCACAGAGCCTCCCTGGCCGTGAGTGGCCGGCGTGGTGCCTGTGCAAGGCCGGTCCCATCACCCTCCACACGTCACGGGTGTCTGAATCCCAAGAGCCTGCAGGGAACTGGACCCACCCCTCCCCCTGTGCCCTGCACTGCCTTTGGCTGTACTTGGGCGCCCACCTTCCCCACCCTGCTGTGAGCCTTGCTTTGGGCTCCTCCCAAGTCCCTTTTCAGCCCCCCCCTCCTCCTGGCTGCTTTCCCGTCTCTTGCTGCGCCCTGCGGCTGTGGCATGGAAGCAGGCGGTGCTGGCTGGGGGCACTTGCTGTTGCCAGGCTGGGGCAGAGCCGGGCAGCCCCTCACCTTGCAGAGCCAAGAGGTGCTGTTCCAGGCGCAGGGCTCCCTCTTCCCAGTCATCACTTCCCTCCCCCTCGCTCATCTCCTCCTCTGAGCGCTGCAGATCCCTGGCCACGGCAGGTCTGGGAGGCTGGCTCTGCGCGCCCACGGGCCCCAGGCCTGGCTCCTGCAGGCTGCAGTGTGACCCTGGCGAGGCCTCCGGGACACAGGCTCTCTTCAGCCCCCTTGGCTCTGAGGCATCTAGCAGTGCCAGGCGCTTCTGCAAGACAAAGCCCACAGGCTGGCAGCCCCACCCCACTCGCTGCCCTGCCCTAGGACAGCCAGACTGGCCCCCAGGACTCCCCGCCCCACAGCAGCCGAGAGCACAGGCCTCCACCGACCTCAGGCCAGAGGCTCGGCGCTATGGCTGGAGGGAATCTGGGCAGTGCTAAGCCAGAGCCAGGCCCTCAGCGGGGCCCAGCGGGGCCAGGGACACGTTTCCCAGCTCCAGGAAGGCTCGGCTGGGGTGGAGCTGCCAGCAGCAGCCTGGGATGGATACTGTCATTCCCCTGCCCACCGGGAAGTGCACGGAGCTGGCAGGTGGTGGGTCGAACGCCAGCGTGGCCCTGGACAAGGGGGCAGGTCCAGCCTGGGATTGTCAGGGGAGGAGGGCACAGAACTGCTAATGGGGGCGTTTGCTAGTGGGGTAAGTCATGCTGGTCAGCTCCAGATTTCTGCCCCTCCTGGTCCCTGTGCCACCGATACGTACCATGCCCAAGGGCTTTCTGCCGGCCCCCTGGCAAGAGGGGCACTCCAGAGGCACCAAGAAGGGCCTGGCCACGGCTCCCTGGGCCTGTTTCCTGGAGCACAGGGAAGGAGAGATCAGGAGCAGCCAAGGCCATGTTACCCAAAACCAGGAGAGGAACTGCTGGACCGTGGGGCTGGGCAGCCCCGCTCAGGGCTCTGTGGGGACGCGGCACAGGCTGGCAGCGAGGTGCGAACCTACCGCCTGCGCACACAGGAACGCCCGCCATCCTCCCTGGCCAGGCAGCACCTCGCCCCTCCCACATCCCACCAGACGCTCCAGGGGCCCAGCCGGCTCTCCATGCACCTGTGCAGGAGACGCCTGACGTGCTGCCGCTCTTCGGCAGTGTACCCTGGCCAGTCCTCCTGCACCTGCCCGCAGAGCTCCTCCTTCAGGCGGTAGCTGCTCGCCCTGGGGTTCAGCTGCCCCACCTGCATGGGAGAGCAGCCGTCAGCGAGCACCACGCAGCGCAGGGCAGACGGTGCTGCCCAGCCGCTCCCCCCGCACTCACCTCCTCCAGCACGGACAGGAGCTGTGCCCTATCCTTCAGGCTGATCCGCGCCCGGTCCAGCCGCTCCAGGAGCTCGTGTTTGCAGTAGGGACGCAGGGCTAGAAGCTGAACCAGGCACTTCCCAAGAACCCTGCGCTCTGTCCCCATGGGGCTGCATTTCCTGCCCCCCGGAGTCGGGATCCCAGAAGAGCAGGCCCCCATTGGGGCACCCTCGCCCAGCCTCTGTGCAACGGTGACACATTTACCTGCAAAGAGAGCCACACACAGATAGCTGCTCACTCCTGCAGAGTGGCACAAATGTGCCCCTAAGGTCCCACTCACTCCTAGGACCTCTCAGCTGGCACCAGACCCCCCTGGCACGGGAGCCGTCACCTCGGCAACCCCTGTGACCCCTGGGGTGGGTCCCAGCCTCTTTGCTGCAGCCCCAGCCCAATGCCAGCTTGTGGAACCCCTGCCGTGCAGGCTCAGTGCAGCCGCAGGGCTCATTCCCCGGGTGCTGTGCCTTGGGCAGACTAGGCCATGTGAGCTCAGCTCTCCTCACACACCGGGGCAGGCGCCGTTAGCCCCAGTCACGAGAGGCTAGCCCAGGCCCCCACAGAATGCACACTGCCCCTGCCCCGCCCATGGGCAGAGCTGCTTCCTCCCACTTCGCAAGCTCAGTGCCGCTCAAGCTAGGCCTGACCAGGACAGGATCCTGCCTTACTGTGGCCTGGGGCTGCTGGCTCGATCTCAATAGCAGCTCTGCTCCACGCCTCCCTCTCTGCCTGGGACACACGCTCCCGCGTCAGCCGATACGAGTCATCGGTGGCACAGATGGTGATTTTCTCCTGGATGCTACCCACACAGTCCAGCTGGTTCTGCCCCAGTCTGAGGGCACAGAAATCTGCATCAGAAACCCCTCCCAAGCAGCTTGGTTTGCTAATCCCAAGCCCACAGACAGGGAGGGGTCAGCCATGGGTCAGAGCCAGTGATGTGTCTTTGCCTGACCTCATCCTCAGTGGCCCAGCATGGCCACTCCCAGGGCAGCCTCCTGCTGGGAGGGAGTGGGAATTTTCTGTTGTAGTTTGTCAGCCATGTGTGTGCCTCGGTTTCCCCTATCTGCTGCATTGCTGCCAAGGTGGTGGGGAAAGACTGTCTGCCCATGGGCAGGCTGGGGCACAGGTGCAAACGGCCAGCCCCACGTCAGTGGAGAGTCCATGCAGACAATGGCAAATCCAATCACCAGGACTCTGGTACCAAGGCCCTGCCTCTCTACTGGAACCCAGCCGGGTTTGCCCAGCTGGAGAACACTGCACCAAGAGAGACAGTGGCAGTTTGGGATTCTCCTGACCTGGGACAGAGAGGTCAGAGTGCTGGGGCTTTGGGCTCAGGGCTGATCAGGATGGTCTGTCTTCAGCACTAAGGTCTTCTGTGCTGCACCCAGTGACTAACAAACGCATCAGTGCAGGGCAGCCCGCCGGCACATATTGGTAGAGGGGCCCTGTACAAATCTCCCTCAGGGACTGCCACAGTGGGAAGAGGGGCTGCAGGACCAGAGCTGCAGCCTCAGCAGGTGGTGATGCTGTGTGGCTCTGTTCACTGCAGGGTCCCCCAATTCCTCCCAGAGACGGTTCCAGAGCTGGGTCCCAGACCCACCCCGCGGATCCATGACAGCACCTTCTAGAATGGCGGGAAGTGCCTTGGCAGAGGCCCCACTAGGGAGTCAGCAGGGTGTGGGTCTGCCCCTCCCCACCTTGGGCCACGGGGCTGGCTCAGAGTCCCGAGAAAGAGCTGTTCTGCAGGGGCTGGGAGCCACCCTCCAACACCTGCCATGCCAGGACAGCTGGCCCTCCTGCGCTATCCTGCGGGAGTTCTGTGGGTAGCCACGGGCGGGGCAGGGAGTTCCTGGCACATGGTGCCCCTGCCCCATACAGCAGGGCCAGGATGGTGCTCTACAGCCAGCCAACCTGCCCGTCCCCCACGGCACAGCTGACACAGCCCCTTCTTCGCCACCTGCTCCCAGACCCCAGCCTCTCCCATTCCTCTGAGCCGCCTTGGGCCAGGTGCTCTCCCCGTCCAGCATGGGCATCTGGGGCCTCGGGGCAGGAAGGGAGGACAAAGCACCCGGCTCCAGGCCAGACCCCACGTGGGCACCGCTCTGCTCTCACCTGGAGCCCTGCTGCTGGACGACGTCGAAGCTGGCCTGGGGCTTGTCCTTGGTGTAGCGGGACAGGTAGAAGGTGAAGAAACGAATTCCTCCTCCGGGGCTGCCCGGGGCACAGGGGATCTTGATGTACTGCCCAGGAGAGGGAGAGCAAGGGACCATTCGTTCCCAGGGCGACACAAAGAGTCTGCATGTTCCTGCCGCCTGGGCTCCCTTGACTCCCCCCGCTCTCCCTGCTCGCCGGGCTCCGTACACCCCATGTCTACAGAAGGGCCGAGTAGTGCTGCCTTATTGCCTGGCCAAGGACGACCCCAAGGGGGCCAGGCCCCCCTTGAGAGCAGCTCTCCAAGCGGCAGAGCATCACCCGTGTAACCCTTGCAGTGCTGAGCAGTTTTAGGGCTGAAGGTGGTAACTGGGGACAGGAGCAGGATTGCTTCCCACAGCAGGGTACATGTGGGGCTGGGGGCGCCTCTGAGCAGAGGGACCAGCAGAAGGGAACGCTGGAGCTCTGGGCCGGGGCCAGCTGGCTAAGTGGGGAGGATGTACAGGAGGAGTCTGTGCCCAGCTCAGGGGGGTCGTACCCCAGACAGGCACCCCAGGGCGCAGCACAGGCTGGGGCACTTTACCTGTTCTTACAGCTGCTTCTGCTGCGCTGTCAGGAGAACACCTGGTGGCCTGGCCCGGCTGCTGGTGTGTTTGTCAGCGAAAGGCCAGAGGGACCCTTAGCGGAGTCTGCAGGCAGCAGCTCCCGGCAGGTATCCCCTGGGAGCTAGTTAGCGAGTGTGTGCAGCTGAGGTGCTGCACCAGCCTGGAGCCAAAGGGAGGGCGGCAAGTCCCTGGCCCCCCAGCCCCCAGAAAACAACAGAGATTCAGCAAGCCCCAGGGCAGGCAGCTGCGGCTGCATGCTCAGCCTAGACCACAGGTGGCAGGAGTACAGTGCGTCCTGTACCCAGAGCTGCTGAGGAGCCTTGAATCCACATGCTGTGAGCACTGCCCCCCCACCGCCCCCCCACCCCAGCCCGGGCCCTTTGCCCTACTGGCAGGAGGAGGAACAAGTCTGGCTCTTGCCCAGCCAGGCCCGGCCAAGGAGCATGTCATGGGGCAGGGGCTACTCAAGAGGTCAAAGGTCACTGCCCACAACTGGGCTGCTGGCGAGGGCAGGCCCCAGAGCTTGGCTGGGGCTCAGGCCCCGGGGAGGGGAGGAGACGCAGGCTAGGAAGGGGGTGCTCAGAACAGGCTCCAGGGAGAGGGACGGCTGGGCTCTGGAGATCCTGCAGGGCTGGGCTGGGCTGGCCTCTCCAGCTCCCCTGACACTGCATGTGCGCAATGGGCACCCGCCCCCAAAGAGTGACTCCCCCACACTCACCCCCTGGCTCCCCTGGAAGGCAATGACAGGCTGGGTGGGGCCCTGCAAACAGAACAGAGCCAGGGGCACAGTCAGAGGCTGCTTAGGCGCCCCCACCCCAACAGCCCAGCTCCCCCCTGCTTCAGGCTGGGATTCTCCGGACCAGGCTGCCAGGCTCAGTGCCCATCACCTTGCATCTGGGCTCCCACAGGCAGAAGGGACCCTCGCTCAGGGGGCTGGATGGGCTACCAAGGTCCAGCCTGGCAGAACCGGATTCTCAAAGGGCCGGAGCTGGCGCATGCAGCACCACACCCCATCGTCCCAGCGGGAAACCACCCTCCCCAGGCAGCTCCAGTCCCCCTGCACCCAGCTTCAGCTCCCAGCCCAGGGGGCGGGGGGGGGGGCCGCTGGGAAGAGGGTGGGGCTGGCCCCACCCGGGGGCGGCCGCCGCCCCCCGCGCCGGCCCTGGCCGGGGGGGGGGGGAATGCTGGTCGGGTCCCACACATGACTGTGGAGGAAGAAGTGAAGGCACTAACCCGGCCGGGGGTGGGAAGAGATGGAAGGAGGAGTAGAGGGCGCTGAGCCGGTCCTGGCCCATGGGGGGGGGGGGACGCTGGCCCCGTCCCAGGCCAGGATCGCTGGGGGGAGAGACGGCGTTGACCCGGCTGGGGGCGGGGGCAGAGAGCCCTGGACTGACGCTGGCTCGGCCCGGCCCGGGATGGCGTCGGGCGGGGGACAAAGGCGCTGGCCCGGCCCGGGCCCCGTCTCACCCGCAGCCGCTGGCAGTCCCGCAGCGCCCGCAGCGCCGGGTCGGTGAGTTTCAGGTGCAGGAGGCTGAGGCGGGGGCCGCGGGAGCCGCCCCGGTACCGGAGTCGCCCGGACAGCTGCGCGCACGGCCACGGCATGGCTCGGACTGGGAGTGGAGCCGGTCCGCCCCGCCCCGCCCCCCGGCAGGGCCCCGCCTTGGGCGCCCGGTCTGGCATAGGAGAGAGGCGGCTCGGCTCGGCTCGGCCCGGCCCGGCCGGGACTGGGAGGCGGACCAGCAGCCAGCCGGAGCTGGGGCTATTTTTGCGGCGCCCGAACTAATCCCCTGATCGGATTAGCAGCTTCCCCGACCGGCGGTGCTGATCCGCCGCCGGGCTCCCGCCTCCCGTGAACTAGGGGCAGGTTCTGAGCCGGGCCCGGGCCGCTTCTGAGGGCCAGGATCGGGCCCGGAGCCGGGGGTGCCAGCCCTTCCTTCCGCAGTTGGGGGCAGGGCGCTGCTCAGCCGCAGCCCCCCGCCAGCTCCTGGCCCCGTCTCCGCGGAGCCAGCCAGCCAGGAAGATCCAGGCTTTGCCTTGGGTGCACCGGGCTTATGCTAATCGGCCTGGCCAGGCAGTCATGGAATTAGAGCCCTGCCCAGTTGGCCGGGAAGGGCCCGAGGGCGAGCTGGTGATGGTTGGGCCGCAGGAGAGCTTTCAGCCAGAGGCCCCCTCTCTGCCCCAGAGCCCCGCAGCCTCTGGCCATGGCCCTGGTGGGGAAGAAGGAAGCAGAGGGCAGCAAGTGCTCTCCCAAGCAGCCAGCAGCAGCTGAGAGCCCAGGGAGCCAGCACCGTGGGCGGGTGGTCAAGTTCCTCCTGCCGCACAAGACAATCGAGGCCCCCCAGCCCCCGGAGGAGGAGCGGCAGTTCTACCAGAAGCTGGAGCACCTGCTGGGCCCAAAGCGGGGGCGCTTGGAGGAGCTGTTCACTGCCGAGGGCTGGACAGATGTCACAGGTGAGTCTCCAGGACTAGGGGAAGGGGTGACCAGAAAATGAGGCCCTTCTGCCCCCACCCGCTCCTCTGCACAAGCCCCGTGCCAGTCAGCTGCCAGCTCGCCCCTTGGCCTCATTATTTGGACTCCGAGAGCTCCTGGGTCGCTGTTGCCACCATCTCTGGCACACGTCACTTGGCCCCTGGCCTGGAGCTGGATCGCAGTAGGGCGTGGGGCTCTGGCCAGCCAGCTGTGCCCTGTGGCTGGCCCATCTTGAGCAGTGTGGTACGGGCGATCTTCTGTTGGGTGCACAGACAGCGGCTCTCTACTATGGGGCCGCCCGCAGAGCAACATGCTGGGCAGAGGCCGCAAGGGAGCCCAGGCTGGGGGGCATATGGCTCCCTCTCTCCAGCAGCTGAGATCTTCACCGGGCCGGGCCAGTTTCCAGGCCACTAAGCATGCATGTAACCCAGCGTAAGCCAGTGGGCAGAGCCTGGAGGTGGACCTGCTGGGTCACTGTGGCCCAGTTATGTCCCCTCTCCTGGCCTGTTTCTCCTCCCAGCCTGGCAGAAGCAGACTGTGGGCTCTGTGGGGCAGGACCCATTGATCCGGGAGCCTGGCGTGCTACCTAACCCACATATGACAGCACATATGTTCTGTCTGTTGGAAAGTGCAGCCTCCCTCCCTGGCTCAGGCTGCAGGGCTGACAGCAGAAGCAGTAAAAGAAGGGGTGTAATTAGGGGGGAGGCTCTGTGGGGCGGGAGAGCGAGGATTGGCTCTGGTGGGTGGGGATGTTGGACACACACTCCAGGCAGCGAAGCCCAAAGCGCACCAGGCCCTGTGGCAGGGGCTCCGGCTCCCCGGGGCTGATTCCCCTCTCGCTGTTTGCTTCCCCAAGAGGACAAATTCCTGAGGAAGTGGCTGGTGAGAGAAGGCCAAGGAGGGGCCAGCAGGCCCCAGCCGGGCCAGGAGGTGACTGTGAGGCTGCTGGGAGTCCTGGAAGATGGCACCCTGGTGGAGAAGGACCCGAAGCTGACATTCATCCTGGAGCAGGGGGACGTCGTACAGGTCTGGTCTCGCCCTAGGGATGCTCACCATTGAGGGATGGTTGGTGTCCCTGGACTGGCATTTGCAGCTTTTGATACGCCTGACCCCAGCCTGGGCGACCCTGTTCTTTGATCCCGGCTGGCTGTTGCAAAGAAACAAGTGGATTGTGTAAACACTGCACAAATGCTCCTGCGCTCCCCCTCCTGGCTCTGCAAGGCAGTAACGCAACCTCCTCCCTGAGCGGGGCAGAAATGGAGAGGCAATTACAAACCAAATCCTGGGGTTAATTCCCAGCTCCTGTGTGCAGCCAGGGAAAGCAGCTGATTGGCTGGAATGCTGCCGAGGGGCCAGTCAAAGCCACGGGGCTAGAAGGCACTTCAAGGCTCATCTAGGCTAAATCCTGCCAAGGTGCTGGATTTGCTGTCTATAAATCCTTCCTGGGCCATTCCAGTCTGAGCTCAAGGCACCCGTGGGCACAGAGCCCAGCCACGTACATGCATGCCTGAGTGTCAATGGACGTAGCAGCTACCTGCTGGCTTTTGAGTCCTATTGACACCTGCGTGCATGTTTCTGCAAGGAGGGAGCGAGGCAGCTGTGGGGTGCACAGGGCCTGCCTGAGCCAGTGGCTTGCAGGCCTCCCAAAGGCCCTGGTCTGATCCGCGGTTACCAGCTGCCTGCAGCAACACCAGAGCAGCCAGCCCCATCTCCACAGAGCCCCAAGAAGTGCCAGATGCCCAGTGGACTGTGCACTGTGGGGTGGATCTTGCTTCCTCCCACCAGCCCAAAGGGAAATGCGGGAGACCCACAAGGCAAGGCCACAGCTGAGGAAAAGACAGACATAAAGCACCACAGCCACTCTTCAGGGTCCCCCTGCCCTGGGGGCTTCCCACATTGGGAGTCCCTCTGAGGGCCATGTCGATGTCTTGCTCAGAGCCAAGCATGTTACTGGTGAAATGCCATGGGGTGGGGCTGATACACCTGCCCACCAGGCCATGGGTCACGCTGTAGACCCCTGGGCAGGATTTGGGGTGCAATTCAGACTAGTGCCAGGTTGTCTCACCACTCGCCCTGTACCCCATAAAATGCTCTGCTGCTGTACCTCCCTGTCTGGACCCTCCTCACTCGCAGACAAGCCTGCACTGAGGAGCCCTGGGTCAGCGGCCAAGTGATCCCACCACACCCCCTCTCCCGAATTTCCCCAGAGCGTCTGCTCAGAAATGTCCGGCCCTCTCCTGGAACACGTGGAGGGTTAGTGAGCTCCATCCCTCCTTTAAGAGATGAAAACACAACTCCAGTTAATGCATCAAGCTGCAGAGTCAAGTCAAGGCAAATACGGCACTGGGCTGGTCTAAATTAAAAATAAAATCCATTTATTAAGAAGAGAGAGGTTTGAAATGAGTTCATATACAAGGCATAAAGACAGAGTGGTTACAAGCAGATTAAAGGAAAATATCTTTCTAGTGCTCAGACATAACTCAACCAGCTACAGCCCTGGCTGAGTAGATTTCTTACCCACCTTTTTCTTCCCAGCCATGGCTGACTGTCCTTCAGTCAAGACTTTCCACAGAAGTATATGGTGCTGGTTTCCTTTCTCTTCTGAAATGAAAGAGCCTTAAACATGTTTCTCGCCTGTATTCAGTTCCTGGGGACTCCAACCCCCTTGGCTTAGGGACCGTCTTTCTCAGCTTGCAAGAGCCCTGGCCACTTGTCTGTCTAGCAATGAATGCCAAGATGACTTCCCTGTCTTCCCAAGCTCACTGGTTTCTCCCCAGGCTCACATGCTTGTCTTCCCTGCCTGTGGACTTCCCATGCTCTTGTTGAGCCTTCTCCACAGCATGCACTGGATCAGACGTGCTGGGGCAGGGGCAGCCTCCAAACAGGGCAGTGGCGCATGATTCAGGGCAGGAATAAAGCGCCCTACTGTGTCCCCCTCTCTACAGGCTCTGGAGCTCGGTGTCCAGTCCATGCAGCTAGGAGAGGTGTCCTTCCTTCTCACCAGCTTCCTGTATGCCTACGGTCACCTGGGCAGGTAGGCTGGAGCTGGTCCTTCCCCTGCTCTGGGCCAAGAACAGCAGACACTGCCACACATCAGTGGTCCTTTGGTAAAAGGGCCAGAGAGTGATCCTGACATTCACTGCCTGGCACCCTGGCCCAGCTGTCGGGGTAACATCACACCTATCTGCACTGGCTGTGACTGGCCTCCACAAGCCAAGGGACGGAGCACTGGGGAAAGGCAAAATCTCCCTTCCTCCCTGCAGGGACCCTGACATCCCACCAGATGCCTCCTTACTGTATGAGGTGACCCTGCTGCAGATCAGGGCCAGCCCTGATCTGGGGCTTCTGCCACCCTCCGGGCGCATCAGCCTCAGCAAGCAGAAAAGAGAGCGAGGGAACTACCACTTCCAGCGAAAGGAGTACCAGCAAGCTATCCACTCCTACCAGCTGGCCCTGGGCATCCTGGACTCACCTGGCACAGGTAAAGAGAGAGCCCACCTGGGCTCACAGCTCCTGAGCTGGAGTGGAGGGCATGGGGGCTGCACCCCAGAGGGTGTGCGATTAGCTGGGCGTGTCCAAGATAAGAGGCTGGCATAGGACTGTGGGTGTACAGGGTGAGTGAGCAGACCCGCTCATCCCTCCGGCTCCGACTGGCTTGTTCTCGGTCTCATCCCAGCCCCTCCAAGCCCTGAAGAGGAAGAGGAGCTGCAAGAGCATCGAGTGAAGTGCCTGAATAACTGTGCGGCTGCCCAGCTGAAACTGCAGCTGTTTGAGGAGGTGCTGGCATCCTGCAATGCAGTGCTGCGTCTGGATCCAGACAACGGGAAGGCTCTCTACAGGAAGGGCAAGGTACAGCCCACCGCCCCCACCAGGGGACCCAGGAGCCTGGGTGACAATGGGAGGGGCTGGTGGGAGATGGAGAAGACTGGGATGTGCAGCTTGCAGAGGTCACCAGCTGGCCCTTCCCCCACGTCTCTGCATCTGCACAGCCGGGAGGAGTGGGCTGGGGACCTGAGGCCAAAGGACTGCATGAGAGCAAGGCCAGGGCTAGAGAAGGGGTGTGAACCGGCAGCGAAAAGAAGACAAGCCAAGAATACGCGGAGTTAGCAACCGAAAGGTTCTTGGGCAGGCTCCCTCCACTCCCCATCGCTCGACTCTTCCTTGTCTCACAGCTGCTGGCAGAGCGGGGCGAGGACCAGGACGCCATGAACATCCTAAAGAGAGCCCTCCAAGTCGAGCCGAGCACGAAGGTAGAGATCCTCGTTAGTCATTCTCCTGGGAAAGGTGGGGAACAGCCATTGCTCCTGGCCCCAGGGGAGAACCCCTGCCCCTCAACAGAGCACATGCCCCTGCAAGCCAGCAGCTCACTCAGAGGGGGTAGCCTGTGTTCTGCATTCCATGCAGGGAGCCCCTTCTGAGAGCTTTAGATGGGCCCTCGGTGCTGTTTCCTCGGTGGCCCATTGTGGACAGTGACCTACCCCAGGCTGCCAAGATGAATCCTGACTACCCAGGGGAGAACCCAACCTGCTGCCATGGACGGGGCACAGTCCCCAGGAGGAAGGACAGGAAGCCGAAGCTGCTCTTCCTGCTCAGCTGGGTCTCTCTCCTTCTCTCCCAGGCAATTCACGCTGAGCTGTCAAAGCTAGTGAAGCGTCAGAAAGGGCAGCTAGAGCATCCTGCCCCCACAGCCATGGACAAGCTCGCACTGCAAGTGGGTCAGAGCGCTTGGGTACGTAGGTTGGGCTGAACCAGGCCAGTGGTGCTGCTTTGCCACAAGAACTCTCCCTTCCCACTAACTGGGCATAGTTAATCCTCTGGCTGCAGCCAACTACCACTGGGGAGCCTGGGACACAGGCTCCCCAGCTGCACCCAGCTGTGACCACTTCCCTTCCTGGCCAGGGCCCTAGATTTCCCATAGCAACTCATTCCCCGCTGGAAGGCTCAGCTAGAGGCTAGAGAACCTCCTCTTTCCCCATGAGTCCGAGAAGAACACGGTACACACATGGGCGCCTGGCCTGTTGGGGTTACTCTATCCCAGCAGAAAGCCGGCAGGTGATGTAGGACCGCAGGAAAGAGCTGCAAACTCTTCACCCTCTCCCCTGTGGCCGCCGCTGGTGGTGTAAAACCAAGTCCCCATTGCTGGGACAGAGGGGAGTTGGTGTCTGAGCCCTGTGGTGAGAGTCCAGGGCCAGGGAACCCAGGCCCTCCCTGCTCCCCCATGTACCAACACAGGGCCCAGGAAATACTAGTTACAAACGTGTGGCCTGAGTTCTCCCTGGAGTCCTGCCAGATTACGCTTCAGTGGGTTTCCCTCTCTCTGTCACGGCTTATCAATGCCATCCTCCATGGTGGAAGGGCCTGCCTGGGCCGGCAGCAGGGCTTGGCCCCACTCATCTGGGCCCAGCAGCTTCTTGGCAGGAGCCTGGGACACACAAGTGTTCTGCCCCTTTTCAGCTCTTCGCCGCAGTGAGCGTGCCTGAGGCGGCTGGGCTGGGCTTATACGCCCCATCGCACCCATTCAGTATCCACCTCTCTAGGCCCTTTCCATGGTCCCCCAGCAGACACCCCCCAGCCCCGTCTGGCACTGTGCAAGGCTGGGCTGGGGGGCTGCAGGCTACACTGGGGGTGAGAACTGCCACAGGCCAGCAATGAAACCCAGACACCGAGGCAGGAACAAGCAGCACGGGGGTTGGCTGGGAGAACAGGAGCAATGCTTGCTTTCCCCCCCGCCCATCTTCCCTTGGGAGCACAGGGCACTTGGCACACATCATAAACTGAGCTGGACCCTCCCCACGGGGCAGGTCAGCATCGTGGTCCCAGAATTACAGAGCGGCAGAAATGCGACAGACCCTACATCTGGCGGTGCTGAGGGGTGATGGGCATTGGTGACCCTGTCAGTCCCATGGTCAGCCTGGATGCGTGGCATGGCCCGGGGCTGTCTGGTGGCATCTCATGGGGCAGGTGCCTGTGGTGAAACTCATTCTGCGTCTCTCTTCTCCTCTTGCAGATGGACCCAAATGCTCCCCAGCCCTTTTGAGGCACTAGCTGAGCTGCCTCCTGTCTTTTCCAGGTCACCCCATGGAAGCTGTTGTTTGGTGCTGGTGCCGTGGCTGTGGGCAGCATGGTCACCTCCATCGTCCATG
Organism: Pelusios castaneus; assembly: GCA_007922175.1. Classification (NCBI taxonomy): domain Eukaryota; kingdom Metazoa; phylum Chordata; order Testudines; family Pelomedusidae; genus Pelusios; species Pelusios castaneus. The sequence continues at coordinate 34,250,407 of ML685765.1, read as the reverse complement.
CTGCATGGAGCTGAGCTGACCCGGGGCCACAGCCCCTCCCCAGGGCAGGGGGATCACTACAAGCCCCTCTGGGAAGGTGCTGCCCTGGGAGAGGCTCCTCTTGCAGGAGGTGGGACTCCTGCTCAGCCAGTACAGCCCAGTGTGGGGGGGCCAGGTCGGGTCTGGGGGGCTGCCAGGAGCTCTTTGTGAAGGAGCTGAATGGGCTGCTCTAGCCGGCCCCAGCCACTGAGCGAGGCACTGAGGCTGGGCATGGGCCGGGCCAGGCAGCAGACTCAGGCCATAGCCGGCTCTGCTCTGCTCCTCATCTGGCAGCCCCCTGTCCCGAGCAAAAGGGGGCCGGGGAAGGAACCATGGGCCAGTGCGGGAGGGGGTAATTAGTACATGCTGAGGCAGCACCCCTGCCAACACTGGCCCTGCCCCTCCCCCTGACACCAGGCCTGCCCTTCCCTTCCCCCCCACACCAGGCCTGCCCCTCCCCTCCTCCCCCCACACCAGCTCCGTCCCCTCCCACACTGGTCCTGCCCCTCCATTCCCCCAACACTGGGCCTGCCCCTCCCCTCCTTCTCTTCCCACACCAGCCCTTCCCTTCCCTTCCCTCCACACTGGGTCTGCTCCTCCCACACCAGTTCCTCCCCTCCTTTCACAGGGCCCTGCCCCTCCCTTCTTCCTCCCCCCACACCAGCCCCGCCCCACCTCCCACAGTGGGCCTGACCTTCCCCGCCTCCCACACTGCCCCCACCCCTCCCTTCCTCCCACACCAGGCCAGCCCCTCCCCTCTTCCTCCTCCCACACCAGCCCCGCCCCTCCTCCCACACCGGCCCTGCCCCTCCCCTCTTCCTCCTCCCACATCAGCCCCTGCCCCTCCTCCCACACCGGCCCCGCCCCTCCCTCCCTTCCTCCCACCCCAGCCCCGCCCCTCCCCTCTTCCTCCTCCCACACCGGCCCTGCCCCTCCCCTCTTCCTCCTCCCACACCGGCCCTGCCCCTCCCCTCTTCCTCCACCCACACCAGCCCGTCCTCCCACACCGGCCCCGCCCCTCCTCCCACACCGGTCCCGTTCCCCCCTTCCCCAATCCCCCCAGAACGGCCCGGCCACGCCCGCCCCACC
>ML685765.1:34214590-34232628 GCA_007922175.1 Pelusios castaneus | reverse complement strand
CACCGTGGGATAGCGAGTGCTCCATATGGGAATCGCCGCAGGATAGCAAGTGCTCCATACAGGAACTGCCGCAGGATAGCGAGTGCTCCATATCAGCTATCACCAAGAGCTGCTGGTGTCCAGCTGCACTTTCTTCGTGGGGACTGACACGGCCTATCCCAGTTCATTTGAAGGGAACATCAATGATGAGGAGAGGTTCAAGGGGGCTTTCACACCCCTTTTTGGCCCAACTAGAGGGCATTCAGGGCAGGAGTTGCAAAAAGTTTAACTTCTTATTGTACACCAGACAAGTAGTAGTAGTCTAGGATCTGAACCAGAGATTTCTCTTGTCCTAGGTAGCCTGTGGAGAGGATGGCATGGGCCAGTCACCAGACTTCTTGTTGATGTAGACAAGGGATGAGGAATTGTGAGTGAATTTCCCTGTCTGATGGTCTTTTCTCAGCTGCTATAGTCGTTCCTCCTGGAGCTCAAAGTGGAGCTACTGTGCAACCCGGCTGGAATCTACTGCTTCGCTAACTAGGAGCAGCTGTTCGAGTGCACAGTGCAACGCTGTCCAGATTTATGGGACCATTTATGACACTATTTCATATCAATATTCCAGAATTGCAGTAATCTACAGGAACTATTCATGTTTGGTGCCCATAGGAAGGCTAGGATTTGCTGGAAATGATGATAGTGTTGATGTATAGGTGTCATATCTGTATTAGAAGTAATTAATGTGTTTGTTATATCTGTATTTCAACTCATATGGTTCTGGGAAATTCCCCAGATAGGATGTCTACAACCATTGTCTCCCTAACGGCCCATTAAGGAAATCACAGGTACAATGGGCCCAGGAAGAAACCTGTTCAGTGAGTCACCCGGACTGGCCATGTGACAACTCCATTTTGGTTCTAAAAATTTCCACACAGTAGGGGGAAGGCCAGAGGTGATAAAAGCAGCAGCGCCCAACTCCATTTTGTTTTCAGTCTACACCTAGGTCTGGATCTATTCATCTGGACTGCAACTGTGAGCTGTGAAACGAAAGACCGAGACCCACCCAGGTACTGGGTACACACCAGAGGATCTATATAAGACTGCAAACTCCAATTTTTCCAAGGACTTGCTTTACATGGACTCTTAATCATTGTATGTATGTGATTCGCTTTAATCCTTTAAACCTCTCATATTTTGTTTCTTTCTGTTTTATAATAAGCCTTTAGTGTAGTTACTAAAGGACTGGCCGGCTATGTGGTATTTGGGTAAGATCCAAACCTAGATTCTTCTGTGTAATTTGGTTGACCCTCTAGGGTAAGGAAACCTTTTCGAGTAAAGCGTTTGGAGTTGTCAGCAACTTCTCTCTTTACTAAACCCAGTGGCTATTTGGGAACCAGGGGCTGAAATGCAGGAAAGGGGCTGTGTGTACTTTGTGGTGTTTCTTGAAAACCAGTGTGAGGAACCAGAAGTGGGTTTATTACTGATTGGGAGTTTGGCTTCAGTGCCACCCATCAGTGTTAGAGAGTTTGGCTCTCATTTTTGCAGCTTACCCTGATCTTTGCATTTTCAGGTAGTTATCCCAGAAGGCCCGAATCACACACAACTCAAGGTTTCATCCTCCCTCTGTCCTTCACAAAGTTTGCCTCTCAGGTACGTAAGTCTCCTTCCTGGTCTGGGGTTTACAACACTTCCTCATTAGGAGGATTTTCTGGCAATGCTTCCTCTTGGCTTGAACCCCGCTTCCTGGGTCTTGTTCCTCACCCAGTCCAGCCAATGTCATGGGCCAAGATTCTTTGCCTGCCCTGCTTCCTGTGGGTGCTTCTCCCCAGTTCCGGGTAGCAGGTTTACATCCCCTCAGTGTGTCGAAGAGGTGCTCCCAATCCCAACTCAGGATAACAGGGAAGGCTAGGTTTGGGGCTAGCCGCACTAGAAGGGTCGTTGTATTTTCCCCTATGGTGACCTCCATCCAGTTATTAGGGTAGTGTTTAATGTCCCTATGAATGCATTGCAGGAAAATGGTCTCCATGGGGACTTCCGGGCTGGGGACCAAGTCATCCTGGGCAGGATTTGCCCACACCCAGAGTCTACTAGACCTGTTACCTTGTTACCATTTCTTTGTATGGGGACTGTTGCTTTTGCTGGGTGTACTTCTGGGCAAAGGTCTCTCCCATCCATACTGGCCATAACTGCACTCCATATAGGGCATTCCTGCTAATGGTCGTCCTGACACCCACATGAAAAGCAGGCCCCCGTGGTTCGCCCTGGGGCTGCTGGTCTGGAACCAGGTCTCTGGAGATGTCTTCCTCCAAGTGGTTGGCCCCCTTGTTCTTCCTGGCTTTCAGATGAGGAAGTCTCTTGGGGCCCCCAGACTTTCTGTTTGGGTTGAGGTTGGAGGGTCTGGGCCTGCTCCCAGCCCCAGGCATGAGGGCTAGATGGACCTCTGTTAGCCTGGGGCTTTTGGGAGCACCTTGTCTATTTTCTGAATTCCCTGGCTGGCTTCTCCTTTATGTCGAGGGGTCCCTCTGGCATCAGACGATGTCTGGAGTGTGGGAGAGCTGTCTCAGCATCCATCTAGTTCTCCATCAATCGCATGGCATCAATAAGTTATTCAGGTTGATGTCTGAGGACCCAGTCCATACTCATTTCGGGAGGATTGGGGTGAACTGTTCTACCAGGACGAGTTTGGCCACCTCTACTCTGGTTCATGTTTCAGGCTTTAGTCACCCCCAACACAGATTTCGCAGTTTCTGGGTAACGACTGGGGGTCTGGTCCTTGGAGAAACCCCAATGGAAGGTCTCCTCTGTGATGTCAAGGTAATCCAAGATGGTCACTCTGACCTGGGAGTAGTCCTGGGCAGATTCTGAATCCAGCCCTTGATGTGCAGCCTGTGCCAGCCCTGACAAGTAGGGGGTTAGCAGGATGGCCCACTAGTCAGGGAGCCATTGGCAGATGTCAACGCCTGTTCAAATGTTGCCAGGAAAGCGTCAGGGTCATCCTCAGGGTCCATCTTTGTGAGCTTCCTGGGTTCAGATGGGGGCCAGCGGTTGGGCCCTGGGCCCCTGATAGAAAGGCTCCAGGGGATTCCTGGGCTGCATCGATGCCATGACCTGGTGAACTGGCCTCTGCAGCTGTTCTTGTTGCTGGGCTCCTAAGTCCCAAACCAGCTGCTGCTGGTTCTCAGTCCTCCATTTCGGCACCTGTTTTAAATCCATCATGGCTGGCTGGATGGATGGGTGGCTGGATGGATGGATGGGTGAATGGCTGGGTGGCTGGCTGGCTGGCTGGGTGGACGGATGGGTGGCTGGATGGCCCAGTCAGGCTGTTTGGCCGCCTAGCTCAGTCAGCCCTCCCTTCTCTCAGGGGCAACGTGTGCCTGCATTCTCCACCATGTTGTCATGGTCCCCCTTGCGATTTGGTAGGGAAGCGTGGCCTAGTGGTCCAAACTGCTGCCTGTGACCAGCAGAGGCATTGTGGGGAGAGGAGCACCAGTGTCCAGGATACACTGGTGGGAGAGAGCGGGAGAGATTTCCCTTTCTCTGATTATCTGGGGTGAGTCCTCCCTCAGCATGGGCCCTTTTGGGCAGCTGTGCCTGGCCTGCCTCTGTTCTCTCTGCGTTGCTGGATTTGCGGACTGCAAGTCTCTCTCTTTCAGCTCTGCTGCTCAAAGGAGCTGTTTCCATTTTAAATGCTCCACCAGACAGAGCATTGGCTGCAGTCACTGGGCACACAATAGTCCCTTAACGCCTTCCTGCCCAGGGTGGTTAGTGCACTCATCAGACTTGTGCGCACACACATGGCCATGGCTTTACACCCCTCAGCATTTCTTGCACACACACAGGGCTTTGTACACTACTGTTTGCACACGCACACTGTTGCTGACATGTACACATGATCATGGTTGCACACCTGCACACACTGTTACTTGCAGATGAACACATGGCATCACTTGCACACACAGCATTGCTCACACATTGCTTAGGAAAGCGAGTGATGTGGCCGCCCAGCACTATGGCTGGGAGTTCTGTTTCAATCCCAACTCCAGGCCCTGGAGCTACCACTTCCCCTTGGAGTGTGTGCAGCGAACACTCCACCCACTGCCCCACACAGCCTGGGGGAGGAGGGAAAGTCCAGGCCCTGATTATAGCCGCCCACCCACAAAGCTGTTGGAAAGAAGAGCAGTAGCTCCCAGCATTCCCAGCAGGGCGGCCTGTTTCCCACGGTACTCACTGAGCCGGACGCAGGGCGTGACGGAGATGAAGGACATGAGCCCGCACAGGCTGAGGTTGAGGGTGAGCAGGCCCTTGTTGAGCAGGCAGCCAGCAGGGTGGGTGTAGTGCTTGTACAGGAAGGAGAAGGCAGTGGAGGCGATGGTGTAGAAGCCGAGCGTGGCCAGCAGCACTGCCAGATACCAGCGCTTGTCCTGGGACGCGCCCATCAGCCTGCAGGGAGAATGGCTAGTGCAAGTCCTTAGTAGCTTGGGGAAGGTGCTGTCTGTGGGCACAGCCCAGCAAGCTGGGCACACTCAGCATTTCCCTGTGGTGCACAGACTTCCGCAAGCAGTGGGAGAAACCACAGCTGCAGTGGAGCTAGAAAATGGCACCAGGAAGAGTCCCCCCGACTCAGCCAAAGACACCCCCCATGTGCAGGGGGAGTGGACTCACCAGTTCTTGTTCCAGGTATGGGCAAAGGCCGTGATCAGCACCAGCTGGATGAGGATGAAGGCAAAACCGCCACAGATGCCCACATAGTGCCAGGCTGTCGGCAGGCGAAGCAGTGAGAGAGGAAGCAGGGTCAGACACGCCTAGTCATGGCCACGGCCCATCCCATCCGTGCTCAGTGACAGCGTACCACACATGGCCAAGCTCCACCTCACAGAGCCCCATCCCACATGCAGATCACCCCCACGCCCAGGAGCAGGGGCCTGGGAGCTGAGTGAGGATGTGAATAGGAGGATGGGGGGACTAGCTCACAGGGACGAGATGGAGACAAGGGACACACGGGACACCTGCCTAGCCACAAGGGTGAGAACCTGGGCCCTGCAGAACCAGTGACAGGGACTGGCCAGGCACTGGGCTGGAGGCCAAGGGTCCCTGCCAGGCCTTTCCTGTCTCTAATTTCTAAACCAGGGGACGTGAGCTCAAGCGGCTGATGTCCAGGAGGCCTGCGCCTTGAGGCCTCTAGCACCAAGCCAGGCCCTGCTTGGGGTGGAGGCCAGGGACTAGCAATGGCCTCTGTGGCTCCAATCCAGTCTCAGGACAAGGACTGGCTGGCGTGGGATGGGGAATGGGGCCTGTCCCCTCTACAGGGTGCTGGCTCTGACACAGCCCCAGGTCAGCAGTAACTGAAGGTCGCTGCTCCCCCGACTGTGCTGCTGAGCCTGTCCCGAGCCCCGGCCGGCTCCGGCACGGTGTGGATTGTGGGTCTGTGGGCCGGTACCTTGGATGAAACGGTCATCGGGGATGAAGAAGGCGGCTGCACAAAGCCCAACCAGAATGAGAAGCTTCAGAAGCCAGAACCTGCAATAAAGATGGGAGGTCACCGAGAGCCGTTTCCGCTGGGCCAGCTGAAGCACTGTGTGCGGAGCCAGGCCAGGGGGCCCGGCGTCTCTTACCCGTTGTGCAGCAGGGCGCGGAAGTCGCTGCTGGATTTCACGTTGATCAGGAAGAGGGCCTGCGCCAGGTAGAAGCAGGCAGTGCCAAAGCAGACCCTGTAGACCGCTGAGTAGCCCACCAGGATGTCACAGTCCACACCCCGGGGGAGGTGCTCGCAGAGCAGGGCATAGAAAGGCACCTGTCAAGGGAGAACCACAGAAACGGATCAGCCAACGCAGGCCACACCTCTCACCCTTGAGCTCAACGGGCCAGGGCAGCGCAGGAGGGGGCCAGCAGCCAGTGAACTGGCACCCCTGGGCCACTCACATTCTCCTTGACAGCGTCGGCGACGGTGCGGGACAGCATGAGGCAGCACACCGTGGAGGCCAGGAGGTGGAGGAGTGCATAGAGGATGCGGCTTCCTGTGGACACCTTCATGCTGGGGCAGCAGGAGCAGCAGAAGCCGCAGGGGGCTGGGCCACAGCAGCAGCAGATCTGGAGGAGGAAAGGGGTGAGGGAGGGTGCTGGCCTCGGAGAGAGGGATAGGGACACCACAGTGCTGGCTGAGCCATGGCGAGAGCCTGGACAGCACTGTGCAGACACTTGCTCACCAGCCTCCCATGCCACGCTGGTCCCAGGCCCTGCCCCACAGGACTGCAATCCCAGAGACATGGGCACTGGGGGGTGGAATTCCACAGCCACAGGCGGAGCCAGCCATGGGAAGAGGAGCCGGAGTAAGAGAGCTCACCTGAGAGAAGAGCATGGTCAGCTGTGCCCAGCTCCGGCCGCAGCAAAGGGGCGCTGCTCTTCTGAGCATAGCAAGGGGGCAGGCTCAGGGACCTCTCATGCTGGGGCCAGGACCAGGGCCAGCAGGAAGGGCTGTCCTGGCTCAAACGGGCCCTTGCCCTTCCTCTCCTGACCCAGGAGAGGCCCAAGGGGTGTGCCCAGGTCTCTGCCTTCCCTGGGCGCGTGTCTGCTGAATGCCGAGTGCCCAGGTGCTGAGCTGCTGCCTCAAAGGGATTAGCGGCGGATTGGGAGGCTCAGTCTCTGGCCACCCTGAGCCATCTGTTCCTGCCGACGGGCTGGGGCAGTCGGAAACCTACCTTCCCCAATAGCTGAACCCCTGCAAGGACCCAGGGCTGCAAACTACTCTCCCTCAGGACACTGTGTGGCCCCCACCACCCCACCTCCGGGGCAGCTCAAATACAGCAGTGTGGAGCACATGAGACGGGCTCCTGGGGCTCGGCACAGGAAGCTGGCCCAGGCAGTGTGGCCTAGGGGAGGTGAAGGGTGAGGATACATCCCACAAAACCCACAATGCAGTTGGGTCAGGCAGAGGCATGTCACCCATTGGCTCCCTACATGGAGCTTACATGCATTTGATCGTCATCGGTTTGCATGGACCTTAATCCCTGCCCCATCCAGACTGTGCCTCCCACCCCTGGGCTGCCTAGACCCCGAGGTGTAGCAGCAACTCATGGGACACTAGACACAGTGAGCTCCTCTCCTAGCCACAGCACAGAGAGCTCTCCCAGTTGGCCAGAGCAGTAAAGCGGGTTCCTGAGTGTTGGCCAGGAGGTGCAGGGCATGCGTCTCGACAGACTTTTCCACCTGTCTGTCTGCAGAAGCTTCGTTGACAGGTCTGTAGAGAGCATGAGCTGCCTTGCAGATGCCGGGGCAGATCTGGGACGGAGCGTGAGTCGTAGGAGTGACACATATGCCACGATGCGTTGCCTGGTATTGCGAGCCACTGGGAGCAGAAGGGTTAAAATGCTGCTCTGCAGGGAAAGCAGGAGACCGGAGGGTTTGTCACTAAGCTGTCTGGGGCGGTGCAAACGGGGTGTTCAAGGCTAGGTGGAACCAGTTCGTATCAGTGAGGACCCAGCAAGCCAGTGGGAGACCCAGGGACATTTGACAGCGCACGGCTCCTGACAGGTGGAACATGGAGCTCAGCTGGGCTCTGCAGGAGGCGACAGAAGGGTGGCATACGAACTGGCTCGCAGAGGCACAGGAGCTCTCAGCTGGGACTGACAGACAAAGGGGCAGAAAGAGAGTGCCAAAATGGATTTTCCAATAGCTTGGCTGAATGGTCTGAACTGAGACCATAGAAAGGGCCATCCTGGTCAGACCAATGGTCCTTCTAACCCAGTATCTGATCTTGGCCAGTGGCCAGTGCCAGATGTTTCAGAGGGAATGAACAGAACAGGGCAATTATAGACTGATCCATCCCCAGGGATCCGGTCCCAGCTGCTGGCAGTCAGAGATTTAGGGATCCCCAGAGCATGGGGTTGCATCCCTGACCATTGTGGCTCATAGCCATTGTTGGAGCTATCCTCCATGGACTTATCTAGCTCTTTTTTGACCCCACTTACACTTCTGTCCTTCACAACACCCCTGGCAATGAGTTCCACAGTTTGACTGTACATTGTGTGAAGTTCTTTCTTATGTTTGTTTTAAACCTGCTGCCTATTGATTTCATTGAGTGACTCCTGGTTCTTATGTTACGTGAAAGGGTAAATAACACTTTCTCCACATCAGTCATGATTTTATAGACCTCTATCAAACACCCTTTACTGTCTCTTATCTAAACTGAACTGTCCCAACCTTTTAAATATCTCCTGATATGGAAGCTGTTCCATACCCGTAATCATTTTTGTTGCCCTTCTCTTTACTTTTCCATTCTAATAGAGCTGTTTAGAGACGGGATGACCAGACTGCATATGGTATTCAAGGTGTGGGTGTGGATATGTTCTGTCTTATTATCCATTCCCTTCCTAATGGTCCCTAATATTCAGTTTGGTTTTTTTTCCGCCACTTCACTCTGAGCAGATGTTTTCCTAGAACTATCCCCAATAACTCCAAGATCTCTTTCTTGAGTGGGAACAGCTTATTTAAACCCCATTGGTTTGTATGTGCAGATGGCATTGTGCTTTCTGATGTGCTTTACTTTGCACTTATCAACACTGAATTTCTTCTGTCACTTGGTTGTCCAGGCAGCCAGTTTTTTGAGATCCCTTTTAATGCTTTGCAGTGAGTTTTGGCCTTAACTACCTTAAGTGGTTTTGTATTGTCTGCAAATGTGGCTGCCTCTCTGTTCATCCCTTCATTAGAGCCTTTGTGAATATGTTGAGAAGCCTGGTCCCAGCACATACCCCTGGGAGACACCACTGTTGACCTCTCTCCATTGTGAAACCCCACTCTGTATTCCTACCCTTTGTTTCTATCTTCTCACCAGTTATTGATCCAGGAGAGGACTTTCCTCTTATCCCAGGACTTACTTTGCTTAGAAGTCTTAGGTGAAGAATCTTGCCAGAGGATTTCTGCAAGTCCAAGTACACTACAGTAGAAACTCAAAGTTATGAGCACCAGAGTTACAAACTAAACAGTCAGCCATACACCTCATTGAGAACCAGAAGTATGCAATCGGGGAGCAGCAGAGACCAAAAAAAAGGCTAATACAGCACAGTATAGTGCTAAATGTAAACTACTAGAAACATAAAGGGTAAGTAAAAAAAAGATTTGACAAGGTAAGGAAATTGTTTCTGTGCTTGTTTCATTGAAATTAAGATGATTAAAAGCAGTGTTTTTCTTCTGCATAGGAAAATCTCAAACCTGTATTGTCAATGTTCAGCTGTAAACTTTTGAAAGAACAACCATAATGTTTTGTTCACAGTTACAAACAATTTCTATTCCCAAGGTGTTTGTAACTCTGAGATTCTACTGTATGTCCACGAATTACCCTTGTCCAGGTTTGATGGTCCCATCAAAAAATTCTAGTAGACTGGCGAGGCATGATTTACCTTTACAAAAACCATGTTGACTCTTCCCCATCAAACTGTGTTCATCTGTGTGTCAGATAATTCTGCTCTTCACTCCAGTTTCAACCAATTTGCCTGATACCAGTCACCTGGCTATAACTCTGTCGTAACCTTTGCGTCTCTGTGCTAACCTAAGGACTCATTACAGCTGGGGAGGTCAAGGTTGGATATTAGGAAAAACTTTCTCACTAGGAGGGTGGTGAAGCATTGGAATGGACTATCTAGGGAGGTGGTAGAATCTCCGTCTTTGGAGATTTTTAAGGCCCAGTTAGACAAAACCCTGGCTGGGATAATTTAGGGGGAGTGGTCCTGCTTTTTAGCAGGGGGTTGGACTAGATGACCTCGTGAGGTCCCTTCCATCCCTATTATTCTATGATTCTATGACTCAGCTGACTATTGGACCCTCTCTGTTTTGAGAAGACTGTCTGATGTCACCGCTGCTATTTGCTAAGAACTCTGACCCCTGAAGAGGTCAATCTCTGAACAGGAGTTAACTTCAGTTAGCATTGCTGGACAGAGCACATGGTGAGAAACAAAAGGTGCTAGAGCCTGGAGGCTTGGTCTTGGAGGTGGGGAGGCCGTGGCCTCCCCCTGCGGAAAGGAATGCCCCCATAGGAGTCTGGCACATGGAGTGGTTCCTCAAGACACTGTCTAGCCGCTGGAGCACAGCAAAGTCCATGGCAGGGTCTTCCACTGGACACCACCCAGCAGCTACCCACTAGTGCCAATGGAGGGCAGTTACACTGAACACAGGGGCCAAGTTCTCTCTTCCAGCTCCTGATCTCCCTTCACCTCCCTTCCCTGCAGTCGTTGCCATCAACTGCAAGACAGGATGGGACTTTGAAGTCGGCTGTCAAGTCTCCACTGGCGGTGGAAACCAACGTGGCACTCGTGGCACTACACACAGATCATTGAAGGCTCTTGGGATCTCAGGATGGAAGGGCAGAAGGGAAAGTCCAAGTGATCTTCTCCATGATCCTTTTAGACCCATGACTGAGGGAAGACAGAGAATCTTGGAGCTGGCCATTGGCTGTGTGACTGGTGTGAGGCTGAAGGTTCTGGCTTTGGGGAATACTGAACCATAGTCCAGTGGCAGAGGGTCTGTGCAGCCTGCGTCTCACAGGAAGGAGGAGTAATCTGGATTGGAGACTAACTGGCACAGCCAGGCGGGCATTAAACTACCTATGCAGGGGTGAGGGCCAATGGAGCAAACCTGATACAAACACTTGAACCTACACCTCAGACTCACGGTGTTGTGAATGTACTAAACAACAAAGGCAAAGACTGGGGAAAGAAGGTCTCCATTGCTTACAAAGCTGGGTAACGAGCAAGAGGAACTGGAAATTGCCATTGATGAGGAGAAAGTGATCTGAGTGGCATCACTGAAACTTGGTAGGCTGATCTGCTGGACTGGAGTGTTCAGGTCACTAGTTCTGACCTGCTCAGGAAGGTGAGAGGAGAGTGGTCAAAGAGGTGGAGAGGCTCTCTGCTTCAGACACCTTCGCTGTTTCACATTCCATCTGGGGGGAAGAGGAAGAGATGAACAGAAAAGACATTGCAAGCTGCTTTGGAAAGTGACGTGTAGGAGAAAGTAAAAGGTTAAATTAAAAAGACAAGTGGAACCGGTCAGGAATGAGGCTCAAGGCCTAGCGAAGATCAAACCAGCAGGCCTGAGCTGGATAAATGGCCAACTTGACAGGAGTGCTTTGACATCACAGAAATTGGCGAGAAGTCAGCCGCAGCTCCAGCAAGAGTGGGAAGATACCTGAAAGGTGGGAGGTGTTGGGTTGGCCCAGTGCCAAGGAGATAAAGGGGATGTTTCGGTCAAACCTGAAGGGAATGTTCTGGCCAAATCTAAGGCCAAGTAATGTTTCGGTCAAACCTGACACCTTGATGGATGGAAATGTCCAGTGATGCGCGGACCTATCAAATTATGGGTGGCATCAGAAAAGGGGTGCATGAACCAATCACGGTAAATTTGTAAGGGGGCCGAGTCAGTAGGTCCGAGCAGAGTATAAAAGCAGGAGCCCGAGAGCCCACATTTCATGCAGCCAAAGAGGGTGACGGGGACTCCTGCCATCAGTTGAGCTGTTCCGTTGCATTGAAAGCACGAAGCTGCCAGCAGATCTGTTAATATAGATTGTTTGCCATTGTGCTATGCTGCAATAAAGCCTAGCCTGGCACCTTCGTTTCTACAACGATCCGTGGTCGTGCTGGTTTCTTCAATCATGAGTGTTGCCTCAATTTACCTCTTGCACACAAGTACACGTAGGCTTAAGGTCACTGAGCTAACTCAGTTCTCACTAGAGACCAGAGCTCAAGGTAACCCAAAGTGTTAACCAAAGGAACACCTCGGCTTAGGATCATCAGGCTAACTCAGTTCCTGGTGAAGATCCAAGCCAGGCTCTAGGGCTATGTCTACATTTACTAAAGTTAGTTCGAATTAACTAATTCGAACTAACTAATTCGAACTAATTTTAGTTAGTTCAAATTAACTTAATTCGAACTAGCAAAATTTAGTTTGAACTAAGCAAGTGCCATTCATGGCAGTTGCTTAGTTTGAATTAGCGAATTGCATTGAGTTCAATGGGCTGGTTAGTTCGAACCAAGCAATTTAGTTCGACCTAACATGGCCACATTGGTTATTTTGAACTAACTAGTTCGAATGAACCCTTAGTTCGAATAGCATATTCAAATATATTAGTTCGAATTAAGGAAGCCCTTAATTCGAACTAATGAAAGCCTAGAGTAGCCATGGCTTAAGTTAGTTCGAATTAAGCTTCCTTAATTCGAACTAACTTGCCAGTGTAGACATAGCCAAGATCACTGGGCTAACAGAGACCCCACTTAGAGATCTGAGCCAGGGGTAATCCTGAGGGAACACACATACAGAGACTCACGCACGCAGCCAAACAGAATCCATGTCGGACGCAGAACCACATCAATAAGAACACCTTCTGCCTGGCACACCACATGATGTACTCTCCATCTCCAGAAGAAGAGGACCCAGCTGGAGGAGAGGGGGCAGGAGGGCCCACTAAGGACTCTCTGGAGGGAACATTGTTGAGTCTCTCCTTGTCTGGCACAGCTCTGCCATTCCCATGTTGGCTTACAGTAAAGTTTGTGCATGCTTAAGTTCCTCTGCAAAGCCTGTGTTCCTGACTTACCTGCCAGGTGTCACAAAGGGTAACCTTGGACGCACCAGGCACCTACAGACAGGGCGCTGCTGCTGGGTGTGCAGCCGCACTGGGGAGCCTTGGGTAGTCTCAGCATTGGGCTTGGGCCTGCACAGCTGCAGGGAGGGCTGGGGAAGTGGGATGAAGAATAACCTACCAGACAACATAAGTCTTGCTCATTGAAAGGAGCAAGCAACAATGACACGTATGTGATGGACAGGGAAGAATGGAGCATGGTTCATGAGTTTTATAGCTTGGAAACACAGTCCGTGCCAATGGTCAACTCCATGGGGGGACAAGATCTGGGAAGGTAGGTGGAACCTCTTCAAGGCTGACAAATATTTTGAAAAAAGGAGAATGCAAGAAACAAGATAAAGTTACACACCATGATTGCGAGACCCACAGATCCTGCACAATCATTGCAAGATCCACAGAGCCCCCCCCAGTCATTGCGAGACTCACAGCCCCCCATGGTCACTGCGAGACCCACAGCAACCCCCACACTGTAATATGCTTCTGAAACTTGGCAAATGCTAGAAGCCCCATCAGGGACCATAACCCCTTCCACCAGAGCGGCTTGTGGAGACCCTGGGGGTCTGCTGGTGGGATAAAGAAAGTGATGCTGCTGTGTTACACTTTAGAGCAGTAGCTAGCGAAAGAAGGTTAGATGCTGCACAGATGTCAGAGAACACTATTCCTAGACAAGCCCGTGTCTGGATCCCACTTGGTGGGAGCTGCAGAAGATGATGGTAACACGTGGGACATAAGAAAGCCACTGAGAAAGAGGCCTCTGTCATGGAAGCAGACTGACATGTCGCTGAGAGATAGAGGTGGAAACGCTTGTCACAAGGCACAGGAGCATCTGATCTAATCTGAAGTGTAAGGGGGGCGTCCCTCCATCAGGGCCCGCCTCGTCTAGTCAGCATGATCTTTCCAGCCTGGTTACCCAGAGCATCCCCAGCAAAGCTCTGCTCCTGTGTTCCTGACCCATGCGACCTCCTGGTCACGGTGACAGACTGTCCCTCACTTGCTGCCCCAGCCAGGCCATCTCAGGAGCAGGGCACAGTTGGTGCAGCTCAGTCCTGGGATGGGAGAAAACCCTGGCTGAGATGATTTAGTGGGAGTGGTCCTGCTTTTAGCAGGGTGTTGAACTAGATGACCTGTTAACTAAGATTTGTAACCTGTCCCTTAAAATGGCTTCGGTACCCAAAGACTGGAAGTCGGCTAATGTAACGCCAATATATAAAAAGGGCCCTAGAGGGGATCCCAGCAATTACAGACCGGTAAGTCTAACGTCGGTACCGGGCAAATTAGTTGAAACAATAGTTAAGAATAAAATTGTCAGTCACATAGAAAAACATAAACTGTTGAGCAATAGCCAACATGGTTTCTGTAAGGGGAAATCGTGTCTTACTAATCTATTAGAGTTCTTTGAAGGGGTTAACAAACATGTGGACAGGGGGGATCCAGTGGACATAGTGTACTTAGATTTCCAGAAAGCATTTGACAAGGTCCCTCACCAAAGGCTGTTACGTAAGTTAAGTTGTCATGGGATAAAAGGGAAGGTCCTTTCATGGATTGAGAACTGGTTAAAAGACAGGGAACAAAGGGTAGGAGTAAATGGTAAATTCTCAGATTGGAAAAGGGTAGCTAGTGGTGTTCCCCAAGGGTCGGTCCTAGGACCAGTCCTATTCAATTTATTCATAAATGATCTGGAGAAAGGGGTAAACAGTGAGGTAGCTAAGTTTGCAGACGATACTAAACTACTCAAGATAGTCAAGACCAAAGCAGATTGTGAAGAACTTCAAAAAGATCTCACAAAACTAAGTGATTGGGCTTCCAAATGGCAAATGAAATTTAATGTGGATAAGTGTAAAGTAATGCACATTGGAAAAAATAACCCCAACTATACCTATAATATGATGGGGGCTAATTTGGCTACAACGAGTCAAGAAAAAGATCTTGGAGTCATTGTGGATAGTTCTCTGAAGATGTCCGTACAGTGTGCGGAGGCGGTCAAAAAAGCAAACAGGATGTTAGGGATCATTAAAAAAGGGATAGAAAATAAGACTGCAAATGTATTATTGCCCTTATATAAATCCATGGTACGCCCACATCTCGAATACTGTGTACAGATGTGGTCTCCTCATCTCAAAAAAGATATTCTAGCACTAGAAAAGGTTCAGAAAAGGGCAACTAAAATGATTAGGGGTTTGGAGAGTGCCTCGTATGAGGAACGATTGAAAAGGCTGGGCCTCTTCAGCTTGGAAAAGAGGAGACTGAGGGGGGACATGATAGAAGTATATAAAATTATGACTGATGTGGAAAAAGTGGACAAGGAAAAGTTGTTTAAATACTCCCATAATACAAGAACCAGGGGTCACCAAATGAAACTGATAGGTAGCAGGTTCAAAACAAATAAAAGGAAGTTCTTCTTCACACAACGCACAGTCAACTTGTGGAACTCCTTACCTGAGGAGGTTGTGAAGGCTGGGACTATAACAATATTTAAAAGGGAACTGGATAAGTTCATGGGGGCTAAGTCCATAAATGGCTATTAGCCAGAAAGGGGTTAAGAATAGTGTCCCTAGCCTCTGCTTATCAGAGGATGGAGACGGATGGCAGGAGAGTGATCACTTGATCATTGCCTGTTGGGTTCACTCCCTCGGGCACCTGGCTCTGGCCACTGTCGGTAGACAGATACTGGGCTAGATGGACCTCTGGTCTGACCCAGTACGGCCTTTCTTATGTTCTTATGTTCTTATGTTCTTCTTACCTCATGAGGTCCCTTCCAACCCTAATATTCAATGATTCTAAAACCCAGGTGCTGTGGAGAGCACACCGTGATCTGTCCGGGAGTAACCACTGAACCCGCCCCGCATAGGGCTAGCAGGGTGCTGAGTTCTGGATGAGTCATGGAGGCTCTGCCCCAGCCCAGTGGTACATATCACATGGCATGCAGGCCAGAACCTAACTGGGGAGTCCTAAATGTTGGACAGTGTTGCTGTGCGGCTGTTAAACAGGGGCCACATGGCACCCCAGAAGTGGTGCGGTTCAGTGAGGGCAGTGATTCCTGGGGACATGCTCTGTAAAGACCAGCCACAGTTACTAGTGGCTCCTGGGAATGCTCTGGCTTACCTGGGCTTTACACCAGCTGGGCACCATCCCTCCTGCAGGCCTGAACCACAAGTGGAGATGCTGGCTGTGCTGATCCAGCTTCCTGGTCATCAGTCGTAGGGTCTGTAGGCCTGAGCGTCCTCCTAGCAGCACATCCCTGTCGAACAGGTGGAGACTAGCAAATGCCTCAAACAACTACCTGCTTCTGAAAACTTTATCCAAAGTGCAAGCCAATTAGGTGGCAGCTTGTGATTAGCTCAGGCTTGGTATACCCCGCCCTCATCTCTTCTCTGGATGACTCTTGTCTTTCCATCAAGAGTGATTAAGCTGGGAACCAAATCAGTCTTTTAACCCTCTTACCCAGCAGAAATAGAGAGCTTAGCGAACCCTGGAAGAAGTCTGCTCTTGCCATGCACAGCCCCTGGCTGCTGGCACATGCGAGACAGGGACAGCAGGAGGCACCTTATCACCTCCAGAAAATCCGAGAGACAGTGAGCAAAGAAATGCACGAGATGTCCGGTGCTGGCAGTGAGATCAGAGCCCCTTTTGGTCTCCCTCTGCATCTGTACCTCTCGGAGCCCTGCGGAGCTGGAGGGTCCTCAGCACTGAAGAAGTAGTCAAAGGTCAGCTCTCTGAGTCAAGGACCAACAGCAGTGAGCACAGTCAGCAGCTGTCCATTCAACCTGTTATAATCACCATTTGGTGACACCAGCTCTCCATTCCCTGCCCCTCTGACCAGCCTGGGCAGCGCCCACCAAGTTCCATGGTGATAAAAAGAAAGTCAAGCACAATGGAGGGCAAATCTCCTACCTTGCAGGGTTCTAAATTAACAGTATCAGTGCAAGAAAGGGAGCTGGGGTCTGAGGACCCAGATTGCTGAAACCTCTGCTCAGTGCACAGCTGCAGTGAACCAGGCCAGCTTTGCACCCATGCTCACAGCTCTGCAGAGGAGTCAGCACCTAGCAGCCATGGTGGGCCATGGGACCAGGGTGGTGCACAGCTGGTCACTGCCTTCTATGGGTGTCTTGTGACTCTTGCAAATCACAAACTGGGAATTGCAGCCGAGCGACTCCAGTGCAAATCACTTCAACCTGACTCAGATGCCTGTCTTGTGATTCTCATGATTCCCACAACACCCATCTCACAATGCCCAGCTCATGAATCTCACGACGCCCATCTCATGACTCTCACAATGCCTGTCTCACGGCGCCCATTGCATGACTCTCACGAACCCCGGCTCACGACTCTCATGACACCCGGCTCATGACTCTTACGACACCTGGATCACAACACCTATCTAACAACTCTACGATGCCCATCTCACAACGCCCGGCTCACAACTCTCACAATGCCCATCTCACGACGCCCGGCTCACAACTCTCACAATGCCCATCTCACAACGCCCGGCTCACAACTCTCACAATGCCCATCTCACGACGCCCGGCTCACAACTCTCACAATGCCCATCTCACGACGCCCGGCTCACAACTCTCACGACGCCCATCTCATGACTCCCATGATGCTTGGCTTACAACACCTATCTCACGACTCTCATGACGCCCGGCTCACGACTCTTATGACGCCTGTCTCACGACTCTCATGATGCCCGGCTCACGACTCTCACGCTGCCCCTGTTACTACACCCATCTCGTGACACCCAGCCCATGAGTCTCACGATGCCCAGCTCACAGGGTTGCCGATGTTCCTGGTGGTTTCATCAAACGATGGCACCTTTCACTAATGATTCACCTTCATTTGGTTGGGACCCAGGACTGCACGGGGGGGCTGCAGACCCGACCGGCTCGTGAGCGACTCCCCCACGTCGGGACCTGACTGAGTTTTCTGATGCTAACGTAAGTGCTGCCAGCCTTCCTGGGTTTGTGTAGGTCCTACACTAACTGCGGCGGGGTCACGGCCTCTTAGCCCTGGGGCGCGGGACGTTATTCCTCCCCCCGCCAGAGGGGGGCGCGCGGCCGCTCTGTCCCGCCAGGCCCATCTCGCTGGTTCCGCCAGCCGCTCTGGCTCCCCTGCCCTTTTCTCGCTGGTTGTGGCCCCGCTCGTGGCCGGAAGCGGAAGCGGAAGCCGGGCTGTGTGCGGCGCGATGGCGGCGGAGGGGGATGTGGAGCTGGAGCTGGAGACGGAGCCGAATGGGGCGGGGGGCGGCGCGGACGGAGCCGGGGGGCGGCCGGCCGAGAAGCCCCGGAAACACGACAGCGGCGCTGCGGACCTCGAGCGGGTGACGGACTATGCGGAGGAGAAGGAGATTCAGAGCTCGAACCTGGAGACGGTGCGCGGCGGGGGCCCGAGGCCGCGGGGATGGGCTCGCCTTATTCACACCAGAACCTGCCCGGGGCGGGGT
>ML685765.1:34203788-34214580 GCA_007922175.1 Pelusios castaneus | reverse complement strand
GGGGATGGGCTCGCCTTATTCACACCAGAACCTGCCCGGGGCGGGGTGGGCCCGGTCTGAGGCCGCGGGGATGGGCTCGCCTTATTCACACCAGAACCTGCCCGGGGTAGGGGGGGCCGAGGCCACGGGGATGGGCTTGCCTTATTCACACCAGCACCTGCTCAGAGTGGGGTGGGCCCGGTCTGAGGCGCAGGGGTGGGCTTGCCTTATTCACACCAGAACCTGCCTGGGGTGGGGTAGGCCCGAGGCCCTGGGGATGGGCTCGCCTCGTTCACGCCAGAAACTGCCAGGGGTGAGGCCGTGGGGGTGGGCTCACCTTATTCACGCCAGAAGCTGCCCATGGGGGGATCCTAGAGCAGAGGACATGGGGCTCCTCTCCACCAACCAGCAGGCCCAAGAGTCCAGCACCAGGGGCAGCAGCAGGTGGGTTTGGGATCCGGGGGTGGTGTTGGGGAGCCGTTCAACTTGGCCTGATAACACATACAGGCCTGTGCTGCCCCCCTCCCTGTCCGTGCTGGAGGTAATCTTCCCTGCTTCTGTCTAGGCCATGTCAGTGATTGGAGACCGAAGATCCAGAGAACAGAAGGCAAAACAGGAGAGGTAAGCACTTTCTACACCTCTTGTCCCTTTCCAGTTGAGAGCACTGAGAAGCAACCCTAAGCCCTACTCCGGACACCAGGGCAGCCACAGAAAAAGCATCAGCCTTATTTGCTACTTGTAGGTTAGAATAGCTGAAGCTCAGACACTTTAGGCCTATGCAAAGCCAGGGCTTTCAGTTTCCGGGCCATTCAAGTCTGTCAGCAGATGACTTGGCTCTGCCCCTGCAGAATCTTCCTTGAGGACCATGATAGTCTTCTGGTCAGAGTTAAACTTCCTGTCTGTCCAAGTCCAGCCTCAGCATTGGTGGATTTCTGCTTCAGCAAGGAATCACTCTAATCTTTCTGGTTGAACTTGACACTTGTGGCTGGGTGGTAGTCTGGCTAAAGGGCCTGGAGTCTGTGGATTGGTGCTTTATGTTCTGATTCCTTTTGTTACAGAGAGAAAGAACTGGCAAAAGTTACAATCAAGAAAGAAGATTTAGAGCTGATTGTGAGTATGGAAGGAAGCTGGTACTAAGTGAGACTAGAGCAGGGCAATCCCAAATTTCAGGCAGGTTATTCAGTGTCTGGTTACTAAAATATCTGACAAACTGAAGGCAAGTGGCTGTAATAAGTAATGTATTAGATTTTGCTGTATTGCTTGGTAGTGGGCCAGGAACAGGAGCTGAACTCTGCAGTAGCTGTGTTACTCATATTCTATTGAATGCCTCCATAATGCTGGAGCCCCAAGACTTAAGTGAGCCCACCCTTTTTCTGCTGTAAGGTCTGTTAGCACTTGGTGACAGTTGTGCAGGGCCTCATCTCTGCTCCCTTCCCTACAGATGAATGAGATGGAGATCTCCCGAGCAGCAGCAGAGCGCAGTCTGCGGGAGCACATGGGGAATGTGGTAGAGGCTCTGATCACCCTCACCAACTAAGCAAATTTCCACTGGACCAGTTTGTGCTTAGAAATGGGAACAAGGAGAGAGAAAGACTTGTTGGGACTTCATCCAGTGTCTTTGTGCTGTTACCCCTGCCGTGTGCACACCTTGATAACTGTTTGACTGAAAGTGATATGGGGTGGGTGCTTCATGTGTTAACTTATTGAAATAAAGACACCTGTACTCTGTGGACATGGTTCTTACAAGGTGGCTCAGAACAGGCTGTGACTAGCTTGAAAGAGCATGTTAACACCTCTGCTGGGAAGTGTGGGCCATGGTGTCCTTCTCGGGGCTGGCAGGCTGCTCTGCCATGTTAGTAATGGGCATGGCAGCAGAAGGGAGATTGGTCCTGGCCTGGAAAGCTCACCAGGGTGATGAGTACAGAGCTGAAGGAAGCAGTCACATCAGTTCCCTTCCAAGAACAATGAACTCTCAAAAGGGAGGTGGGGTGCTATTCCCACCTCTGCTGGGACCTAGAGGCTGCATGGCAGCAGAATGGTTCTTAGGTATGAACTTTATTCTCTTCCTCCCCTATAGAGTTCATCCACCCCCCCCCCCGTGTTTCTCTACATGCTTGTCACAGACTTGAGTTCCAGCTGCTATGGCCTTTCCCATTCTGCACCTGAACTCCACCATCTTCATTTTTTCCTAAACTAGTATCTTCCCCTCTTGGTCAGCTTCTAAAATCACACACGCTTGGGCAGAGACCTTATCAAGAGCAGTAGAAACCCCAAGGTGCTCTGCATGTGATCCAGAACTAGGGTTTCCGGAGATGGTGTGCCTTAGCCCTCAGTCTAAAAGTGCATGGAGGTGACACCAGCGCAGAATCCTCCCTCCCCCGCAAAGGGGGAGCAGAAATAGTATTGGGATACTCAGGTCTAGGAGGTATGGTAGATGGGACGTGCTGTTAATTCACCTCCTTACTCAAAACCAGAATTCCACCTCTCTTGCAGCAGAACGTTTAGCAAGTACAAATATACCCAACATCTCCCCCTGAATTCAGATACCTAAAAAGCATAGCACAGAGAAAAGGGAGAGTGTTTTGGTTCTTGAACCTTATTGTGTGAGCCAACAGGAGTCAGGACTTATCCCTCTCCCAGCCTCCAAGGAGGGAAGCAATGCTAGCATTGAGAAAACAGGAGCTTTTATTCAAAACTCAAATCTGGACCCCACAGAGCCCCATGTCTTGCTGTACAGGTAGAGAAGCCTGGAGCCAAGGAGCTGCAGAACCCACGAGAAGTAGGGAAGAGGGGACCATGCCAGAGGGGTTCCAGAGAACAAAGGGAACTCCCTTTACAAGAGCTGGGGAAGAGACCTATGGGCAAAGCCTGGTGCTGATTTTAAGGGAACTGGGGTTTATTGCCCTCAACAGTGGGAATCGGGGAAGCTCAAGTCCCTTGGAGCTAGTGGGGGCAAAAGTAACTTAGCTCAGGGACTGTTTCCTTGAATTCCAATCAAGAGTCAAGTGGAAAGTTCGTGCAGCCCCTTTCAGGGGCACGTCCCAAGCAGGGTGCTGAGAACCCAGTGCTGGAGCACGGAGATACTGCACGCATTCAACAGACGGAGAGTAGAAGGGAGTGGCTTTATGCTCCAACACACTGGACACACAGCAGACAAGCGTTTTTCCACCCTGCTGTTGGGCGTATGACGCTGTCCTAGCGCTCCTTTAGGTAGCTTTCCGCTTCTTAGCTGATGGTCTCTCAAAGACGTCCCGGACGCCAGCTGCCTTCTGCTTGAAGAACTTGGTGTTCTGAGCACTCTCCTGGCCCCAGGCAGAGTCAAAGGAGGTTGTGTCCTGATCCACCAGGTGTGTGTATTTTGTCCGCCCAGAGCGCCCAAAGTTTTTGACCTAAAAAAAATTTTGTTTGTGAACTGCAAACCCCCTTAAACAGGACCTTCGGTGCCCTCTCCCCAACACTGCCCTCCCCAGTTGTCTCTGCTCCACTCTGGGCCAGGCCTCCATAATCACCCCAGGGAACAAGTGCCCCCTGAGTCTTGCTTGCTGAGAACCACCCCCACGACTCCTTCTCCAGCACACGCACCTGCATGACTTTGGGCAGGATGGTCTTGTTGAAGTGATCCTCCAGTGTTGGGGCACTGAAGTCTCTCTTGTACACTTCCTCATCTTCATCCTAGGGAGGGAAGGACATGCAGCAGAGTCAGGACAAGCAGGGAGGGAGAGGTCTCCACATGCAAGGCAGCAACAGCACTCCAGGTTCCCTGCTTGTGCCAGATTCACAGAAGTTGGAGACAAGTTCCAAAGGGGGAGTCATGTAAGTCTAGTTCAGCAAAACAAACAAGGAATCTTATGGAACTTTTAAAGACTAAAATTATTTATTGCATGAGGGTCTCGTGGGAGAAAATCCCACTTCGTCAGATGCTTGAAGAAGGGGAACTTACCTGCATTTATTTTCCTCCTATTCTGCAAGTTCCTCATCTTCAAGCATCTGACGAAGGGGGATTTTCTCCCGCGAAAGCTCATGCGATACATAAATTTTAGTCTTTAAAAGTGCCACCAGACTCCTTGTTTGTTTAGAAGTTGGAGACAAAGCCCATGTCCCATTTTGTCCATTTGTAAGGATAGAACATGATTAGTCTCAACAGTCTGTATTTTCAGGGCTTGATTCAGATCAGTGCCAAATGTACCAAGCACAGATACTCCCACCTTATTTGTTTCTAGTAGCATTTTGGAAAGTGCCTAACACAAACACTCCAACCCTCCTGCCCAGGGGAGTAGACACTCCAGGTCGGTTAAAGGGAAGGGTGACAGCATATGGTGAGCATCCTGCACTACAAGAGACAAGCCAGATAGATTTACTGAAGGCCACAAAATGTAAGCAGAGCTGTTAGGGTTCTCATCAGTCAGATTCCAATCTGAATAGGTCTCGCTTCAACCTCCAGCCATTGGATCTTTCGCTGCTACACTGGAGGGCCGGTTGTTTCTTTGTTCTCCATTTAGATACTTAGACTGACTCAGTCACTCCATAACCGTCTCTTTGTTAAGCTAAATAGACTGAGCTCTTTGAATCTCACACTATAAGGCATGTTTCTAACCCTTTAGTCATTCTCTGAACCCTGTCTAATTTATCTCCATCTTCCTCAAGTGCAGGGGCTTTGTGGATGAGCTCAGGAAGGGGGGTGTACACAGAGCAGAAGCAGGGCAAATGAGGCTGGCTCTGAAGATGTCAGAAGTGGCAAAACAGACCACCTGAGTCTGCTCTTGATGACTGGGACAAGCCTGCATAGGCGGTAGGGGAAGGGTCCCAGTGGTGGGACTCAAAATGGGCCCTATGGGTAGAACAGAAGAGAAGCACTCTGACACCAGCACTTTGTAAGGAGGCAGTGTGGGAAGGCCGTTACTGCAGGGAGATGGGAAGCGATGAAGGTGTCAATGAGTGTTTTAGTTGGAAAGGGAGAAAATAAAAAGGATAGATTCTAGAGATGTCATGGATCTGGATGTGCGGGATAGAGAGGAGATACAGTTCAGCCCCGGTTATGGGCCTGAATGTCAGGGAAGATAGGGTGACAGTGACAGAGAAGGAGTGAGGGGAAAGGGTTTATAAAATGACAATGAGACGTCCAAGTGGCTCTAGCTGTCATTACCACAGCGGTGCTGCTTGATGCCACATGAAAATCAATTTCATTGTCAGGAAGCTTCCTGGTGTTCAGTCTGCATCTTTCTTTGTACAATGTAGCCTCTTCTTCGGTCCAACCTGTTCTCACATACCTGCACCTTTCAGCAGCTGCGCTGCCCCTCTGCAGCTGGAGCCCTCGGAAGCTTTCCTCTAACCGCTCCATCCGCAGAGCTAGAGAAGGCTAACCCTAGAGCCACTCACCATGAAGAAGGCCCCCCGGTGATAGTACTTCTGCAGGAATTTGTATTTGCCCTTCACTGCCTTGTTGGTGATGACCTTGCCGTTGGCACGGAGTTCGGCACGGCGCTCCTCCTCCGTCAGGTTCCGCATGCGCTCAATCTCAGCCTTCTCCTTCTCCAACCTGTGCAAGATGCACCGTGCCCATTAGTCTTCTACACACTCTCACCAGCCCCTCTGCTCTGCTGGTCAGACTGCGGCTTCAGGAAGCAATTCAACCCAATACACTCCAGGTGCACACGCAAATCCCCTGTCCCTCCAGGAGCAAAGACGGGTGGGAGGGAAGAGGCCCTGGAGTGCCGTCTTCCTCTGCCTTAGGCGGCAGTGCCTGGACAGGGCCAGAAATGGGGAGAGGAACAAGCCCCCCGTGGCCACTGGTCAGTTGGTTCAGGGTCTAGAGACATTCAACATCCAGCCTAGGCCGCAGCAGCACTTACGCCTCTCGCTCCTCGCGGTCCCGTTTGATGCGTTTCAGCTCACGCACTTTCCAGGCCTCATATTCCTCCTCATCATTCTCATCATCTGTGTCGAGTGCTTCCAGCGCAGCCAGCGAGCGCCTGTTCTCCTCCAGCTCCTTCTTAGTCTCCTCCTCCACAATCTGCACAGGGGCCCAAGCTGAGAACTGAGCCTGCTGGGCAGGCCAACCCTCTCCTTCCCACAGACAGGATACCCCACTGGACAGCCTTTTATTACCTTAAGTGTGTATTTCCGCCTCTCCTCTGCCAGCCGCTTTGCCTCCTGCTCCAACTCCTTCTGTTTCACTGCCTCTGCCTCTCGTTCCTGGACTGTAACTCGGTCTTTCCTGGAACAGAGGGACAGTCACAGGCTTCCTTCTCCTCCTACGCCACAGGGACATACCGCTCCCCATCATCCCTCCCAGCACTGGCTATTTTACTCTCTCTGGAGCCAGCATCTGTCCCCAGGATCCTCACCTGTCTAGTGCTGTTCCTGGCAGAGCTGCCATAGCAACTTCCTGAGTGGCCTCACACATCCCCACATCTGTTGTGGGGACAGAACCATGTCCCATGGCACTCTGCACCCCATTGCCACTGAACAGCACCTACCCAAAGTGACAGCTGGAACTGCTAGGAAGATCTGAGCCCATCTAGTGAGCGTGTGCTGCAGGGTCAGAAGCTGCTTTTAGCTCTGTCAGCTGCAATATGACAAGCTACCTGGAATCTACTGCTCCAAGACACTCTCTATGTAGACAAATGCTGCATATCTGTGCCAGGCCGGCATGTGCCCAACAGATCAAACGAGACGTGCACCTGCCCCTGCACCCGTGGCTTCCTCCAGCTCCATGGTAACTGGAACACCAGCACTACTTCTCTGTGCACAGGCTGATCCAGAGCATTTCCTAGGCTGGCACTCTGCTCTCTTTCCCCACCGCCTATGACTGCGGGATGCCACCTACTTGCGAATGAAGACAGGTTTGAGCCGTGGCTCCGTTTCATCCTCACTGTCTGTGTACTCCTCATACTCAGACTCTGATTCGGACTCCTCCCCGGACCTGCCTTCGTCCTCCACTTCCATCACCTCCATCTCCTCATTCTTCCTCTCCTGGGCTCGCTGGCGCATCATCCCACGACGTCGCTCAATCTCCTAATGTAGGTACACGCCAAAAAGGGAGTCAGCAGAACACCTGACTCATCCCCAATTCTCCTGCAAGGGCGAGGTGAGATCCCTTTTCATCTCTCTGCAGTCAGCTTTGAACTGAACTATCTTGAGTAATTTTGTATCACCTGAAAACTTTGCCATTTCACTGTTCTTTCCCACACTAGTAATGAATATGTTGAACTGCTCTAGTCCCAGTACAGATCCTTGGGGGACCCCTTTATCTCTTTCCATTGTGAAAAGGGACCATTTATTCCTACCCTTGGTTTCCTGTCTTGTAACCAGTTACTGAGTCAGGAAAGGGCCTTCCCTCTCATCCCATGACTGTTTATCCCATATAACTCAAGTCAAGGCAGGGGCCACATTTCAATTCTTTTCTCATGTGGGAGGCCGGTGAGTAAATTTTGGATAGATGGGGGCAGGAGAGCATGGGGAACATAAGCAGGGCAGGAGTGGCAAGGCACAGCATGGGAAACAGGTACAGGGCAGGGTAGGGATGGTAGGAAGGACACGGGTGGAGTGGTAGGGGAGCCTGGCAAGGCAGGAGAGGGATACCAGGAAGGAGTGGGTTGTCAGGGGTGGGGCAGGAGGGCAGAGGTGCAGTGCCAGTGGGTGGTGGGACCTGCTGCTTCCTCTCTCCTCAACCACACTGGTTCCCAATCCCCCCCACCCTGCACTGGATCAGCTCCCCAGCCCTGGACTGCTCCCTGCCCTGATCATGGCCTCGCGCTGCACCCTCCCTTCCTCAACCCCAATCCTGGCCCTGCATTATCCCCCCTGGACTCTTTCCCAGCCCTGTGCCACCCTTGTGCTGCCCCCTCATCCCTCCTCAGCCCCACACCATCTCCCCGGACCCTTTCCTAGCCCCATTCCACCCTCGTGCCACTCCCTATCCCATCCCTGCACTGTCCTGTCCTCCCTACCCCCGCACTGCCCCCTCGAATCCGATCTTGGCCTCATGCTGCACCCTCCAGTCGTAAGCTACTCCCGACCCCTTTCCCAGTCCTGTCCCACCCCGCGCCCCCCCCGCCCCAGGCCAGATCTCAGCCCCGTGCCACCTACTCCAATGCTCCCGAGGCCTTGCCTGGGGGCCGGTGGCACAGAGCGGGAGCCCCACCGTGGCTTCCTGCACCCTGGCTGGGGTTCCAGCCAGGCCCACCACGGTTCCCGATGGGCCCACCTGGCCCGGTTGGGGTCACTGCAGCCCCACCGGGACTCCTCACAGGCCGACCGCAGCCCTTGCTGCCTTGCCGTGGCCCTCGCCAGGTCCCACACTAGGGCTGCCTGGCTGCTGGTCCCCGGTGACCTGCGAGCCAGATTCTGGCCCGCAGGCTGGACAAGGTAGAGTCAAGGCCATCTGGAGACTGACCCTTAACCTCTGTCAAATCCAACCAGGTATTAGCCTGTCCCATCTGTCCATGCCTTGACCCATCAGCTAGCAGAAGAGCAGAGAGATCCTGGAGAACTGGTGTTTGCAGCACATTTCCATGGCTCTGCATGTACCTCATCATCAATCTCTTCTTCCTCCTCCTCGCTGGTATCTTCCCGCTCCATGCGCCAGGCTTCTCCCTCCACCTCCGAGTCACTTTCTCCAACCACTTCTGGCTCCACAATTTTGCGGTGCCTTGCCAATCTATGCACAGAGCCCAAAGTTAGTAATTCAGCTGCCATAAAGCCGTCACTATGGCCAAAGGCCATCTCAAAGCCCTGGCAATCTTCAAGCTGAAGTCTCAACACATAAGCATCCAAGAATTCTCAAGCCATTGCAATCCCACGATGACCCAGGCCTGACCCCACCATTATAGCTTGAATAATCACAGCAAAGATGCATTTTAGCACGTCGAACAGAATGTGTGTATTAATCTCAGATACATCGGTAACTAACAACATATCCCATGAAAGCTCATGCAATAAATAAATTTGTTAGTCCTTAAAAGTGCCACAGGATTCCTTGTTTTGCTGAACTAGACTAAGACGGCTCCCCTTTGGAACTTGTCAATATATGGCTAGAGCTACTAATGTCCTAGTCAAATCAGACCATGACAATCCTAGATCTTATGTATATGATGCTTTACAGGCTGAGCTACAGCAGCAGTTTGGGCAAACAACATTCCTTCTCAGAAGGCTTCTTTCTTTGAAATGCATTTTAAGATCCAGTAGCTGACTGCTCAGGAACCGACACTCCTGTCCACCCCCTTGTAGAAAGTACAGCTTGGACTGGATCCTGATTTTTCATTAGCATTTAGCAAGATTCTTGTGTTATGAGGTGTAAATAACACTCTCTTGTTTATTGCCTGCACACCAGTCATGATTTTATAGACCTCTATCATATGCCCCCTTAATCATCTCTTTATCCAAGCTGAAAAGTCCCAGTCTTACACATGGAATCTTTTCCATACCCCTAAATCACTTTAGTTGCCCTTTTCCCTATCTTTTCAAATTCCAATATATCTTTTCTAATACGGGATGACTAGATCTGCATGCAGTATTCATGATGTGGGCATATCATGGATTTATAAAGTGGCAATATGATATTTTCTATCCCTTTCCTAATGCCTCCCAACACTCTTAGCTTTTTTGACAGCTGGTGGACTTTTTTTTTTTTTTAAACATTTTCAGTTTGTTACCTGCTGCCCTGGGCAGCACTTTGGCAAAATCAGCTCCAAGGCCAGGTCTTTCATAAAGAGAAATGCTCCTGAAAACCTTTATAACAAAGGTGCCTATCAAGTCACCGCTATCAGGGTGTCTCCACTGCAGGTAGGCCCGACGCTGCTTGCTCTGTGTGTCCCCCTAACTACGGCAGGATAGGTGTCAGGGCAGGGGCTCACCTCTCCTCCACATCCTCATTAATGCGGTTCTGCAAACGCCGGAGACGGGGGTCACTGGCTGAATCCTCCTCCTGCTCCTCTGGCTCTACCTCCTGCTCCTTCGCCTTCTTGATGAACTGGAACTCCTCATCCTCCTCATCCGAGGACTCCATGGGTGCGTAGTCTGGCCGCTTGCCAGACACATAGCGCTTCACCTTCACCTTCTCCATAGAGATCTCACCTGTGGGGTGCGGGGAGGGGCTGTTACCTGGGGCAGCGGGCAAAGGGGGCAGCCGCCAGCCAGCCGCAGCGACTAGCTCCGGGGCAGAGCGGCCCAGCTCGGGCCTCCACCAAACCTTGCCCCCGGCGCCACACCGGGCCCCCGAACCCCAGCCCCCCCACACCAGGCCCCCCACCGAACCCCACGGGGCCCCCCACCGAACCCCACGGGGCCCCCCACCGGGCCCCGGCCCCACCTTTCTCGTTGCGGACGGGCACGGCGCCCGCCGTGGACTGGATCGGCGGCTGCTTCATGAGGGCGCTGGGCACCGACATGGCGGCAGCTGCTGCCCGGACTCGGGACCCACCGACACAGAGAACAAACAGCGGCCGCCCAGCCGGAAACACCAGAACTGTGCGTCACCGCTAAGACCCGGAACTGGAAACTGCTCTTGGCTCCAGGCCCCGCTGACCGGAAGTGTCGGAACGGCTCCGACCGGTGGGGGCGGGGAGGGCATAGAGTTTCCGGAAGCCAGCGGAGCAGACAGTACTAGTAGCTGGCGCTGGCGGACTCTGTTGTGTTCTCTTTGTCCGCACGCCGGGCAGGGCCAGCGCCTTAGGCGGCTCCTGCGGGGCTCCGGGCACTCTTGGCTGCGCCGAGATCGGGGGCAGCCTGGGAATGGGGGCTGGCACCGCTGGGGGGAAGGGGGTGAGTGCTGGGAGGGTGGGGGGCAGCCTGGGAATGGGGGCTGCTACCGCTG
>ML685765.1:34172155-34183788 GCA_007922175.1 Pelusios castaneus | reverse complement strand
GCCGGGGTGGGGGGCAGGAGGAGGAGGAGGCGGCTGGGGGCCGCCGGGGTGGGGGGCAGGAGGAGGAGGAGGCGGCAGGGGGCCGGGGTGGGGGGCAGGAGGAGGAGGAGGAGGCGGCCGGGGTGGGGGGCAGGAGGAGGTGGCCATTTCCCATGCAGCCTCTCGGGGTGGGGGGGGATTGCTGCCCTACCCCGTGGCAGCTGTCCCGGGCCCTGCTCCGCCAGCCTTGGAGGCTGTCATGGTGCCCATAGCTGGCCTGGGAGCCCGGGGTGGCACTCAGGGGCTGGGGATGGAGGGCCCAGCCGGGTGCCGTGGCCTCTGCCTCTGGTGCCCGCCCTGCCCCCACTCTGCACGCTTCCCCGTTCTTATCTCGCCATCTTTCTCGCGTCCGTTGCAGCTGTTGCCGTGGCAGCGTGTCTCGTGATCCCTGGGAGGAGGTCGGGGAGACGTGCTGCCCCCCGTGGCCTCGCAGGGCTGGGATGGCCGGTGCGCCCAGCAGAGGTGGCTCGGGGGAGCAGGGTGGGCAGGCCAGCTGCCACGTGCCACGTGTGCAGCCAGCCGTGGCCTGGGCTGGGGCCCTGGGGCGCGGGCAGTCAGAGCTGGGCATGGAAGCTCCTGCAGCCGCTGGCTGGGGCTGAGGTTTGGTGACAACCAGCGCTGTGCTGTGCCCGTGCAAGGCCTAATCCTGTCTGGTGCCCAGGCAGAGCCAGGGGCTGCCCTGGGGAACGAGTGCGCCGTCGAGGCGCTCGCTGGGCCAAGGGTGGCTTAGGAACCAAGTAGCTTTTCTGTCCAGCTCCCCGCCACGGTCCTTACCTGAGCCCAGCCACAGGGGCCTATCTGGCCTTCCTCACCGTGGCCCAGCCCCGTGGAGCTGTCACCATCCCACTGCGGCTGCTCGATCCTGGCTGGCACGGCTGTGCTCGACTCTCGGTGGTGAGCAGGGGGCTGCGGCTGGGTCCCTGCCCCGAGCCGCTGGTGTGTAGTGATGTGGCAGGGAGCCGGGCTGTGTGAAGCCCCCTGGGCTGGGTGGGAGGGGGGCCTGCCTCTGCCCCCAGCTGGCCCCAGCACCAGCTCTGGGTGGGCTCAGGTGAGGCGGGAGGGCTTGCCCGTTGTGGCCCCTTTGCTCTAGGAAGCTGAGAGGCTGCAGTCACCTGCGCCCCGGCCTAGCTGGGGAACGTGGGGCTCCTGCCTGCCTGCACCAGAGATCTGCCTAGCTGGCATGGGCCCAGCAGCCTCCTGCCACCTCCTGGGAGCAAGTCAAGTGCGGTGGGCTGCAGCCGATCTCTTCTCAGGGCTGTGCAGGGCAAAGACGGGTTCTGTGCTCACTGCCTGCCCTGTCCGCAGGAGCCGGCCGTGTGTGCTGCCTTCAGCCCGGGCAGGGCAGTGTCTCCCTGCTCCAGCTACCAGCCTCACCCCACTGGGGAGCAACTGCCACCAGTCCAGGCATGCCCGAGTCTCCCCTGCGCTTGTGTCCTGAGGGGGAATCCCCCACAAGGGACAGCCCTGAAGCCTTAATGGCCCCCCCTCCTGTGAGGGGGACGCAGTCAGGTGGGACCAGAGCACAGCCCGACTGCAGGGGCGTGAGCCATGGGCTGGGAAGGGGGCTGTAGGTTCCAGGACCCTGGGAGTGCAGCAGATCCCTGCAAACTCTGGAGGGGACTTGGCTGCTGGCCCTGGCTCCTGGCTCCCTGCCGAGCACGAGGTTGCGGGAGATGGCTGATCAGCTGGCCTGGCCTGCCTGTCTGGGGCTCCACCCTGGGGGTCTCAGCAGCTGGACTCGCTTGAGGCTCCCCAAGAGCAGGCGTCCGAGGGGGAGAGAACACGTCCTCGTGCCCAGCTCCCAGGCCTGGCTGGCTGGGGCACTCTCTGAGGTAGATGGGTCTCTCGGTTCCCTTCCCGGGTGTGTGCTGAGCAGGGAGAGAGCTGCGCCGGGGCCCAAAGGGGCTGAGCTGGGAGGACCCTGCGCTGTCCCTGGGGGTTTGCTGCAGAGCAACTGGAGGCTCCGGCCAAGCCAGGCTGGGCTGCACCCTCTGCGCCCGGGAAATGGTGACTGGTGTGGTGGGGGTCGGGGGCACAGGCTCCCTGGGCTCTCCGGGGTTGGGGGGGGGCCTTCCCAGTCCCCTCCACCGTGTTGCTGGGCCTGCCTGTCCCAAGGCACGGCTGTGGGGAAGCAGGAGTAGCTCCTGTGGTCCTGGCCTGGGTCGGGTCCTGCCATGGGGCTGTGCTGAGCAGCACACTTGGGGTCAGGGGCAGCTCTGCGCCCCTGGAGGAGGAGCCATGGCTGAGAGCCGAGGGGCTGGGCAGGGCTGGGCCGGGCATGGGGACACCCATGAGCCAGGGGCTGTCTGGCTCCTTCTCCTGAGTGGGCTGCGGCTGGGGGGATCCTGGTGTGGGGGGTGGTGTCTGGATCCAGGAGCTCGGCTCTGAGATGGCGAGGTGGGGGCCCTCCTTCCAGGGGCTGGGCGCGGGTGAGGCAGGCTCCCCAGAGGGCCGGGGAGCACGTAGCCCGGGCTGCCGCATTTAGTGGCTGAGCAGGGGCCTGTGCCTCTGCCAGGGTGTGCCGGCCTCTCCTGGGAGAGCTGAGCATTGAGCTGGCAGCTGCCTGAGCCCGGGGCTGCTCGCTGTCCTGCCCGGGTGTTGGCTGGCTCGCCAGGGAGCTGAGCTGCCCTGTGAATACAGGCTGGCTGCCAGCAGGTGCCCTGAGGAGCTGGGTGGTGACAGTGGGAACAGCTGTGATTCCAACTTGCCAATTTATCCCCAGCTCCCCTCTGAGGCCCTGGGGGACAACACGCTGGCTCAGGGGAAGGGAATGGGGCATGAGGACTCTGATCTGGGGGTGTCTGGCTGCCTCAGGGAGGAAAGTTTTACCCCTGGGGCACTAGCTCCCATTGTGAGCCCGCCCCAGTGGGTCCCCCAATAGGTAGGGTTGGCCTGTTCCATGTGGAGTCACCGGTGTTTAAAGTCTCAGCGCCAAAGCTTTCTAGGAATTTGGGGCTGGGGGCGGCTGGCTGCCTCTTGGTGAAGAGAGGGTGGGGCTGGCTGGATTGGAGCTGCAGAGGTGTAAGACAAACAGGGCGGTGGGTGTAGGGCTGGGGGCCCCAGGGTCCTTGCCACTTAGCTGGGGTGTGAGACTGCCCTGGAAACGGGGCAGCTCCCAGCGAGGCCAGACTCAGGGTTCCCTGGCACAGGGGAGACTCTCCCCAACGCTGATGGCAGCTCCAGAGACACAGGGGCAGGACATGGGGGGGGGGGGGAGAGGTTGGCTCAGGGCTCTGATTGGCTGCTTGCCCCAGCCCTTTCCTGTTTGTCCCATCTGCCCCCTCCATCACACCTTCTCCTTTGCCCCCCCCCCCCGTCACCCTCTCACTCCAGCTGCACTTAATTACTGTTGAAGAAAGCTGGACCCAGCCACGTCTAGTGCGCAGATGTCCACAGCTTCCCTGTGCTGCTCTGCCCATGGTTGTGCTTTGGGGGGTTGCAGGCTGTGGGGCAGGGGCTGTCTGTCTGTCTGGATGCTACCATAATAGGCGAGGCCGGTTGGGTCCTGGGTTCCGGTCCCTGCTCTCCCAGACTCGTGCGGTGCCTGTGGCTGGCGTGGCGGGTGGGAGCCCCAGGGCGGGCTGGCCTCACTCCCTCTCTCTGCCTTGCAGATCATCGGTGACTATTACCATTTCCGGCACCGTGCGGTGGTGAAACGCTCTCTCTCCCCACACCGGTCTCGGCACAGCCGCTTGGCCAGGGAGCCACAGGTAGGTGGCATCTGCTGGGCTGTCCCCGTGCAGCCCCCTTGCACCTCCTGCTGGGCTGCTCTGGGGATTGGAGGGGTAAACGCTGGTTCCCTGAGCCAGCCGTGGGCGGAGCTGCAGCAGTCCCAGAGGTGGGTGCGAAGGGGAGCCAGGGCTATGTCCCAGGGCGAGCTGGGCTGGCCCCTCAGTCCTGAGGAGATCTGGGGTCGGGGACAGGACTGGACTTTGCCCTCAGGCGGGTGCTGCACGTGGACTGGGGAGAGCAGCCTGGAGGCAGCCGGCCGGAATGCCAGGCCCTGTTTCATGCTCACTAATCCGCCATGGGCTCTGCAGGGCTGTGTCATGGTCGCCAGCTCCGCTCATTTGTCCCGGTGAGCGGCGGGGCCACGCCCAGTGCCACGGCCATCGCTGCAGCGGAACTCGTGTCTGACCAGGCTCCTGGGCCCCGGGCTGACACACTAGCTGGTGCTCCGGCGGTCCTGGTGTTTCCAGCCGGGGCTGCCCATGGAGAACGGCTTTGCCTGGCACTCAGTCCCAAGGAAACTGGTTCCTCTGCCGGCCTCCCAGTGCCTCTGTGGGCCCCAGATTTGGGGATGATTTCAGAGAAGCTTGCGTAGGCAGGAGAGATGCGGGCTGAGCTTCCCAGGGAGCAGGAGGACAGAGCCTGGTACTGATTGGCCGGGGTCCTGGAGAAGGATGCCCTGGGTGGACGGAGTGGGCCTGAGCAGGAGCCTGTGTTCCAGGCGCTGTCATGGGGTGCCAGCCATTCCTGGGCAGGCTGCCCGTCAGGCGTGGTCCCTGGAGCTCCTGGTCCCAGGGCTGTAGCAGGCTGGCGCAGCAGCTTGGCCCCGGCAGCGCTGTGAAATACTGCCTGCACGTGTGGGGCAGGGGTGCAAACCGTGGGCTGCATGTTCTCAGCTGCAATGGAGTGGGGCGGGTCCTCGGGCCAGGCCTGGAAGGGGGGGCTGACACATAGGGCTGACCCACTGCAGCAGCCGCTTCTGCTGAGCGAGAAAAGACCCACGCTGGGTACAGAGAGCCCCAGGCTGGCTTTTGTGTGCTGGGCTCCCCAGCCTCATAGACGGAGGCCCTGGGCTCCAGCCTGCTCTGTACTGTGCCCTGCCAGGCACCCACCTCTGTATAGCCTGATGCAGGGCCCTGCTTCCTGGCAGGGGCTGACTCCCTGCTCCACGGGGTGTCCCTCACCCGCCGTCTGGCTTTCTAGGTGCACTGGCTGGAGCAGCAGGTGGCAAAGCGCAGGACAAAGAGAGACACCTTCCCGGAGCCCACGGATCCCAAGTTCCCTCAGCAGTGGTACCTGGTGGGTGATGGCTGGAGGAGGCGGTACTGGGGGGAAGGAGGGGCCGGAAGGGGGTGCAGTGCCTGGGTCCTAATCAGCTGCCTTGCTCCATGCCTGGTGGCTTGGTGCCCTGTGCCTCAGTTTCCCCATCTTCAACGTGGGGAGCATGGGACTGGCCAGCCCAGGGGCCATCTAGATCAGTGCCGTCGCTGTCTTTGGCCAGGACCAGCTGCCCTGGAGCCAACATTCTCGGACAGCCTGCCCCCCCTTACTCCAGCCCATTACTTAGGCCAGCTCACCCCCAGAAGTGGGTCCCTTTCAGGCCTCCTGGTCCTCAACCCAGAGGTTCTTACCAGCCATAGGAAGAGCAGTTGGGATTGTGGGTCAGGCCAGGCTGGCTGGGAGCGTTCTTCCCTTTCGGGGCCGAGCAGCTGCATGCATGAGGACCGACTGCTCCTGGGAAGGGGGCTTTGACCCTGGGGCTGTTGAGCTAAATTTGGGCCCAGGAAGTGCCTGGGGTGACACCGACCAGCAGCCTTTTCCAGCAGCGCAGGTGTGAGTCCTGCACACAGCAGGGGACGTCCTTCGTGCAGCGCCGAGACGCCGTGACTACTTTGCACTCCAAACTGGCCCCGCCAGGGCTCCCCAGAGCCAGCCTGCTTTCCTCTCTCCCTCCCTGCCCCATTGGGCTCAGTGCCAGCCGAGCTCCGGTGTCTCTCCAAAGCCTGGCCCTTCCCCCAGCCCCGGCACATCCATCCATGGCCATCGCCCTGGCAGCCCCTGCTGAGTTCACGTGTGCCACGTGCTGGAGCTCCCCATTGGAAGGTGTCCACGGTTCAGCTCTTGGGGATCCTGGGGTCTTTTTCAGCTTCTCCAGTGCTATGGTCAGTTTGAGCTGTTCATTAGTAACCACCCTTTGAAGCCCAGGCTGCGAGGTGATGCACACACCAGATATCTTCTGATCTGCCCCACCCCACAGGCAGCAATGCCAAGTACAGAGAGAAACTGAGGCACATTGTACTAAACACACAAACACACAAAACTGCCACTGTCCTGGTCCCCACGTGCCTGGCAGCTGTCTTTCCGGAGCGCTGGTGTGGCACAGGGCCCGGGTGTCCTGTGAGCTCCCCCCAGCTCCCCTGGGGACCAGACCAAGTCAGCTGATTTCATGTCCCCTGCAGTGGGGGGGTGCCCCTGTTCAGACTAACCTGCTGGCAGCCCTGGGAGGAGCTGCTGCATGACGCTCACTGGGGGTCGCACCCTATTGCTTGTCAGGGTGTGATCAGTGGGTTTCTGGGCTCCTTCCTCTAGTACAACATGAACCAGCGGGACCTGAACGTGCGGGGGGCCTGGGAGCAGGGCTATACCGGCCGGGGCATTGTCGTCTCTATCCTGGATGATGGCATTGAAAAGAACCACCCGGACCTAGAAGACAACTATGTGAGTAGGGGCCAGCGTCTGCATACCAAGGCCCGAGCATCCCAGGTTGAGCCTGCTGAGGCCCGGACCTGCTCAACCCCACGCCTGCCAGAGGCTCCTGGCCCATGGCTCTGGGGCTGATCAGAACGTGGCTGTCTCTAGACGCCCCTGCCTTTCTGTGAAGCACAACGCAGCCATGGGCAGCGTGGGGAGCTAGGCTCCACTGAGCTGACGGTGGCCTCTGCCTTCTAGGACCCTGGTGCCAGCTTCGATGTGAACGACCAGGACCCGGACCCACAGCCTCGCTACACACAGATGAACGACAACAGGTGAGTGGGGCAGGAGTCGCCCGCAAGGGGCACAGCAGGCAGGGCAGGGCTGGGCTCGGCAGCTCTGGGAGCACCCCTACTTGAGCTCACTTAGTGCTGGAGGTGGGGAGGATGCAGAGGCCCAGCCCCTTGGGGGTTCCAGGTCCTGAGCATCCACAGCTGGGCGGGGCATGTGCAGGAGGGTGCCCTGTGGCACCGGGGAGCAGCCGCATCCCATGTGTCTTGGCAGAGCTGTAGCTCCTGCCTGCAGAAGATCTCCCCTCCGTAGGCGCACACAGTCCCGTTCATTGTGGGCTAGATCCAAGGCAGGCTGCTCCAATCGCCTCCTTTGATCCCTGGGCACGGGGAGCTGGAGATGGCAGCCCCGGCTTGTGTTTGTGCTGCACTGTGTGGCCACAGGGCCCGGCCTCACTTCTGACCCTGCTTTGCTTTTCCCTGCTGCAGACATGGCACCCGCTGTGCTGGGGAAGTGGCTGCGGTGGCAAACAACGGGATCTGTGGTGTGGGAGTGGCCTACAATGCCAGGATCGGAGGTGGGTATGTGCCCGACTGGCCGTCTGCTGAGAGCCAGGCCGGGCTGGAGACCCTGCATCCCACCCAGCGTTGCCGGGTGCTTGGACCTGCAGATGAGAGCTTGCAGGCCCCATGCGGAGCTTCCCTGCCGGCTGGCTGGGGGCAAGCAGTGCAAGCCCCCTGCCCTGAGCAGCCAGCGTGTCCCTGTGGCCATAGGTGTGCGCATGCTGGACGGGGAAGTGACTGATGCTGTGGAGGCCCACTCCCTGGGCTTGAACCCCAACCACATCCACATCTACAGTGCCAGCTGGGGCCCCGAGGATGACGGGAAGACAGTGGACGGGCCGGCCCGGCTGGCAGAGGAGGCGTTCTTCCGAGGGGTCAGTCAGGTGAGCAAGGGAGCTGGTCGGCGGCAGGGGGCTACGCTGCCGGGGGTGGGCCTCACGCCCTCTCTTTCCACAGGGCCGGGGGGGACTCGGCTCCATCTTCGTCTGGGCCTCTGGGAACGGGGGCCGTGAGCACGACAGCTGTAACTGCGACGGCTATACCAACAGCATCTACACGCTGTCCATCAGCAGCACCACGCAGAACGGCAACGTGCCCTGGTACAGCGAGGCCTGTTCCTCCACCCTCGCCACCACCTACAGCAGCGGCAACCAGAACGAGAAGCAGATCGTGAGTCCCGGCAGTGTGGCGCTGAGCCTGGGGCGGCCTGTGTTGGCTGGGAATGGCCCCAGCTTCTCACCACAGCTGAGGGCGGCTGCCGTCCACTCAGACGCACCTTTGCCGGCTGAGCCGCCTCCCCACAGTGGAGTGTGAAATCCCTGCCCCCCAGCGCCATGGTTCAAAGGGACTCACGGCCCGGGTTTCTCCCTGCAGGTGACAACTGACCTGAGGCAGAAGTGCACCGAGTCGCACACGGGGACCTCGGCCTCGGCCCCCTTGGCTGCTGGCATCATCGCGCTCACCCTGGAAGCCAAGTAAGGGCCGGCTAGTGCAGCGGGAACGGGTGGGGCTGTATTCCCCCAGGTGCACGCTGATCCCAGGTCTCGGGGACCTTTGGGGAGGGGAGCTGGGTCCTGGCAGGACTGGGCCAGGTAAGCACCAAGCCCACTTCTGTCTCTGCAGCAAGAACCTGACCTGGCGGGACATGCAGCATCTGGTCGTGCGGACATCGAAGCCGGCACATCTCAATACCAACGACTGGGCCACCAATGGGGTGGGCCGCAAAGGTAACCGTGCAGCCCCCGGGAACAACCAGGGATGTGCTCAGCTGGCCTGGCCTCTGCCTCCCCATGTGCAGTTGGCGGGACAGAGGGGGCCCTAGCCAGGGGTTTGCAGGAGACTTCTCGAGTGGGGGGCAGCTCCAGGGACCCTCACGCCTCTGTCTTTGCAGTCAGCCACTCCTATGGCTACGGCCTGCTGGACGCGGGGGCGATGGTGACCCTGGCCAGGAACTGGACCACGGTGGGACCCCAACGGAAGTGCATCATCGACATCCTCACGGAGCCAAAGTGAGTGTTGGCTGGTGCCGGGGCCTCCCTGCACCCAGCCCTGGCCGAGCAGTGCCTTGTGGGCTCAGTCGCTCTGCGCCCCGGGAGCCCAGGGGGCAGAGCTGGCATGGGGCCTGTTGGGGCAGGCGCACTGGGCACCCTTAGCTGAGGGGAAGAGGCCTCAGCCAGGGCAGTGGGGCTCAGCCCCCTTCTCATGCCCTGCCTGGGCTGGTGCTGTGCAGGCCAAGTAGCTGCAGAGAAAGGGCCCTGCTCTGCATACAGCTGAGAGCTGGGCCCTGCTGCCTGCACATGGCTTGCCAGCACAGCTCCCTCTGGCACTGTGGTTTGGGAGCAGCCGGCACGAGCCAGTGCCGGACAAGGGTCTTTTCAGGGCTCAGACAGATGCTCCTTTCACTGGGGCTCGACTGCCTCCCTGGTGCGGCGCTTGCACTGTGCCTGTGCGGCAGGGAGTGGGGCACCCCAGGGGCTCTGGGCAGCAGCAGAAGCAGCCATCTCTGTCTCCACTCGCTGCCCCTTCCCTCCTTGCTTCCTTGGACTAGCATGCTGGGAACTGTGGCCACTCCTCCGCCCGGTGCCCAGGCGACTCTGGCATGCTCCCTCAGTAGTGACCCAGGACAGGGAACACCGCTCCCCCCCAGCTGCCCTGACAGCTCTGGGCTTCTCCAGTGCCCTGGGGCTTTTGGCAGCTTGCTGGGGAGCAGGGAGGAGATGGGCACCGCTGCTGCCAGGAGCAGGAGCAGTGTGTGCGGATGGTGCTGGCTCAGGGCAGGTGAAGAAAGGAGCCATTCATGGCTGGCACAGAGCAGCTCTTCAGGGCAGCGCCCACTCCTTCCAGAAACAGGGCCTGGCTTAACATGGTCCATCCCTGCTGTAGTCCAGGAAAGGCCAGGAGGTCCTGTCTGGCTCTGCCCATGCACCAGATGGCCAGTCTCTGCCAGACCCCAGGGTGGAAACCCCCAGGGCACTGTCTGTCTAAGTCTGGGCCAGGCCCCAGACAGCGTAAGCGATCTGGCAGAGGGCCCCTGCACAGGGGAAGTGTCCCAGAGCCGTCAGCTGACCCAGGTCAGCTCTGGCTGTGCCGGGAGCCATCAGGTCTGCTAGCGACCCAGAGAGGCCTGGCCGCGTCCAGCTCTTGAGGCCTCTCACCATAACAAAATAAAGTGACGACACCCGAAAATGAAATAAGGCAGGGCAAGTTAACAAAAAATGCAGGTGTCTAAATCTGAGCCCCCTTTGAGCTGGAGGCCCAAGCCGAATGCCCTTCTGGCCCCCTTCTGACTGGCCCTGGGAGTCATTCGTTGACAGCGTACCCCAGACCCTCCATCTCCCAGTGTTGTCCTGTTCCTGGCTCCTGCGTGCTAGTGCGGAGTGCCTGTTCCCATCCTGCCCTCACTAACGCCTGGCTCTGCTGCAGGTTCTCATCCTCCTGTGCCCCCAGGTGCAGCCCCCCGCCCATGGCAGTGCCTTCCTGGGCACCAGCTCCACAGGCAGTCCCCCCACCCGGCTGGCCCTGCAGGTGTGGAGCAGGAAAGGCACATATCTTGGGGCAGCAGGCGTCTGGGACCTGGGGATTGCTGCTTCCTGGGGCTTGGCTGGCATGGGGAGGGCGCTCAGGTCACGTCCCGCACCCTGGCCTGCTCTCCCTCCAGATCTCTGCAGGGTTTGGAAAAGCGGGGCTGGCATTTCCCAGCGGCCTTGGCATGGGTGCTGTGGCAGGGCTCCAGGCAGGGAAACCACTGGTGGCAGTGAGCTGACTCCCCTTCTGTGCTCTGCAGAGACATTGCAAAGCGCCTGGAGGTCCGGAGGACAGTGGACGCCTGCTGGGGGAAGGCCAGTTACATCAGCCGGCTGGAGCACGTGCAGGCCAGGCTGACGCTCTCCTACAACCGGCGTGGCGACCTGGCCATCCACCTCATCAGCCCCATGGGTACCCGCTCCACCCTCCTGGCTCCCAGGTAGGCCCAGCCGCCACAGCCTGGGAGTTGTCCAGGCTCTTCTGGGCTCTGCAGGCTGCCTCCCAGCTGCAGGCCTCACTTCTCTCTCGTCCTGCAGACCCCACGACTACTCAGGCGACGGCTTCAACGACTGGGCCTTCATGACCACGCACTCGTGGGACGAGGATCCCTCCGGCGACTGGGTGTTGGAGATCGAAAACACTAGTGAAGCCAACAACTATGGTGCGTGAGCATGGTGCACGCCCTCCCCAGCTGCTGGCTGGCCCACGGGCTGTCGCAGGCTGGGCATCTATTGTTGGCTAGGTGCCACACGCTGAGCAGGGGGGTGGCCACCCTGGGCAGAGCCATTTCCCTGCCACTATGCCTGCATTCCAGAGGGGGCAGCCCCTCCTGGCTCCAGCACCATGGCATGTTGGGCAGGGGCACCTGGAGCTGCCTTCATATGCAGCAGCTCCGTGGAGCCGGTGTCCTCTGCTCGCACTGGGTCAGCCCGGGGGCCCCAGCCCCAGCTGCTCCTGTTGGGGTCTCAGTGCAGTGGTGTCAGGTCTCTGGGGCACTGGCCAGGAGGGACCGCGATAGAGCCGTGGCCAGCAGAGGGCACCCGAAGCGGGCAATAAAGTTGGTCTGTTTAGGAATAGGGATTAATCCGTGCCTGGGTGGGCCCTGGGTGTCCTCATCATCCGCCTTTGCCTGCAGGCACCCTGACCAAGTTCACACTGGTTCTGTACGGCACTGCGACGGAGCCAAGCAGCCTCTCCAACCAGCTGGAGAGCAGTGGTTGCAAAACCCCCACATCCAGCCAGATCTGTGTGGGTGAGTGAGGGGCGCTGGGTGCCCTGATGGGGGGCGAGAGCCCG
>ML685765.1:34153795-34172145 GCA_007922175.1 Pelusios castaneus | reverse complement strand
GTGCCCTGATGGGGGGCGAGAGCCCGGGACGGTGCCAGGGGACCTCCATGGGTGAGTGAGGGGCGCTGGGCAGGCGGGCAGAGCTCTGTGCCCTGCAGTGCCCAGGCTGGCTCAGCGGTTCCAGGCCCTGCAGGGCAGGCACACCCTTCTGTCGCATTCTGACCCCCTCTCTCCCTGCAGTGTGTGAGGAGGGTTTCTACCTGCACCAGAAGAGCTGCCTGAGACAGTGCCCGCCTGGCTTTGCGCCTGGGCTGCAGAGCCCCCGTGCTGGTCTGGAGAACAGCGTAGAGCCCGTCCCACCCCGCCTGTGCGTGGCCTGCCACGCTTCCTGTGCCACCTGCACGGGAACCACGGCCACCGAGTGCCTCAGCTGCCCAGCCCACTCGCACTTCAGCAGCCTGGACCGGACGTGTTCCCACCAGGCCCAGAGCAGCCGCGCTTCGCCCGCCCTGGCCAAGGGCCTGGCTGAGGAACGGCCCACCTCCAACCTGGCTGTCCTGGTGGCCAGCCTCAGCTGCGCCTTCATCATCATCGTCTTCATCACTGTCTTCCTGGTGCTGCAGCTGTGCTCCGGCTTCCGTCTGCAGGGCGTCAAGGTGTATTCCCTGGACGGTGGGCTCACCTCCTACAAGGGGCTGCGGGCAGAGCTGTGGCAGGAGGAGATGCCCTCTGAGTCGGACGGCGAGGAGTATGAGGCACACGGCGAGCGGACTGCCTTCATCAGAGACCAAAGTGCCCTTTGAGCCCTCTGGCCCCCCCGCCCTGCCCTGGCACTGCCCGGTGGGGATGGCGGAGGGGCCCCAGACACTACTCCCAGCCTGCTTGGCTGCGGGCTTCCCAGCTGCTGGCACCGGCCTGTGGGCCATGCTCCGCTCCTGGCAAGGGGCTGCCCTGGCCTGCTCCAGGGAAGTCCCCCTGGCACCGTCCTGGGCCCATGACCCCAGCGCCGGACCCAGCCTCCTCTTTTGTCTCTTTAACTCGCCAAAGTGTTTTTAGCAAGGACGCCCGGGGGAGGGTCTTGTCTGCCGGCCCCCCCTGTTCCCGTCACGCCTGCAGGCCAGGGCAGGGGCGGTCGGACCTGCGTCTCAGGGCTGCTGTCCTCAGGCCGGCTCTGCTGTCTCCGGGGGGGCTCTGTCAAGCCACGATGTGCGGCCTCCTTGTCCCCTCCTCAGCCTAGGGCACTGGCAAGCCCTGCTTCCTCTGTGCCCGCCTCTCATGGACTCTGCCAGGGCTCCTCCTGCTCTGGGGAGGGCCACAGCAATAATGGCCAGGCTGCTGGCAAGGGGGGAGCATGGGCCTTTGCCCCCCAAAAGGGCCAAGAGCACAGCCTGATTTTGTGTCGCCCCCCTCCCCCCGGGCCCTGTCCCAGGAGCCCCAGCCCTGCAGCGGCAGGCAGAGGGTCGGAGCATTGTCTCCCTGTTCTCGGCTGGCTGGGGGTTGGCTGCCCATCCCATGGCCAGCACAATGGGGCTTGCCGGTCTTTGGCTCTGGGCAGGGCAGCGTCTGCTCTCCCTCCCTTCCCGACGTGCCTTACCCCTCCCCTGTTCGGTGACAATCCGTTTTGCTCCCCAGTTGGAGCCCCTCCGTCCCCCCACAACCCCTTCCTGATCACGTCACTTGCTCATGGGGGGAGCGCATGGCTGGGGGGGCCTCAGCACAAAGCGCCATGTGCAGGTGGCTGAGCCCCAGGCCCAGAGCGGTTGGCCCTGGCCCGAGAGTCCCAACGGCCACAGGCCGGCTCTGTGTCCCCAGTCCCCTGCTCGGCCAGTACCATGGGGCAGAGCCCCCGACGCCTGGTTTTCTATAAGAACAGTTCGGTGCACAGTCATTTCTCTGTAATTTAATCAGGCGGCATTGCCTCCTGCCCTGGGTTTTAATTTAACGGTTGTGGATATAACGCTAGACAGACAGAGTTATTAAATGTTCAGAACTATGCAAACCAGTCGCCTCCGGTGCCTGCTTGTCCCCACCCACCCGCACTGGGCAGACCTGGGCTGCCCCCTACCCACACACTCCAATGCCCCCTCCCCATGCTCCTCGACTGCCCCTGAGGGACGGGGCCTGGCTCAGCACTTAACTGCTGGACATCTGAGGTCCCTGTACCCACCTACCCCCAGGCCAGCTCTTGGCTGCTCCTAGGACAGGGTCCTGCCATGGATGTTGGGGGGGCCTGTGCCCAGCCCCACTCTCCTCCTCCCTGGCTGTGTCCCAGCCAGGCCCTGGGGCCCACGACTTCCCCCACAGAGCACAAGTTCCACGCCCAGCTGATCCCCTCAGCATTGACTGGGTACTTGGCTGGCCAGGAGATCCGGGGCTGCAGGGTGGGGCTGGGAGGAGGAACCCACCCTCTGAGAGCCAAGGGCCAGCTGTGGGTGGAGGCAGGCGCTGAGTTGTCAGGTGTCCATGCTGGGCAGTTGCTGCTGCTTCCCAGGGAACTACTGAAATCAGGAACTAATCTGGCGAGGGTACCTGGGGGAAAGCATGTGGGCAATGAGCTCCTGCCCCTTCCATCCACCATGCTCAGACCTGCGGCTTTGCTTAGAGGAGGGCCGGCCCAGGGCCAAACCTCAGAGCTGCAAAAACATCTTTTCCCATAGCCCCCAGCAACGAGGAGCCGATTCCTGCAGCTGATGGTCCCTCGGCCCCAGTGCTGTCTCGCTGCACCTGGTACCCGCTGGGGCTCCGGGCCTAGGCCCTGAAACACCCTGGCAGGAGCTGGGCAAAGCCCAGGGGCTGCATCCCCTGCCTGGAGTGAGCACCTGCCAGAACGCCATGGCTCAGCCCCAGCCAGAGCCCGTGCCTGCAGGCTGGGTGGGGAGGGGGAGGCCTAGAGCCCAGGACGGATGTACGGCCAGCCCGGTTGAGGGAAGCCACTTTCTGTGCATTGTCCCACCTTCCCTGGAACAGCTCCACTTGCAATGCCTAAACACCAAGCCTTCTCCCCGGGAGCAGAGAGGCTGCCTGCAGTGATCCGCGCGGAGGCTCCATGCCAGGTGCTACGCCAGTGACGCGCCAGCCTGAAAGCAGGAGCCCTCCGAGGGAAGCGTTTGGCTGTCCTGCACTTCCCTTCCTACAGCTCCCAGCCACTGTCCCAAGGGCTGGACCAGGCCAGTTACCCACGCACACGAGGGCCCCCCCTTTCCTGGGCTGTAGGCTCTGGGAGAAAAACCTCCTCATCCTCACACCCGATTCATGCTCTAGGGCTCGGGCACCTGTCCCAGTCTATGCGCTGGTCCAGTATCTGTGGGTGGGTACGGGGCTGTGCCAAGTCCTGTGCAGACTGA
Source organism: Pelusios castaneus (assembly GCA_007922175.1). Taxonomy (NCBI): domain Eukaryota; kingdom Metazoa; phylum Chordata; order Testudines; family Pelomedusidae; genus Pelusios; species Pelusios castaneus. The sequence continues at coordinate 34,168,861 of ML685765.1, read as the reverse complement.
AAATGCCCCTGTGCCCGCTGTTGCCCACAGAAGTGGTTCCGGTGCTCGCCCAGCCTTTGCCAGGGTTCTGCAATAATGACCAATCCAGACCTGAACCCAAGCCAAGCCCTACAAAACGCTGCCTTCTGTCCATGTCTGGGGAGCTGGCCGAGGCTGCGGCATGGAAATTCCCTCCTCCTGGCTCTTTGAGCCCTCAGAAACAGCGCAGGTTTCTCTGGGGGTGAGCTCAGGATGGCCACGGGGCCCTCAGCATGTCCCAGTGTTTATAAACCTTCCAAAAGCTCTCACTTCACATAGCCCCAAGCTGTGTCCAGCAATCTTCCCTGCGCTGCCCTGTGGCTGGAGGGAACCCTTCCATGGGCCAGACCCCAAGGAGTCTGTCTCCCTCACTCCCCCACCCAGGCTGACCCCCCCTGCAGCACGCTTGCCCTAGCTCTGCAGGGATGCTCCAGCCCCCTTTCAAACCTGTGCCAGCTTTGCTTGTCAGGCAGGCACAGCCGCGGGAGGCCTGCAGGTAGCACAGAGCAATAACGCAGCCCGGAGCCCAGCCAGGCCGTTTTCAGCTGGGACTGGAGAGCCCAGAAGTCTCCCTCACCATCACCAGCCTTTGTTTTCAAGCTGGGGCAGGGTTTCTGCTCAGCTTCCTTGCTGAGCTGGGGAAAGCCACGGCCAAGTCACGGGGAGTGTGTTGTCTCTCTGGCTCCCTTGCTGAGTGGGTCAGTTTCAGTTCCAGCTGGTTTCTTAACTCCTCTTCACAGCCCGTCTCTTAGGGCTTGTCTCCTTCTGCCGGCTGTGAGCGACAGAGAGTGTGGACAGCGCCGTGTTGGCGGGGATGGGGTGCATCTCCCGCCCACCTAGCTACTGCTGCTTGTTAGGTGCTTTTTCTGTGTCAGCGGGAGCGCTCTCTCTCCCCTCCACAAAACACGGCCATCCAAGTGCTCCGACAGCTACCAAATGATCCAGCAGCCATTCTGAGTGTAGATGGGCCCTGAGAGCAAACATCAGCCTTTTACCACCATTGTGCTGCAACGCGATGTAGGGGAAACTCAGGCACACACAGTAATTTTATATATATATATATATATATATATATATATATTTTATTACAAAAATACAGTAGCAGATTCCCACTTCCTCACACCCTGTCCAGATCAATGCCCACCTGCCAACAACCACCTCTGCGCTACAGTGTGCCAGACAGCCTAGATCTGCTACAGCATCCAGGGCCCCAGCCATTTACGATGCTGGCTAGGAATCCCTTAACTGCAACGGCCTTTGGGTTTCTAGTGGCCACCCCCAAGCTGGAGCTGTCACTGTCTCCCTTGTAACCTTCGGGTGGGCTAAATTCATTTAATTGCCCTTCTCCAGTGCCCCACAGAAATCAATCCCAACCCCTATGGGGAAAGCAGCTGGAGACCCAGGATCCAGTCTGTACAGGACTCACGGCGAAGCTTGCTCAGAGCTACACTCACACATTAAAATACTACTACAATAAACATAACAATGAACTTTATTAGCTACTAACTAAATGAACCTTATCCTAAGAAAACAAACTACAATTAACCAAGAACAATCCCTTGCATGAAAGATACCCAAGAGTCCCAAAGTCTGTGTGGAGTTCACCCAACTCTCAGCTACAGTCTCTGTTCCAGTGTGGAAGCTTGAGTGGCAGGAAATAGCTGTCCTCTTCTTTCTTTGCTGGGATCCTCTGTAGCATTCCATGCAGGCTTTCTCTTCTCCTCTGCAACCAGCCCTCAGTCCCATATGCATGTCTGCAAGGTCTGTCGCAAATGACTCTTTTACATGGAGAAAACATCTTGTTCACTCCTGGCTCAGCTCCTCTCCAGAACACTGAGCATATGGTCTCCCCTCAAGGCAGCTGCTGCCTGCTGTCTGCTCAGGCTGCTGCTCTCCAGTCATCTGACTGACAACATCCCATCACACCAGCCAGATACACTGTGGAGTATGCTCAAAATGCTACCACTCCCTGCTTCTGGAAGTTTCCAGTTGTGGGTCGCTAATCTGCCCAACAACAGTAACCCACCCTCAGCAGGTCTCTCAGAGATAGCCTTTGCAGGCATATGGGTTACACCCTTACCCCGTACCAGGAGGAAGGCCCAAGTTTCATTTATGCTATCAGGACTGATGGCCCCTCACTGGGGTGCTGTCTGGATTTAGGGGCCATTTATGATTCGATTCCATAATTGCAATAATGGATATGAGATATGCCAGGTGGGTACAAATAGAAAGGGTGCAAGTTGCTAAGAATTATTAGATTGTTGATGTGTAGCTTTCATATCTGTAGTAGAAGTTATGAATATGTTTACAAGTTCCAAAGAGCCGTGTTAGTCTAGTTCAGCAAAACAAACAAAGCTCTGGGGCACTTTTCAAGACTAACAAATGATTTTTCGCATGAGCTTTCGGGGGAGAAAATCCCACTTCGTCAGATGCTTTGAAGACGGGAAACTTACAGAATGGGAGGAAAATGAACGCAGGGAAGCGTATGACACAGGATCAGGTCAGACAGTTACAGCAAATCAATGCCATTGTTTACAACTTTTTGTAATAAGAAAGACAACTGCTATCTCCGTTCAAGCCCAAGGTAATGGCATTAAATTTGCATACGAATGCTAATTTTGTAATTCCTCTTTGAAGCTTTGATTTGCAATTAACCTATTTAAGTATGGCAATTAGCCTCTTCCCTGGAGTGAGCAGAGAGATTGACAGGTTCCTATGATGGTTTTTTAATGTTGTTATTTCTGTGTGCCTTTATTTTTTTGTGCAGACTGTCATGTTTGTCCAATGTATATAGCAGGGGAGCATTTCCGGCACACAATGGCATATATCACATTGGAGGAAGAGCAGGTGAATGATCCCCTGGTTTAGTAGCTGGTTGGATTAGGTCCTGTGATGGTGTCTTTTGTGCAGATATGGGGGCAAAGGTGGCAATGGGGTTAGTTGCAGGGATACGTGCCTGCCGTACTGTCTCTGTTGTATGGTCTGTAGTTGCTGGGGAGTATGTTTGAGGTTGGGTTGACTATGTTTGTTATATCTGTATTTCAATTTATGTAATTCTGGGAACCTCCCCAGACAGGATGTCTACAGCCATTGTCTCCTTAATGGCCCATGAAGGGAACCTCAGGTATAGTGGGCCCAGGGAGAAACCTGCTGAGCCCCTAGGACTTGCCCATGTGACTCAGCTCCATGTTGGTTTGTAAAAATTGCTCACACAGCAAGGGGAGGGCAGTGGTGATAAAAGGGGCAGCCACATTGCCTCCATTTTGTCTTCAGTCTGAGGTTTCAGCCAACACCTACCTCTGGAGCTATTCACCTGCAACAACAGCTGTGAGTGAAGACTGAGACCAGCCAGGTACTGGGTGTGCACCAGAGGAACTACAGAAGCCTGCAAACTCCAACTTCTACCGAGGACTGGCTTTCCATGGACTTTAATCATTGTGTATGTGTGATTCACATTCACCCTTTACCATCTCTCATAGTTTGTTCCTTTTCTTTTTATAATAACCCTTTAGTGTAGTTCCTAAAGGACTGGCCGGCAGTGTGGTATTTGGGTAAGACCCAAACCTAGACTGTTCTGTGTAATGTGGCTGGCCCTCGGGGGTCGGGAGAACCTTTCCGGGTAAAGAACTTGGTGTTTTCAGTAACTTCGCACCTTGCTGGAGCCAGTGGCTGAAATGCAGTAAAGGTGGCTGAGTATATTTTGTTGTGGCTTCTTGATAACTGGTGTGGGGAACCAGAACCGTGTTTTGTGACTGAGCTGGAAAGTCTGACTTCAGTGTCACCCATCAGTGCTGGGAGAACCTGCTTTCATTTTGCAGCTTGCCCTGATCTTTGCATATTCATGTGGTTAACCCAGGAGGCCCGGGTCACACTCCCAGCCCCAAAGGACATGGGAAGATTCAAGAAGAAATCAGGGTCCTGAGACAGACAGCCCCTGGGGCCAGTGGGAAGCCGCCAGAGCTCCAGGTCAGCCTGACTGGGCAGACTAATGAGAGAGCTGCCTCACAGCAGGGCAGAGCTAAGGACAATGCAGACCCAGAACTAGCCAGGTAGCGGCAGAGGGGCCTGAGATCCTGCCCAGGGAGCAGGGCTGTGGCTGGAGTCAGGGCCATCTGGAGCCAGGTGTGATGGGCAGCTTGGAAGAGCAAGGGGGGCCCCTGAGAGATGTCACCAGTCAAGGGGCCCTCCAGGCTGGGCTGTGAAGGGGATCAGGACCCCCATTGGGGGTGGGGAGAGACAGACCCTGCCCCCTAGCACCTGGGACATGTGGCCACTGCCAGAGCAAGTGTCTGTCCTGTGGCCTCCCTGCAATGCAGCCAGGGCTGGGCAGAGGCCTGGGATTTTTGTGAGACCATGATGGAGTAGAAATAGTCTTGGGGTTTCTCCAAGTGCTGTTTGTGCCTCAGTTTCCCCAGTTTGTCCGTGATGGGAGCCACATGTGTGATCGTGGCAGAGGCCACTAGAGGGCAGATGAGCCTTCCTCAGCCACAGAGCACAGTCCTGGCCATGACCCGCAGCCCTTCCTGAACCAGCTGTGGCAGGCGGAGACGGAGAGGCATGGCCACTCTACAGCCAGGAAGGGGCAAAGGACTGTGCGGCGGGGTTGGCTCTGTGGGGTGATGGGCTGCCTGGAAGGGAGAGCCAGTGCCCTCTGCCCTGCAGGGCTGTGCCAGGACAGAGCCCGAGGCTGGGGCTCTGGGGCTCCTCGCTGGGTTGCTACTGTAACTCCAAATCAGGGTAGATCTGCGCTGTGGTCCTGACAGCTAACAGCCCTCTGACTTCGCGCTGGCTGGGAAGTGCTTCTGACTGCAAGGCGGGTGCATGGCCCGTTGGGGGTGTGGAATGACTGCAGGGCTGGACCCTCCGAGAGCCCCGGCTGTACAGGTGTGTGGAGATCCGGAGGCAAACTCCAAGCACTAGAGCCCTGACTGCTGCACCCAAGTGGTCCCAGAGCGCAGTTCCCAGGGGACTCCCTCACACACAGCCTGCCACCGTCCCTCACACCCCAGAGACACTGTGGCGTCTCTGGGCCCACGGGGCAGCCTTTGGTCTTTTCCTTTCACCTTTCCTGGTTTTCCTTTTTTTTTTGTTCCAAAGGGGTAGCCGTGTTAGTCTATTGTAGAAAGACCTCTGGGGAAAGGGAACGGGAGCGAGGACTCCGATCCTGGCACCAGCCAACTCCACTGGACCCTGTGTGAGCCAGGAAAGTTCCCCACAGCAGTGGGGCTGACCCCTACATCTCCTCCGTCCTGCTGGTGGTAAAAGGTGACGTGGTGGTTTGATGCTGAGAAAACTGACCCCTGAATCTGGGGTGGCTCAGTGCTGCTTGCTGGCTTGGGCCGGCAGGTTCTGCTCTCACCCAGGAGGCTCTTGGCCCACTGCTCAGCGTTCAGGTGGAGACTAGAGCCCTGAGCGAGACGCCCCCTCCTGCAGGTTGGGTTTTCTACACCAGCCGTTTGCCAGAGCCGCTGGTTTGTCTCTGGGTCTGTCTGACGGATGCTCTGCCACAGGCAGGCTGTGTGCCTGTGTGCTCGTGAGGGTGCAGGCATGTCCGTGGGCCCTGCCTGCCCACCGTGGCACACGTGGTGTGAGCGGGACACGCAGGAGCAAGAGCCTGTCATCGCCCACTGGTGCTCGGGATGGCGCGTTCTGCTGCCTGCTGCACTTGGCTTCCACCGCTCACCCGGGGAACTGGCTCCGTTGGTTCTTGGTTACTTTAGTGACTGCAGTTCAGCTGGATCCCTTTTCGTTCCTTTACTCCGTTCATTCTATTTAGCACTGTAGGGCTTCCTTCCCCCCTTCTTCGTGGACCTTTCTTTGTGCTGCAGCTGAAACTTTGTCAGCGCTGGTGCAGGTCCTGTGCTGTGTGTTGGACGCAGGGGGGTGGGTGGGGGACTGTCTGGGTTTCAAAGGCAGACCCAAGCAGGACAGGGAGCCAGACTTAAGCTCTGTTGATGAAAGGAACTCTAGCTCCAAGGGATCCGCCTGCCCTGTACATCAGCCTCGACCCCGCAGGCTACCTGGATCTCCGCTGCCATCGTCTCTGGCCTGGCCCAGCAAACGCTGAAGAAGGGGACGCACATCTTTCCAAGCAGGGACAGGAAGGGGGCGGCTCACGCCATACCCTGAGATGCGCATCCCCAAGAGTACCTGGAGGCGCCAGGAGGTGGGACGAAGGTGATGGTCCCACAGGAGAAGCTCTGTTCTGATAACGCACCTGCTGGTGGCAGCGCCATTACACACACAGAGTTACCCAGCACCCCAGGGCCCCTCAGTACCACTTCAGTCCCCGTCTCCTTGACTGGCATCTCCTCCTTCGGTGCCCACCCTGTCAGCACTCTCCACCTCCTTCCAGCTGCTTTTCTTCAGTGGATTACCCTGAACCTGACTCTCCATATGGGGGAGATCTTCCATAGCCTCCTCCCTCTGCAAAGTCCTCACCCGGGCCCGCTGATGGGGTGACAAGGGGGCATGTGCCCAGGGACCCCGCGGTGTAAAAGGACCCAATGGATAGGAGGATAGATGTGTGGCCTCTGCCACTTGCACTCTCCACCTCTTCCCCAGACCTGAGCTTCTATTATGCACCGTGCAGGTCCCGGGTGGCTGAGGAGGAGGTATCCCGGGAGCCCCAGGGATCCCTGAAGCTGAGCAGCAGATACCACATCCTCGGACCTGAGCCATAGCGGGGCCATTAGCTGCCCTGCCCTGGGGCCCGGGCTTCTGTCAGTGGGGCCAGTCCCCTTCATCTCCAGATGAGGCAATCGTGCCTCCACCCGCTCCCATGTGATGGCTTCAAGATGCCCAGGCCCTGCTGAAGAGGCAAGTAGTGGCCTCTCTTCAGATCCCACCAGAGGAAGTCGAAGAGTCCAAACATTCTTGGTGGCCATGCTAAATATGAACTGCCAGGGAAAGGCTGCCCTGCCCATCAACAAGGCATTGTTAGCTCCCACACACTCTGTGCCAGACGCCTGTCATAATCCCACAGCCCTGTAAGCGGGCCGGTCAGATGGGCTACATGCCCAAACTTTTGGGATGGGGGGAGCCTATACAGGAGGGATGGGCTCCACCTAAACCAAAAGGGAACCAGACTGCTGGCGCTAAACATTAAAAAGGTTGTAGAGCAGTTTTTAAACTAGAGGATGGGGGAAAGCCGACTGCTGCAGAGGAGCAGCTGGATCGGACACAGACTTCTCTTAAGGGAGAGTCTGATGAGAGGGAATCTCCAGGTTATAGTTATAGTGATAGTCAGGAACAGAGGACAGAAAAGGATGGTGAGGGGGCCAGATCCGATGATAAACAGCCACATGACCAAGAATCTGGCACATTAAAAAAGGGCAGACAAATAAACAGGGACAAGTTTTTAAAGTGCTTATACACAAATGCTAGAAGTCTACATAATAAAATGGGTGAACTAGAGTGCCTAGTGGTAAAGGAGAATATTGATATAATAGGCATCACAGAAACCTGGTGGACAGAGAGCAATCAGTGGGACACAATCATTCCGGGGTACAAAATATATCGGAAGGACAGAACAGGTCGTACGGGAGGAGGAGTGGCACTATACGTGAAAGAAAATGTAGATTCAAATGAAGTAAAAATCATAAGCGAATCCACTTGTTCCATAGAATCGCTATGGATAGAAATCTCATGCTTCCATGACAATATAACATTAGGGATCTACTATCGGCCACCTGACCAGGATAGTAAGAGCGATGATGAAATGCTAAGGGAAATTAGGGAGGTTATCAAATTTAAAAACCCAATAATGGTGGGGGATTTCAACTATCCCCATATTGACTGGGAACATTTCACTTCAGGACATATTGCAGAGATAAAATTTCTCGATACTTTGAATGACTGCTTCATGGAGCAGCTGGTATGGGAACCCACAAGGGGAGAGGCAACTCTAGATTTAATCCTGAGTGGAGCGCAGGAGCTGGTCCGAGAGGTAACTGTAGCAGGACCGCTTGGAACTAGTGACCATAATACAATAGCATTCACCATCGCTGTGGGGGAAAGAACACCTCAACAGCCCAACACTGTGGCATTTAATTTCAAAAGGGGGAACTATACAAAAATGAGGGGGATAGTTAAACAAAAGCTAAAAGGTAGAGTGACTAAAGTGAAATCTCTGAAAACTGCATGGGCGCTTTTTAAAGACACCATAATAGAGGCCCAACTTCACTGTATACCCCAAATTAAGAAACACTGTAAAAAAACCAAAAAAGAGCCACCATGGCTCACCAACCATGTAAAAGAAGCACTGAGAGGTAAAAAGACTTCCTTTAAAAAGTGGAAGTCAAATCCTAGTGAGGCAAACAGAAAGGTGCACAAACAGTGCCAGCTTAAGTGCAAGAGTGTAATAAGAAAAGCCAAAGAGGAGTTTGAAGAACGGCTAGCCAAAAACTCCAAAGGTAATAACAAATTGTTTTTTAAGTATATCAGAAGCAGGAAGCCTGCCAAACAACCAGTCGGGCCCCTTGATGATGATAATACAAAAGGAGCGCTTAAAGATGATAGAGTCATTGCAGAGAAACTAAATGGATTCTTTGCTTCGGTTTTTACGGCTGAAGATGTTAGTGAGATTCCCAAACCTGAGCCGGCTTTTGTAGGTGACAGATCTGAGGAACTGTCACAGATTGAAGTGTCACTAGAGGAAGTTTTGGAATTAATTGATAAACTCAACATTAACAAGTCACCGGGACCAGATGGCATTCACCCAAGAGTTCTGAAAGAACTCAAATGTGAAGTCGCGGAACTGTTAACTAAGATTTGTAACCTGTCCCTTAAAATGGCTTCGGTACCCAAAGACTGGAAGTCGGCTAATGTAACGCCAATATTTAAAAAGGGCCCTAGAGGGGATCCCAGCAATTACAGACCGGTAAGTCTAACGTCGGTACCGGGCAAATTAGTTGAAACACTAGTTAAGAATAAAATTGTCAGTCACATAGAAAAACATAAACTGTTGAGCAATAGCCAACATGGTTTCTGTAAGGGGAAATCGTGTCTTACTAATCTATTAGAGTTCTTTGAAGGGGTTAACAAACATGTGGACAGGGGGGATCCAGTGGACATAGTGTACTTAGATTTCCAGAAAGCATTTGACAAGGTCCCTCACCAAAGGCTGTTATGTAAGTTAAGTTGTCATGGGATAAAATGGAAGGTCCTTTCATGGATTGAGAACTGGTTAAAAGACAGGGAACAAAGGGTAGGAGTAAATGGTAAATTCTCAGATTGGAAAAGGGTAGCTAGTGGTGTTCCCCAAGGGTCGGTCCTAGGACCAGTCCTATTCAATTTATTCATAAATGATCTGGAGAAAGGGGTAAATAGTGAGGTAGCTAAGTTTGCAGACGATACTAAACTACTCAAGATAGTCAAGACCAAAGCAGATTGTGAAGAACTTCAAAAAGATCTCACAAAACTAAGTGATTGGGCATCCAAATGGCAAATGAAATTTAATGTGGATAAGTGTAAAGTAATGCACATTGGAAAGAATAACCCCAACTATACCTATAATATGATGGGGGCTAATCTGGCTACAACGAGTCAAGAAAAAGATCTTGGAGTCATTGTGGATAGTTCTCTGAAGATGTCCGTACAGTGTGCGGAGGCGGTCAAAAAAGCAAACAGGATGTTAGGGATCATTAAAAAGGGGATAGAAAATAAGACTGCAAATGTATTATTGCCCTTATATAAATCCATGGTACGCCCACATCTCGAATACTGTGTACAGATGTGGTCTCCTCATCTCAAAAAAGATATTCTAGCACTAGAAAAGGTTCAGAGGAGGGCAACTAAAATGATTAGGGGTTTGGAGAGTGCCTCGTATGAGGAACGATTGAAAAGGCTGGGCCTCTTCAGCTTGGAAAAGAGGAGACTGAGGGGGGACATGATAGAAGTATATAAAATTATGACGGATGTGGAAAAAGTGGACAAGGAAAAGTTGTTTAAATACTCCCATAATACAAGAACCAGGGGTCACCAAATGAAACTGATAGGTAGCAGGTTCAAAACAAATAAAAGGAAGTTCTTCTTCACACAACGCACAGTCAACTTGTGGAACTCCTTACCTGAGGAGGTTGTGAAGGCTGGGACTATAACAATATTTAAAAGGGAACTGGATAAGTTCATGGTGGCTAAGTCCATAAATGGCTATTAGCCAGAAAGGGGTTAAGAATGGTGTCCCTAACCTCTGTTTATCAGAGGATGGAGACGGATGGCAGGAGAGTGATCACTTGATCATTGCCTGTTAGGTTCACTCCCTCTGGGGCACCTGGGCACTGGCCACTGTCGGTAGACAGATACTGGGCTAGATGGACCTCTGGTCTGACCCAGTACGGCCTTTCTTATGTTCTTATGCCACCCAAAGGAATGGAGCACTTCTTCTCCCCCACAGCCCCAAGTCCCCTGTGGTGGAGGTCGCCAATGAAAGGAGTCGTCAGCCTTCTTCTCGGCCTTCTCCATCTGACAAGGAATCCAGGTGTCCGGAAGGAAGAGCATCAGCCACTCTTTAATTTCATATTGCCAGTGTCCAGGCCCTGATAGAAAAACACCATTTTAACACCAACCCCAGATTTACACACGTCAATAGCGCTTGCTGCAGGCCCAGACAGATCATGGTCAGGCCATCAGCTGGTTCCAAACCCTCCTTGACAGCTGCTCTAGATGTTGTTGCAGATCCAGCCTCCAGGTCCATGGACAGTGGTGGCTATGAGAACATCTTGGATCCAGCCCTGGGGTCTTCCAAGAGAAGTACAAAATACCAAGGAAACCCCCCCTGTTTTGTTGCCTGATTTTTCAGAGATTAATATTGTTTCTGTAAGATGGGTTCTAGGCTCGCCAAGTAATCTGGTTAGAGATAATATATTTGTCCCAGAATCAGGCTACACGGAGTTTTGCAAGATCCTCAGGATGTATGACGAGGACACTCATGCTGAGAACAAGCTAGAGCAGTGGTTCCCAGCCTGCATTCTGGGGGCCAAAAGGGGCTCTTGGGGGCTTTCAAAGTGGCCCTAAGCTCCCCTCCAGCTGGCTGCAGAATGGAGTCACTGCCTAAAGACCCAGGCAAAGTGTGTTTCCACAGGGCTGAAAGAGGATGCAGGCTCCTTGCTGCAGCCAATGGGATGGGAGATCAGTGCCTCCCTCCCTCTGGCTGTAGCAGGGAGCACAGAAAAACACTCTGCTTAGGGCCATTGGTTCTGGGGTCCTTGCTGGAGCCAAAGGAGGAGAGCACTGATCTTCTGTCCTCTTGGCTGCAGAAAGGAGCCTCTGCCTTGGGTCCCAGCTAGAGTGTGCGAGCTATAGGATGCGTGCGGTTTCTCTGCTGCAGCCAGGGAGATGGGAGACCAGCGAGCAAGGAGGCAGACTGCTTTTCGAGGGGGCCTGCTGCCAAAGGCTGGTGGCCCTTCAGGGCTATAAAAATGGTATCTCAGGCCCTTGAGCCAAAAAAGTTGAGAACCCCTGACCAGAAGACTTACTGAGACGAAATGGAACAATAAGCAAATGGATAATAATTCATTAGGAGTAGACGAGAAAGAATGATGTGTTATTGGTACATGTGGTGTTACAGATGTGCTGTTAAGATTAATATACTCACTCCCTTCCTTGGTCACTGGGGGGGAAAGGCAGAGCTCTGTGGCTCGTGGTTCAGGTTCCTCCGTTCTTGAGTGGGAGGTTGAGAGCTTGGGGAAGCTGGAGAGCTAAGTTATTGAAAGGCGATAGACACTAACTTGAAGTTTCACATAATGAACTAAGACCCACTAATACAGAAACTACAAGTGAAATACAAAGCTGGGAACTAACTGAGCATGGTGGATGGCCCATTTATAGAGGCTTAGTACTGTTCTCCTTCCGTGGCCAGACTCAACTTCCTTACCCACAGTAGCAGGGCATGCTCACTCAAGAGGCTGGCATGCTTGTGTGTCTTACTGGCGTATTCCTACCTCTTACGGTCCATTAGTGCATTCTCATCCCATTTATTTCTGGCCTAACCAAGTGCTTTGCGGTGTTCCTCTTTGGGTTATAGGGGATATGAACTTTGCTGGCACCTACCTATCCCTGCTTGCTTTAACACACCCTTCTTACCTAGGTTAAGAGCCCCGAACACATGTATGTTAACCTGCCTTAGCGCAACATACAGTTTGTGGCTGTAGGTTCCTTGCGTTCTGGCCAGAAATACTCAGGTACAATCTGTGACCCTATTTGAATATAACAAAGAATTAAACCCATAGGAAAAGATACAGAGGCCAGCAAACAGGCTGGCCCCATGGGCTAAGCTCTTCAGTGAACATCCAGAGCCCTCTCTCTGCCTCCTCCAGGATTCCAGAGCAACATTGCTGTCACCCAGGACCTGTGGGCCTGCAACAAAAAGCATTTTAGTAGATTCCAACCAGCAAGACTATTCCACACACTTCCCTAAGCTCACGGAGCCTGTCTCGAAGAAGACCAAACCACAAAAATGGGGGCCTCCTTCCCACCCCAGTTCTACTCAGTTCTGTAAGGCCTGGTCTACAGTGGAGACTTTTGTTGACCAAAGTCAGCTTTTTGCACCAAAACAATGGTGATGTACACGCTGCAATCCCCTCCTTGGCCAATCCAACTGCCCTGATTTCTTGCTTAATGGCAGAGAACGGCTACAGGGCCGTGCAAAAATCAAAGAATGGCGACAGGGTATCAAAAGGCCAGGGAGTCAAATTCTCAATCTGGTGCAAAGCTCAGGAGGTATCTAGTGCAACCTCAGCTCAAAGCAGGGTCAACCCCAGCTAAATCAGCCCAGCAGGGCTTTGTCAAACAGGGCCTTAAAAAAGGATGGAGATTCCTGCACCTCCCTAGGTAACCCATCCCAGTGCTTCACCACCCTCCTAGTGAAAACATTTTCCTAATATCCAACCTAGAGTTCTCCACTGCAACTTGAAACCATTGCTCCTTGTTCTGTCCTCTGCTACCATTGAGAACAGCCTACCTCCCTCCTCCCTGGAACCAACTTCAGGTAGTTGAAGGCTGCTATCAAATCCCGCCTCAGCCTTCTCTTCTGAAAACTGAACAAGCCCAGATCCCTCAGCCTCACCTTGTAAGTCATGTGCCCCAGCCCCCTAATCATTTTCGTTGCCCTTCACTGGACTCTCTCTAATTGTCCACATCTTTTTTTTGTAGTGGGGCCCAAAACTGGACACAGTATTCCAGATGTGGCCTCACCAGTGTGGAATAGAGGGGAATATTCACTTCTCTCCATCTGTTGGCAACACTCCTACTGATGCAGCCCAATAGGCTGTTAGCCTTCTTGGCAACAAGGACACACTGTTGACTCATCTCCAGCTTCTTGTCCCCTGTAACCCCCGGGTCCTTTTCTGCAAAACTGTTGCCTGGCCAGTCAGTCCCCAGTCCATAGCCATACATAGGATTCTTCCGTCATAAGTGTAGGACTCTGCACTGGTCCTATTGAACCTCATCAGACTTCTTTTGGCCCAATCCTCCAATTTGTCTAGGTTGCTGTGTATCCTATTCCTACATTCCAGAGTAGCTACCACTCTCCCCAGCTTAGTATCATCTGCAGATTTGCTGCGGGTGCAATGCACTCCCTCCTCCGGATCATTAACGAAGATGTGAACAAAACCCTGGGGCACTTTGCTCGTTACCAGCTGCCAGCTAGACATCGACCTGTGATCTCTAACTGATGCAGACCAATGATCTAGCCAGCTTTTTCTCCACCTCATAGTCCATCCAACCCACACTTCTGAAACTTGCTGACAAGAATATTGTGGGGGATCATATCAAAGGCTTTGCTAAAGACCAAGTACATCACATCCACCACTTTCCGGACCCCACGTCCACAGAGCCAGTCACCTCATCGTAGAAGGCAGTCAGGTTGGTCAGCCATGAGTTGCCCTTGATGAATCCATGCTGACAGGTCCTGATCACCTTCTCCTCCAGGAGCCTCAAAACGGATTCCTTGAGGACCCGCTCCACGATTTTTCCAGGCACTGAGGTGAGGCTGACCGGGCTGTAGTTCCCTGAATCCTCCTCCTTTCCTTTTTTGAAGATGGGCATAAACGTTCAGCAAATGAACAGGATCCAATCACAAGACCATCGGAATGGCCAGACTGGGTCAGCCAATGCTCCGTCTAGTCCATTCTCCTTTCTTCAGTGGCGGGTGCGACATGCTTCAGGGGGAATGAACAGAACAGGTAATCATCACCCCACCCAGAGAATGTGGTTGCATTCTGACTAATGTGGCTAATAGCCACTGAGGTGCCTGTCCTCTAGGGACTTCTCTCGTTCTTTTTTTAACCCCCCAAATACTCTTGGCCTTCACCACATCCTGACAATGAGTTCCGCAGGTTGACTGTGTGTCTTGTGAAGAAGTATTTCCATTTTTTTTTAAAACCTGCAACCTATTAATTTTCCCTTTCTGCACATCATTCATGACTTTATAGCCCTCTACATATCCCCCTCAGTCATCTCCTGTTGTTCCTGCTTCATGCTCCTCTGAGGCCCTGGGTCTCAACTCAGGATGGTTGATTCATTCACCACAAATCAATTGCTTAAACCATTTGTCTCATCTGGGCCAGAGCTTGATAGGGAAATTCGAGATTTTACTTTTGAAAGGCAGCTTCCCTGGCACTGATTCTAGTTCTTGGCCATAATGAAATCCAGACCAGTTATTAGCTCCTCTGCTTTCTTGGCTATCCAGACTTCTTGCTCGAATGCCAGAGCGCCAGTTCTCAAACCCGGTTCAACTCCCTCGCGCTGTTCAATTGCCATTTTCCTCAAGAGCAGCTGCTTCCACTCCTGCTGCCCTGCTGCAAAGAAAGATTCAAAGGCAGCAGCAAGTTGTGCAGCCTCCCAGAGGGCCTTTGGCCTCGTTGCTGAGTGCATCGCGAAATCGGTCCTTGGCCCGTCTATCCTGGAGGAACTCATGGGATCTGAATATGCCTGGAGCTCCAGGCTCTGCAGGGCCTCTGCCAGTTCTGGGTTGTTTCTTTGTTCCAGTCTGAGCCCTCAGCTGTGCCCAGCAGCGCCAACGGATGGCTAGCTCCAGTCTGCACGCAG